>CM002479.1:3496613-3586712 GCA_000325765.3 Leersia perrieri
GGGGGGAACTCGGAAGTGTCATATTGACAAATTTGTGCTGAACTTCAACTAAGGACAAAAGGGTCTTTTCTCCTCTCACTTAACACTGTTAGATGGCCAAATGGACGGAAGTGTCATATTGGCAAAGAAAAGTTAGTCTGTGGACATATAGACAAAGTTTATAGTTTGGGTATCAAATTGGCAAACCTCATTTTTTTAGTGTCAAATAGGCAATTTTCTCTTATTTGTGTAGTTATGTATTAGTGGGAAGCATCTGTGTTGTACAACCATCTGTGTACGTACGTACGACTCGATATCTCTATATCCGAATTCTGGCCAGATTCTCGCGCAATGAATAGTGCCACGTGGCTATTCTCGATTTATGGCTTTCTTCTCTTCTCCACATCCGTCGGATCGGTGATCTACGGTAAGAAAGCGGAAAAGAGAAAAACTCGCGATGCCTCGAACTCTCGAAGGCTTGCGAGTCTTCCAGCCTGGCTTTGCGCGGCCGCCTCCATCCTCCCCTCGCGCCGTCGTGCGCGCCACCATTGTAGCCTCGCGCCCTCCTCCAACTGTCGACGGAGCGCCGTACCCGGAGGATATGGACGTGAGCCGCCACCACCTTCTTCTCCCCTGTCATCTTCACGCCACCAGATCCGTCCTCCCCTCTCCCTCGTCGGTATGGCACCAGATCCGCTCGAGGGTCGTCAGATATGGTGAGACAGAGTGTTCGCTATCAAGGCCGGGAGCCCGGGAGGACGGCCTACGGCGACTCAATCACAACCGGAATGACGAGTGCGGTCTCGTCTCGGCGAGGACAGGGGTAAGGTCGATCCTGCTCTTATTCTTTTATTCTTTTTCCTGTTCTTTCCTCTTATTTTCTCCAAGAGATTCATCCCAGTAGTGATGTCATTTCTGTAATTTCTCAACGAATATGAAATGTTGAAGAGATTAATCTTTCGTTTCTCTATCCACATATGCTTTAGACTTAATACATTGTAATGTCTAATATTGCTCCCCCCAACCTGGCAAGAGGTATAACCTGTCTGTCCAACATTCTAATAAAGTAATAATACAAGTTGCCTTCAGTTTTTCTAGAATAAAGGCTCGAAGGCCCAGCATTGCGTTCAGTTTTTCATTAATGATGTACAGTCTAAGTATGAAATCAGTGACAATTAGGAGGGCGATTGTGCTCAGTGTTTTGCATGTCCAAGATACAAGCATCGTGCAGTACTGTAGAGATTGGAATCAGGGGAAATTAGGAGCGACAATTTTCTGGATGAAGTAATATTTCCACTTCCACCAGTTCACTTTGATCCATCAATATTTTTACTTTCTGTACTAAGATCCAATATTTTGAATGTTTACCAAATCAACAAAATGAAAAAATCAAGCAGAATTAGTGAACCTGAAAAAGCAAAATGGTCACCAAATCAATCACCAAGAGCAAGTTCGCAGAACATGAGACCTAACAGTACAGTCGCTAGCGCTAGCTAAAGCCAATCCGTTGTAATATTAAGGGAACCCAAAAATGAACCCTGTTGGCTTTCTATATACATAGGAATAATATACTTCTGTTGGTTTGCTGTCGCTGAATTGAGTCTCCTACTAGACTAATGTAAGTGACAGTTGGTAGAGTATTTAGTTTCACGATATGGTTCTGTGAAGCAATGCCATCTATTGTGTAAAAAAAACGGATCAGTTCTTGAACGGACACATTGCTTCCACAAGAGGACAATATTATCCGGTAATTTTGTTGTATTTCTGAATGAAGCGCATTATTATGTCATCATGTCCTTACATATTCAGAATTGATTAAATCAATTCAAGTAGGAATTTCTCCTGTTATAATGAAGAGCTTGATTTTTAATTGAGTTTTTCGGCCCTAGAGTATACAATAATGAAAGAAACATATTTTTCAAACCGGTTAAACATGAAGTGTTTAGATAGTCAGATAGACAATTCAAATGGATATATCAGTGTCCTAGCTCTTTTAAGTATCCTTGAAATTATTTTTTTCAGTATATGGCTTGTGTGCTAAACATTTATGGTCAAGTGCATATATATACCTATGAGCATGTTTTATATTCATACTTTTAACAAAATAATGTATTTTGGCAGCCTCACGATTGCACAGTTGAGGGTGAGAACTCAGTTAACGGAAGGAATCATTGCCCTTGGTACGTCACATTACCATCATATAAAACCACATGGTGAGTTTATCTGTTTGTGCCAATTATCGTAACTGAAATTAATAAACGATACATGCAGTAGAAAGTAGAAACTATAAACTATAAACTCTGTTGATTTAAAGATTAATAGATTTTCTGAAATCGCTCTTCAAGTTTTGACAATGCTATTATCTGGAGAAATTTTAGTAACTTCCTCCTATGTAATTCCCTTTTTATAATGCTCTGTTTGCAATTGCAGCAATTGATAATTCTACAGAAAGTGTCAGAAACAAGTCAATGTCCAGTGGCGATCACATGAGTGGATCTACAAGGCTCTGATGACTAAGAATGTCATGTACAGCACGACAAGGTCCCAAGGAAACCATTCCAAATGAAATCAACAGGCATATCTGCAGTAGGGTTGCATCTGTAATTCTTTTATATTCCTAGGCACTGGATAAAACAAAGTGCTATTCCATTAATTACAAAATATTTTATATTCTTGGGCACTGTATAAACCATAGTGCTATTCCATTAATTATTTTTAATTGAGAAATCAATGATGTGTTAATGCAAATTTACCGTGTCCATAAAGTCATTCGGAGTTGTCTGCAAAACTCACAACATCCCATGACTCGTCACTCCCTGAATTCAACCCCTTTGTTTGTGTATGGCAAAACCATTGTGTTGAATCTGTAGTTTTTAGGCTGTCTAATGAACTTGGTATATTTGGAACTTGGCTTTTGTCATCAGCAATGTTATTTAAATGCATTGACGCGTGCCAAAGACATGCCATTTTTCTAGTATATAACGATTAGGAATCAAACAGCTTGAGAATATCACACATACATATATGGGTACGTACGTGTACCACCTGTAAGGATACATTCCCAGATAACGAGTATGGCGTGCATGCATCTTCTAGAAGCTTGCTAGCCACCATGCATATATACATGGCTGGGTGTCATGCATGGAGATATATGCGCACCGACCTTCTAAACTATTCTGCGAGTAGATATGTCACGTACGTATACGTATACGCATGCACAAGCACAGGCAATGAACCAAAGGAGATGAAAAGTTCGCCTTGCTAATGCAGGGGAGGAGCTAGCTACAGTCCTTCCCTCGGGTGAGGCACCCGATCGACGTCCTTCGGCGAAATGTTTTGCAGATATATAAGTTCAGATAATTATTTTTTTAATAATAGAATTTATTTTGGCCTTTACTTTAAATAAGATTTAACCAATTATTGCAAAAATTTATAGGATTAACACCTATAAATTACAGATTCCAGATTTAATTAAAAACCATCTTAATTAATGAAAGATAGTACCACACATCTAAACAAAATTAGTGTGTTCTCGCACCGGCATCTCTCTCTCTAATTTTCAGCTTGCTCACCCTTGAGCTAATAATTAGTGTAGTAGCTTGTTTTTTTTACTGGAGACCCTCCACGTGCGACGCCGGCCACCTATTATTATATTCTTTCAAATTTACGTCCAATGTCCAACACCAACCGCTACGGGTGTTTCAAACAAAAAGAAGTAGAAGCAGTAGATGAATGGAACGTGGTTGTTGGACGAGGATGTCATGCAATTGTTAACGGAAATACGATGAATGACTAAATAAAATTATAAAATAAGTTGAGGGTTTGAATATATTCTTGGCAAACGCTCAACTTATTTTACAATTCTAGCTTTATTTTTTTAAAATAAATAGAATAGCACGTACTTTCTTTTTCTCAAAATACTTATCATTCTAGCTTCAATTTTTGTCCCAGATTAATTGTTACTTTATGGTTTCCTGCGTCACATCAATCACTCATTACAATTCAACCTTGCCTCCCAACCAAACAAAAACATTTAATAGAGGACATAGGGATCATTTTTGCAAAACCATAATTTTTGCTAATAAGACATAGAATGACTTCTGTTTTGGGATGGACTATATTGTAATAGGAGTATTATATCTCTTCCATCGGTAGTTTAAATGATACAACTACATATTAGAGCAAATACAATAATGGCGCCGGCTGCCGGCGCTAATTATTCCATGTCACCGGTGAGAGGAAGGGAAAACAACCACGGCAATGCCTATGCGCAGCACAGTGCCAGCAAGAAAAAGTTATTTAATTTTCTTATGGCCCACCATTCCTCCAAACCACTCTCACAGTTTGCATAAAAAGCAACACACTGTCAGACTCATGCATGCAAGATTGTGTGCAGCCGGGCGCTTGATCTGTCGTCGATGGATGCTCTCTCACCTCATTTTTTCTGTCCAGTTCATCAACTAGTCTGACGAGGATATCTTGTCGTCGGCTAAGCGTCCACTATTGAACCCGCTGTTATTTTCTATACAATTCTTCAACTAAACAATTCACCTTTTCTAAAAAGTATAGCAAAGTATAAATTTCAATACCCTAATTAGCGACACGCTTATTCACGTTAATATAAATGAAACATCACAATATGTAACAAAACACAAATACAGTAAATAAGATCCTAGAAGATAAAACGATTACTTTTGAATCATCGCCAACTGCAACCTCTACCCAATTAAACAAAAGGCTGATATATCACCCAAAAACAGGGTTCTGATATCGCCGAAGTGTAAACTCCTCTAGAATAATCTGTCATACCACATTTATGAGTTTAACGAATACGGGAGAAACTCGAAGGTTAAGTTTGCCGATGATACAAATCAAAAGAAAGCAATTCTAAACAGATTCGAGCCGTACGAAAGTGTAATCCTGGCTGGTCAAGCCATCCCGTCCCATCAATGGGAGGGGTAAGTTGATCACCCCGCTGGCCACCGTTGCCTTTGTGCCTGATGAAATTCCTTTGTCAGCCGTGCTTTTGTCGCCGCCAGTACGGTGTCGCTGCGCTAGAGATGTGAGTATGTGACAGCGTGTGTGGCGATTGTCAAGCATGATGACGATGGCAGTCAACCTCTTTTTTTCCCGCCACCGGTGGGGGTTAGGGGCCGCTGTTTACGCCAGTTGGCAATGTGTTCCCTGGCCACACCCAAGTTTGACTAGCTGGTTGCCCAACTCTAGCAGGGCGTGATTTCTTGGTGAGACCGCGCCACGTGGTGTTGACGCTGATAACATGGCCTGGGCTACCCCAATCAACTGGCAGTAATGATCCTGGTTCACATATCGCTAATAGACGCTAATAAAACATAATTGCCACACATGTACATAATGTGACCATATTCTTGCCACGTCCATATATCAACCAACTAAACAACAATATCATCTTGATATGTATATAGAAATTTATGTTTTAAAAATAATTACTATGCTATAAAAATATTACGGTTGAGATTCAAAACTAAGCAGAACTCGATATATATATTAGTTTTGAGTTGATAAATTATTAAATCCTAAAGTTCTCGAGTAACAGAAAAGCCAACAAAGAATAATTCAATATTCATTTATTGACTATTGTGCTTCCTTCAATTATGATTTTTGTATTTATTTTCAAAGAAAAGTTGTTAAAAGTACAATTACAGAGACATGAACAACTCTGTATTTATGAATTCAAAATTTCAGAGTTATTAGATAATAGGAAATGATAGTTTAATTCCAAACAAACACGGGGGCTTTTTAATTAGTTTTGCTGTTTTGTTAAAAAAAGTTTGGTGCATTTTTTCCAAACAAACACGCCAATCTCCCGGAGATTCGTGCCTGAGTGGAGCAAAAAATTCTAGCACATGCGTAGAGTTAGGATCGAACTCAACCATGACGTCCAATGCAAGTAGTGGCCAACACACTACCACAAAAATACAATTTTGTGCCGCCATATTTGTGTCAGTTCTTTCAAACCCGATACTAATAGAGGATCCCGAACCACCCACCCCACTCATTCACCCAGTATAGCTAAGAACCAGCACTAATAACCCTCATTAGTGCCGGTTTATAATAAAAATCAGCACAAATAGTATTAGTACGGGTTTTTATCATAAACCGGTACTAATAACCATATTTGTTTGTGTCGGTTAATAATAAAAACCGGCACTAATCCTATTTGTGCCGGTTTTTAATATAAACCGGTATACATTGTTTAATATTTGTACTAGTTTCTTTATATGAACAGGTACAAATATAATAGGAGCAGATAGCCGTGCGAGCCGAGCCAACTTCCCGAGATTTTCAACTTCTTCGAATATACTTCTTGTCTCCTCTCTCCCCAGCTCTCTCCCTCTCCTCTCTCTCCATCTCCTCCTCCTCCTCCCACCGCCGGCCGCGATGCCAAGCAATTAACACTAAGATGACGATGATGCTGGCGGATCCACACCCCCCCCCAAACACGTCGCCGGTAGATCCGTAACCCCTGAGCGCACCATCGACGGATCCGCCAACCCCGAGCACACCGCCGGCAGATCCGCCGCCCCTGAGCTCCTCGTCGGAAGATCCGTCACCCCTGACCTTGCCGCCAGGGGTTCCGCCTCCCCCGAGCTGCGATGACTTCGACAAAGTGGTGGCGGCCGCCATAGCGGCTGGTCCGGCTATCTGGTTCGACGATGGCCCCGACGAGCTTCGATGTTGTGTATGGCCGGATCGAAGAATCGGCTCGAGCCGATTCTTCAAACAGGCCCTTTTTTGGCTCATGAACCCCTCATTTATGCCGATTATTGAACCAGCACGGGTGCTACCCCCTCTTTTGTTCCCCTTTCCTAGTGTCGGTTGGATAACCAGCACAAATATCAGTTACCATAAGCTTTTAAATAGATGATGACGCCCTCTATTGTGGCCCGATTTTCTGGTGAGGGGATAACTCTCGCTTTGATCGAATGCGACGTTTACGATATGGCTACCAACCAGAACAAGTCCAAGATGCCATATAATCGCTACACCACAAACGATGCCGTACCAACCGTGACGCACAGATTATAATTCCTGCAGTGCAAATGAAGGAACACTACAAGAACAAGGTAATATACAATCTAAATATTGCAAACACCATATTGTTTTGACGATTCCCGTTGACTCATGATGAATTTTGACATGAGACCAGATGTGTTGGAAAAGTAATGAGATAAGCTTTCCAACAAGTTTAAGATCATTTAAATCGGAGTTAGCATGAATAAATGGCAACCATTTGAAGCCAGCTCTGTCTCAGGAGGTCGAACCGGGTTCCAAAATTCGTTGGACTTGAATGTTGTCATGTTGTGGGTTCCAGTCGACGTGATGATTTTGAGAAATAGTCGAGGATGGTCTTGGGATGGTTGATATCTCTCATGCTTGGTTATATGCCTTGATGATCACATCAATAGAATATAGAGTCGCATATAAAAATCACATTATAAGTTATAGCATAATGACATTTCATTTATATTATATTTACATTTGACTTTTTTCACCTAAAAATAGTTGAATAGTCAAATGCCCTATATATCCTCCCTTTCTTAATTAGGGTTAATTTGAATTTGATACACCCTTATATTTTGTGGTGGAAGTCGGCCACAGCGTCTTTGCAGGATGCTCACATTTTCTGGAGATTTAGTTACCGTAAAATCACCTCTGGTAGCAGTATTTCAACATTTTCGCGAGTTCTCTCCTGCCTAATCTAGCCATCTAGGCCCCCGTTATACTGCTCCTGAAATTGACTAGTCTAAGATGAATCATATGTGTGGAAAAGAAGTGCACAAATTAAAGAACTGGCTGATGGCTTCCGAATTAAGCGGATAATTAATCCGTGGACGCCATTGCATGCACGCAAGCACGAGACGCTGGGCCATTGACGACGGATCGAGCTCATCAACTACCTGCTGTCCCGTCTCCCTGACCGTTACGTCCATTGTCTCCATGATTAATTGCACAGGTGGCATTGATGCATATTCTACATGGAAATGCTCCATATGATTGGGACTCATTTGGGAGCTAGTTGCTACCTCTAGCTAACCAGCTTCTGCCAGGTCCTTCGATCCGTTTCACTGCCAATGCGGAGTTGTAAATTAATTAAATCGAGTAGGGTCATCCTGCCCATGCACTGTAGTATTACTCCATATATGCTCCCTAAACAACATATCTTTTTATTAGAATTTCACTATGCAATATGTGTTTGTTACCTATGATCTTCTGGTTGTAGGAAGCCCTGTGGTTTTTCTTTTAGGTAAATTAAACATAAATACTGTAAGATATGTTCATTAGTGTAGGTAGAGGGCATATGATAACCTCGGATTAGGAGAGAACTCGATGGCATAATTGCGCACAATGATTGGGTTTTATGAGCCAGCAAGGCGTTCATAATATAGTTAATTGTGCATGCGTTTGTTGTGCGTGATGGCCCCACCGTAAGTTAGTTTCGGGAAAAGGTGAAGCAGAGATGAGGCCATCTGTTTGCCTCTGTTGCGTTCCTCGTCTGACCAATCTAGCTACAAATCGATCTTGTTGTGATTTGTAAATGTATGTATTTGGACTGTTCTCGTCAACGTGTTCGGCCATGTGTGGTTGAGTTCTATTTCGAACTTAATTTCCTACACACAATACTTCCTTTCCAATCTTTGACATGACCATATTACAGTAGATGTTATAATATAAGGATTTTAGACAACTTTGGTTCATTCCAATTGAACTTAAATAATTTTCTATAACTTTTTAATATTTGGTCAAATGATTTTCGTTGGTGAACCTCTTAAAACACTGTCTATGTTAATCGATTAGTACTTGTGACCTGCGACTCGTGATCGTGTGTAGATGGCTAGTATAATTTAAAATGGCTTTTTAGTTTTCAATGCGCCTAAAAGAATAAAAACTAAAAAGGTATTTTGCGGGCTGGTCTTTAAGAGGTCCACCCGAAATAATTGCTATTTTCGCGATAATCGGTTTAGGCAATCAATCAACGCAGGGCAGCGAGAAATTAAAATACATGTCTAAAGCGTTTATTGTCTGTCTTACCGGTGTAGGTTTATAATATTTTGGGTGTGAAAAAACAAAAAAATTAAACCGTATTTAATCAAAGAATGTATTTTTATTTCATATCCATATTTTGAATACGCAAATTTAAAATAGACATGTCCCTCCGAACAAAACCCACTCCCGTTTTCCTCTTTTTTTTCTTTCCTCGTACATCTTAAAGGACGTGTTTGGTTTCCCGCATAAGATCCAGCCTAGCCCGTATGGGTGAACCTGGCCCAAATAATCCTATCTTGAACCAGCATTAGGGTATTGTTTGGTTCATTGTTTTTTGATAGCCAGGCTCTATGCAGCAGTTGTTTGGTTCCATGTATTTCGCATGATCAGATTCTTTCCAGCCAACAACATGCAGCCACGTCAGTCTTTTCTAGCTCACACCGGCCAGGCCCATGAGAAACGAACTCTAACCTCGTCTCTGCACGGCCAGGCTCACGCTACTGTTTTGCATGCCGAGGGACAGGCCCTCGCCACTGCACGTGCAACCAAACATGCTTAGCCTGCATGCACGGAGCCAGGCGGAGGGCTCCTGCAGGATACCAATCGCACCCAAAGTGAGTGTACAACTGTGCTGTGCATACTTACGATCTGTTCAGCTGTCGTATATAGACCAAACACTCGTCACAGAAAAATCCTTAAAAGAACTTTTAAAACCTACGACGTACGTGCCGATTACTCAAAATAAAATTGTTTCCGCAATTTGAGGTTAAACCGGTATCTAGCGAGTACGTCTTGGTCCTTCGAAGACGTACGTACTATGTGCTGGAAACTCGTGCAAAACGCTGCCGCACATTAATTCCGAGGTTAATACGTGTTCAACACTCGACTGACGGCATGGATTCGAATCTTTCGCCTTTGGACGAGTATAAAAAGGACAAATCGGATATTTCGCCTTCTTTGTTTCTGCCATTTGAGAGTGTGAGCTAAGCCATGTATACCACACACCTTTAAAAAAAGGATTTGTTGGGCTGTTTTCTTTTGGGAGAATAGCCAATATGGTCCTTTAAGTTTTATTCTGGGGTCAATTTAGTCCTTGACGTTTCAAATTATTCAAATAGATCATCAAAGTTTATATTTTGGCTCAATGTAGTTCTTGGACCCATCCAAAATGCCACATCAGTATGCCACATTATTATTAAATAACTCAAAACCCTAAACCCAAAGTGCAATGTCAGTATGTCATCAATTATCATGACAATTCAAATTACTCCCTAAACTTAAAAATTAGACATTCTGCACCTCTCACTTTTTAGGTTGTGTTCGTTTGAAGCAAAATCAAAACTCGGCATAGTGCTTTTTTGGATGGCACGCTTCCCAATTTACGTAAAAATTTGTTTTTTGGAAAAATTTTCTACACGAAAGTTGTTTAAAAAAATCAAATTAATCTATTTTCAAAGTTTAAAATAACTAATATTTAATTAATCGTACGTTAATGATGTTTTTTTTGTTTTACGTGCCTACACTATTTGGAGTTGAACTCCCTCAAACGAACACAGGTAGCTTTGACCAGATTTGACCCACTTAACGATGATGTGGCAATTTACTACGCATTAAAAAAAGAGAAAGTTATATGACCATGCAGCTGAAATTCCCTGTTCCTAGCACATGTGTCAATGGATCGCTGGTTCATTAGAATTAATCGGACTACTAAAATTAAGCGACGATATGGTATATTATAAACTCAGTTTTATAGGGGATTTATAGAAACAGGATAGAAAAAATTAGATAGGATTGTATTCCCATAGACAATTCCATAGGACATTAACTATGCAACTAAATCTTTTGAAAACTTTTCTTTGGCTCAAATTTTCGTGTGGCGATCTCTTATACATGTTTTATGTGTTTTTAATTCATATAGGATTGAGAGAGCATACTACTCTGATTTTTGTGTTTTTTTTTTCAAATGGGCATTAAAATAATTAATACATCCATTTCATAATGCAAAGGTTTTGTCTTTTGCTTGCAACGCTGGACCATTCATCTTATCCCTAAATTATGAAAGTATCATTTATTTTGTTTGTTACTTACTTTATTATCAAAAGTAATTTAAGCTCAACTTATTACTTTTATATTTACATATATAAAATTTTTTAATAAGACGAATGGTCAAACGTCGTAAGAAAACGGAGGGAGTACTTCTTTATATCATCAACGGAGTATTAAAAGTAGAAGAACAAGGAGTTGAGGTATTGAAGTGTTTGTACAGTTCTACTGTTCCAATTATCTGTTGATCCTCAAATCTTTACATGCCCTAAATGTAAAATACAGGTTTTTGTGAGCGTATGTAAAATACAGGTTGGGTTGCATTAAAGGAAATTGGTATTAAAGGAATACAGGTTTCTCAGTTCAACAATGAAAGAGACTTCCCCTGAACCTCAGGACCTTTCTGATTTATCATAGGAAAAGGAAATTGGTATTTTGATTGCGATATACGTACAGCTTGCCCCCTAAATGCTTAAAAAAACGCAATTATGTTTTATGTGGAAAGGCCCCCAGCCTGCACCAAATCGCAAGGGACGCCAAGCCCATTAGTCTACAGCTCATATTGATAAACTGAAAGCCCATTAAAGGGACTAGAAATCTGCACTGCTCGCCCAAGAGTACAAGGCACATTCTTTCTCCCCCTTTACGTTTTTCATTTGAAGATCTCCTGGTGTTTATTCTTTCTCTCCATGGAACATTTTCGAACAAAATCAAACATGTATTCGAACATAAATTGTCCTCATATACTTCCTCCATTTTCAAATAACTGACACCGGATGCTATCATGCTACTCATTTTCAAACTTTGACCAATCTATTTTTGCAACAAAAAAAAACTAGCATGATTGCATATTATGAAAGTGCTCAGTGTCCTAAAATATAAGCTTAACAAGATAGGACTATGGTGAACTACGTACTGGCTTGTTCATCATGTTTCTCCAAAAATTTCATATATGTTCATAGAATCCAGTGGGAATTAAGAACACAGGCCTATGGTTAAAGCCCAAGCCGTCTTAGGCTCTCATCGATTTGCTGGACCTGATCAGCAGCAGAGAAAATGGTTTCTTTTGCTGAACTGATCAACAGCTGATCAGCCGCTGCAGGTAGGGACAGGTTGCACCGATGAGGCCCTTAGCCTTACCCTTGTCTGATGTCTCCGTCGACTATTATAGTCTATCCAAACCTCAAACCTACAGTTTATAATACATAGAGCCTCATCGGATAGCTAAGCCTAAACAGAAAAAATACAGAAAATGCATATCTATAATTTAAAAACAATTTAAATGTAAAACTTTTGTAGATGTCTTATTCACGATTCAAAAGACAAATATAGAAAAAAAACTATGATTAAAATTTAAAAAATAAATCTTAAAATTATGTTTGAAAATTCAAATTTTGGCTTCAGATTGTAATCCGATGGCGAAGCGATAAGAGCTATCGAGTATTATTTTTTTCACCAAGAACAAGGAAGAATTAGTACGCACAGATTTAACCAAAATAGTATAATGACCTGTGTCGATTTAGCCAGTACTATAGCTACAATACAGATGGTTGGAATGCATGCAAATGGTGGTGTACTCACTAAATCTTCGCACATAAACCGTAGTTGATTTAAGACATCAAGCATTGAAAAACTCAAATAGGCTTGAGATTATTTGAAAAAAAATTATTACTATAGGCTTAAGACTAATAAGTGTTCAGAATGTAAATAGTGATAGTTAACAGTGACAGTTATTACTCTGGTAGCTGCTGCTGATCCGCTCGAATAACACACGTACTTCCGGAATTACGCCTGTGCCGCCACGGTTGCAGGCTCAAAGAAAAACCTCGATGTCACCAAGAAAGGCGGGAAGACAGAAACGGAAAGCGGATTACACCAGAGTGTCAGACGAGGGCATTACTATTTCCAAAAGAGGAATGTCTTCAGGAAAAAGACAAGGAGATCTCAATCTCTCATCTCTCCCCTGCTTTTATTGAGAAGAAGATGCAGCACTGTTTGGGGGTATTCCAGCCTTCCAGGCTTTAATATCGTTTGCACGGAAGAACAGCAGCTATAGTAGCTCCTTCAACCACAAGCTAGGCTACTATATATCACCCGAAATCCACCAAACTCTTAATGTTCAAACAGTTCTTGTTGATAAAGTAGCTAGGATACCGCAAGTTCGTGTCTCTCCTTTTGCGATCAATGTTCTAATTTTGTCGATCTATCCATAACTACTGAATGTTTGATCCTTGACGAAATTAAGTTTGTTTGATGTGAAATCTTATTCAATTCCATAGAGAATTAATTTCATGCGAAATTTATGCATTTCAATGAATGAGCAATGCATATGAAAAATCCCAAGATGACTCTTAACCTACTTCTCCATTTAAAACCATAACATATTAGTGATAAAAAAACTCCTTTTTTACTATCTTGGAATTTCTTTAAAATTGTTTTATACCAAAGGAGCTTCATAGCTGAACTGTATTGTGTACAATAATAACATGGTCAGTACTAGTGGAGCAGTATGCTTCAATCAGTACCCCCTCCAGTCTCCACATACCAAATGCCATTCCAAATAATTAATGTTCTCAACTACCAAAGATAAGGTTATACCTAGTATACATACTAGCATGCATCCACTTTAAGCAATTAGGAATAACTTATCTGCTAGATAATACTAAACAAGGTAGCAAGAGTTGGTCACAAACTCATACTATAACAGCAGAGTGATCGCGCCGCTGCCAAAAACAGCTAGACAGCCAATCTCACCCCTAACCATCAATCCTTAATTAAGAATAATTCCCCATGACCAACCAAATTAAAAAGCTTAACTGCAGGTGGCTAACCACTGTTTGGTCGGCCGCAACATGTAATTAAGACTAATTAATCCTCCTCTCTCCCCTTGATGGCCACCAGGTTTGTTAACCAATCAGAGGATGATGGAGGTTGGGGTTGGGTTAGCTGTGCGCGTGGCATTATTATTTTGGAATGAATCGTTTGGTACACAAAGCACAGGGAGCTGCATGATGATGATGTGATGGTTAGCTAGTAGCTAGCTGCTGATAAATCAATCATCAAGTGTGATTAGTTTAGGTGGTAATTAACCATGTTTGGTAATAATTAACCTGCCGGATAAAGGCCGGCGAGCCCACTCGCCGGAGTAGCGCCGGCGATTGCGGTGGAGCTCTGTGTCACGGGGTCCTAAACCGGAGGAGGCTTTAGCTTAGATCAAGGCTTGGCACTTGTGGTACTTTAGCTTCTTTTATTTGAGATGGTATGTTTGGTTAATCACCTAGCTGCTAGCTTAGGTTCCTAATTTGCATGTCATGTGAGGTAACTAACTTTCACATGAAGAAATCAACTCGGGCCCTTTTATATTGTAAGCGCTAACTAGCACTCGAGATGCTAACCCGTGTAACGATAGTAATGTATTCCGTTTGTGTACAGATAGATGAATATGATGGAAGATAAATTCTGGATGTTTATAAGTTTGTCAATTATTCAAGGCAATATTGCAATTAACAGTAGAAAGTTAGAAAGTTGGTATATTTGTACCAGTACTATGTTATGTTTTTGGTGGTTTGGAGTTTTTGACGCACTTCCCGCAATACTACTACAGAAAATGCATTGACGAAGCTTCATTACATTACAAATTACAGGATAACAGGAAGGAGGTCCAATTAGGAGATGTGGATTAATAGGCAAGAAAAGAAGAGCTTTATCGCCGCTTAGAACGAAGGAAAGGTAGAGAGGATAGCATGCCGTTGCCCCCAAAAGCTGCAACGGCAACTTTGCTTCCCGCTTTTCCTGTAGGTTTATTTATTAGCATACGCCACGCCAACAAAATGCTCTGCTCACCCGGCCATTCTGTTTCTCCACCATTTTGTTTCATCCTTATTGTGTCCTACTCCTAACTATACCACAGTGAATTTCTCCTATTGTTTGTACAGTCTCTAGGCAATAAGCATGTTTGTTCTGCATAGTATATATATAGTTCATGGCGCATTAATTAAACTCCTAAGGAAAACAAATTTATTGGTCTTGTATAGTTGTATTTGTATACCCAAGGGCAATGCTTTGCAATTTTGGCCCGATTGAAAAAAAATCTGAGAAACTATTTTATCCAAAAATTCCATTTTTTTCATTTTTTGTTAACTGGGAAAATCTATTCAATTTTTGTCAAATCTCAATTTTTTTGGGTTGAAATATTCTGAATTTTTTGGGTTTGTTGGTCCCCTCTCCCCAAATTTAATTTTTGTTTTCCGCAAATGTTTGAATCCTGCCTAGGTGTAGACCATACAACAATCACACTACGTTACTACTGATATTAATTGTGCTAAAAATGATATTTTTGGTAGGTATTCCTGCTACCTACCACTAGCTAACTTCTTATAGTACAAGCATGTCAATTAGTTACATCAAAACATTGTTTTCTTCATAAAAGATGTTATAACAAAATGGTGAGCATGTCAGCTGATTGATACAACCAAGTTATCCTATTTTGTTAAAAAAACTTTTTAGACGAGACATTGAGTATTTTCATGGTAACTGTCTACTAAAACGATGTCACATTTACATCACCTGTATCTCTTCTTAGAATTTACCGATGGACAATGTAGTAGTACCAAACATAAGATTTAGTCAACATAGATCTTGTCGTAACTCGTAAGGCTTAGTATGCTATCTTACTTTGGTGGTATCTATGCCAATCCTCATAAATATCACTTCATACAACACATAATATCCATCTCACAAGGAGCTCAATGACATTAACAACACATGGTTACTTAATTAATTTAACCAAATCACGTATAATTAAGGAAGTAATTACTTTGCTCGAGATGAAATACTACAAACAAAACTAACATTGACAAGAGCATAGTACTCTTGCTGGTTGTAAATATCTATAGATAACATTTAAACACCAAACAAGATTTTGCCCAATCTAATTTACAACTCCAACCATCAATAACTTCTCAAATTAATATCTATTATAAATAAGAGAATCATATGCGCAGATTTGTCTTTAAAAAATGCCACCATGATACGTAACTTTATTAGGTTGCAGTACAAACTTATCATCATATAACACTGACGGCCAAATTTCGATAGTCAAACAAAACATTATCCTAACACATCAAATACTCGGGATAAATTACTGATTTAGCTTTGTCACATATATTCCCATCCAACATCCATAAACATTTCAGTCAGCTAAATTTCATTCACAAATCAAACAAGGCAATTCATAACACAATTTAAAACCCATGAATTTGCACTAGAGCACCAATTCATAACACAATTTGTGTGTGCACTCACCGGAGCAACATAGCAAAATATCCTCTCACAAACCACCCATACAAACAACAACCCACACACATGAAAACACCAATACATAAACACGCTCGCTCATTCCTTCCTTCACTTACGCCCTCCTCCATCACGCTAACCAAAAATGCCGACGACCGGCGGCGCATCGTCGCCGGCGACGGCGTCGGCGGCCAGCCACCGCCGTAGTAGCCGCCGCCGACGCCGTCACCCTCATCCCCCTCCACGTCAGCCCTGGTGCTGCTCCTTCGCCCTCGACCCCCTCTCCGCCGCCGTCCACCGGACTAGCCCCCTCCCTCCTCGCCCCCACAAACACGCCGCCGCCGCCGCCGCGCCGCCTCCAATCTCCCGCCGCATGCGCTCCCCCGGCCGCGTCTCCCCCATCGACGACGCCGCCGCCGTCTCGGCTTCCTCCTCCGCGCGGCTATCGTCCGTCTCCGAGTGCCCGCCGCCGCCGCCGCCGGAGACGAGACCGGCGGCGGTGGAGAGGGAGACGCTGCGGATAAGGATGGTGACGAAGGGAGTGGTTCTGGAGGTGGAGGAGGTGGAGAGGGTGAAAAGGGAGAGCAAATTGGTGGGGAGGATAATTGGGGGAGGATGCGGAGGAGAGGTGGCGGTGGAAGGGAAGGTGGAGGTGGAGGCGATCAGGGGTGCGGTGGAGATGATGCTCGAAGACGACGGCGCCGACGAGGCCGCCGCGATGAGGCGCCTCTCCCGCGCCGGCGTCGCCCGCGCCATTGCCGTGCTCGAGGTGAGACCCTCTCTGATACTCTGATGCTCTGCGACTCTGCGTCTCTGAAGAATCATTGGGATTTAGAATTAATGCAGTTTTTTTTAGTTGATTTGTTCATAAATTATGCATAATTTTGTTGATTGTAGTAGTACATATGTTGTTGTGATGATGGATTGATTAAGGATAGGAAATCAATCTTGACGTTTTTTCTTCGTTGAGAGGTCTCGAATTGTTCATACTGTTCCTGAGGTAGACAGGTAGTTGAGGACTTTTGAGGTTTGGTTTGGTTTTTGGTGGTCAAATTGGCAGGATTTCCTGTTTCCTGGGTGCCCATTGGAATAGTGGTTTCTTCTGTTCCACTCAATTGATGGTCTTTAATTTGGTTGAGGAGCTATGTGGTTGAGTACATTTGTACAACCCACCATGATATGTTTATCAATGTCCAGTACTGCCATTCATTTTTCTTCTGCGCTTCATCGATTTCTTCATTTATTGGGTTAAATATCCAGCATCACAATTTACAAGCCATGTGACAGACTGGTAGTAACAAAAACATGAAAAGAGGCGAACAGATCCCTGAAAATAAAATAGGACAAAAACGTTGTACGTTGTATACTGTAAAGAATAAATCAGTTTATCGTAAAAACTTCACATTTTTGTTCTAGTTTTGGATTTGCAACCCTTTTTCGTTGAACGCCATTGATTTTATTAAACTGAAGCTTTCAAAAAAAAAAAAAAGTGCGCCTCATCTCCTGTATTTCTTGTTCCGTTGCAATTTATATTTCTTTGCTACATGTTTTCCTTAAATGATGTTCTAATATTTTGGTTTCAGAAAGTCCATAATATTCTTTCATGTTCTGCACTTTACTAGTACACTTATTACCATGTTAATTTATGATAATTACTAACATTTCGATATTATTACTCATTTGAATTCCTAGTTGAACTCTATGTTGTTTGAATTCATTAACTCATAACCCATCAGATCAGAATTTTTATCTGTGTAGTTTTATGTGGTATGTGTTGTTGTTTCAATGATTCCCTTTCCTATTTGCTTATTGATATGTCTACATTACACATTTATGCTAGACAGACCATATTATTAAAATAATTGTCGGGAACCTCTTAAGAAATTAAAACCGTGGGACTCTTAGCAATCATGAATTAGTGAATCTTTTTTTTAAAAAAGGGAGTTAATGATGCTGAGAGAAATGCTCTTACTATTTCACAATATAGAGCTATGAATTGATCATACCAGGAAATACTCCTACTTGAATTCTTTCGTTGGTGATAATCTACATCTCTTAGACTAGCAAATTTTAATTACTTGACTCTGCTCTAGTCAATAGAGTTCCCATAGTCTTCATCTGTTAAAGAGGAAGTGAAATAAACCGTTGTTCTGCAATGCTTTTATTTGAAAGAGCTATTCTGCAATGATTGCAATAGCTGCACGCCAGGGCAGACATTGATCATACAATCAGTATCATATAATATCATTTATCCCTCAAAATGGGAACTCGTCTTGAATTTTTTATGAGAAATGGGATTTTATTTTATTCAAGCATAATCCCATGAGCTTGCTCACTTTTTCGGTCTCACCATGATGAATGTAACATCTGTTGCAGTATTTTGAGGACAGCAGTAGACCCACTTACTTTAAATTTCGTGGTTTCACCTGGTAAAGACACGATTATAACAATTACTATTTTGCAATCATGGCCCTAATTATAAGCTACTAGTACTACTCTTAGAAAGTGTAAGATTCCATGCTTCCATGAAAATTAAAGGAGCTTGTCAACCTCATGCTGAGGATCTTTACATTATGTGTGATAGGATTGTTAGTAGTTTATTAAAAAGGCTTGCACTGTAAGGATTAAGCTCATGTGCATTAATTTCCGTGGATCGAGGGTCCAGGTCACATATTAACTTGCAGCACCAAAAATCCTGTTCATAGATGTGCTTTTCAAGTACTGTCCTATATTCTTCCAAATGATTCATAAAGCATAAATTTCATCTTTCTAGCATTACTGTTCAATCTGCAGAGAGTAGTTCATTTCATTATTTAACTCATTCATATGTAAATTGGATTAATCACGTTCTTAACATTTTTCACTTAATGCCAAATCAAATTTCTCAGGTATCCTTCTCCCTTATGTTTGACAGAGGAGTTACCAACTGTCTAAAATATCTTGAGGCTGTCCCATGGAATGAGACTGAAGAGGAGAGGATCAAGAGTTTGCTATTGCAGTATTCGTGTAACAGAACAGTTTCTCAAGATTTGCTTGCACGCTTACAACCACAAAAGCCCAGCTCATCTGCTGAACTGGTTGTTCAACTCATGGATTCAATCACAAAGGGGACCAACAATAATGCCCGGAAGGACTTGCGGACTCTTGTCGATGGTATTCTATCTAGGACCTCTATCTACATAAAGAGTGATAAAGAGCTAGACATGAAGAGCATTTACTCAATCTGCAATTCTTGCCTGAACTGTCTGGTGGAATTATTTGGAGAAGCCTCTGATCTGGGCCCTTCTGGCCAAATAACCATTTCAGTTGGAAAAGGACCACAGGAGAGAATATGCAAGCAAGTTGACAACCTCAACTGGTTGCTGCAGATTCTAATAGACAGGCAGATGGGTGAGGAATTTGTGGACATATGGGCCAACCAGGATAAACTCAGTACTATGCACGAACATGTATCACCGATGATACGTTACGAGCTCAGCCGGATTTCGGCCACAATTTTCATTGCCGTGGGGAGTGGAAAGCTCCACTGCACCAGCTCGTCGCGGCTTATGCTCTTTGAAGCCTGGTTCAGGCCATTGCTGGTAGATTTCGGCTGGCTCAGGAAGTGTCCAAAGGGACTCAACATGGCAACCCTGGAGGATGCAATTGGGCAAGCTTTGTTGACACTCGCCTTGAAGCATCAGCAGGTGTTGTTCATGGAGTGGTTTGAGACATTCAGTGGACAAGGCAGGGAATGC
This sequence comes from Leersia perrieri, assembly GCA_000325765.3. Classification (NCBI taxonomy): domain Eukaryota; kingdom Viridiplantae; phylum Streptophyta; class Magnoliopsida; order Poales; family Poaceae; genus Leersia; species Leersia perrieri. The sequence continues at coordinate 3,516,695 of CM002479.1, forward strand.
CCAAATCTGATGAGGGCTTTCCAGGTCTGGTGGCGACGATCGTTCATAAGATCCGTAGGTAGCAGCAGTTGAGACTGTTCATCTTTTTGCAAATTCCTCACCTGATTAATTGTGTGTAAGCGTACATGTATCATGTATGTATGATGTGTTGTCATATATAGCTTGTTCAGTTGATTGTCAGATTCCCTGAAGAAGCCATGCTGGTCTGTATCTGCAATTCTTTAGCAATGCTGAGATGTAACAAAAGAAAAGAAACAATTCTTTAGCTGTTGTTTCATTGGTCTGAGCTGAATGTATTTGTTCTGGTGGTTGATAAGTTGATCCATGATTATGCTCCATTGAATGTGAGCTGGTAGTAGGAGTACAGGTTCATTTATAATCAGTAGATATCCAAATCCGTGGTCCAGTGATGCGTGGTCTGCAATTTGCAGAAGAAAGGACAAGTGGGAGTATTGTACATATGCAGGTGAACTGAACTGGTTTTCGCAGTCATGGCTTCCACGGTTATCAACTTATCATGGTCTGATGATATCGTAATGTGCTTTATTAGCGCCAGGAGGAAATTCATTTAACCGAAATGTTCCAACTCACCGTCTAAATGCCAAAAAGTTTGTAAAAGAAGAATAATTACAAGCCATTGTTGCACACTTGCGTACATCGATAATTACTATTATTTGTACAGGCATGCCCTGCTTCAGCAAGCAAAGCAGGATGCCAGCATGTTTCAGATCAGATTGCAACATGTTTCAAAAGGAAGAACTTCTTTGGGTTAAATTCCACAGATTGGCCTTTTTCATCCCTTTGTTCATGCATGTCAACTTCTTTACACATAAATGGAGCATGATGACAAATTGACAACATGATTAATAAAACATTAAACAAAGAATTGTTTAAGGTTAGCCTGGTACATATGGTCATATGGACACAACAGTTTGTTCAGTTCCAGTAGGTGAGGTTCTGTCAATTCTGTTATATGTGTCTGATAGAATGTCATAATCCCAAGGAAAGAAACCAAAGTAACCAACCATTCATGACTTGTCTCTTGGTGGCTTCCTTTGATACCTTCGGTCACCAGGGCTCCTTGCTTTTGGAAGCTGAGATCAGAAATCAGAATTGCTACAATGAAATATACTGTACTACTACTACCTGGAATGGAAGTTCTGACGATGATGGTGGATGCCTAGTATTTGTCACTGATTTACTGTAGTAAACTAAATTTCAATCTGTTTGCGTAGCTGTGCTTGCAGCATGGCAGGTATTAGTAAACTAATCATACAGCGTGCACATCTGTACATCTCACAGGCATGCACAGCAGTCAGCATGCCACATTTATTCCCATCTCTCCTTGAGATTCATTTCCTTCTTTTTTTTATTGAGCTGATTTTCAACTTGTCTTTGATCCACGGATGAGATCATATACTATTATATTTTTTATTTATTTCATGTGAAAAAACCATGTGTGGTAGTAGAATTAATTTTACTTATAAAAAAATATAAGTACTTATCCATATTCATTGTCCGCGTCTCTCCTCATATGCTTAAATTTTTGGACGGCGGCAGTATGTTATTTACATTTTTCTAATTTAATGAATTATATCTTTTTATGCTACCACCTCAACTAGAATGATTTAATACTGACAATTGGACTTATTAATAATTAAATATTATAATTACTCTACTCATTAGATAGCCCTAAGGCAGTTTAAGGTGTCTCAATGTTTGGAATAGATTTTATCTTCTTCAAAAGCTGCGGCTACCGGAGGCTCTATCAAACACTTGCCTAGGTACATCCTAGTATTGTTCGGAAGAAAAATAGTAATGATTGGCTGCTGCTTTTGCACTGATCCAAGGCTTGTCCTCGTCCAATAGTGCGGACAAATAATGACAATAACATTACATGGTGGATTTTTTTTTCGCGCAAGTGCAGTGCCTGCATCTAACCAGCCAGCTTACTAAAGGACATCTAGGGCCTATTCGTTTCGAAAAACGTAGGAATAGAAAAAACATAAGAATTATAAAGGAATATAGGTGTAAAGCAGAGGAATATATAGATGGTGTGCATTCGGTTTACAGGATAGAAAATGAATAGTAATAAATTTATTTGCTACTAATAACTGTACTTAAATCCTTCATCCTCCTTTCCCCTTTTTCTCTTTTCCATCGCGGGTCCAGATCCAATCCCCATTCACCGCCCGCCGCCTCTCCACCGCTCGCCGTCGTCGTCTTCCTTGCCACCGTCGCCGCCCGTTGGCGGCGGCCTCCTAGCCACTCGCCGCATCTCCTCACCGCTCATCCCGCCGTCGACGCCCTTCTCGCCGATCGTCCCGCCATCGCCGCCCGTCGTCGTCGGCCTCATCGCCGCCCGCCGCCTCTTGATGCCGGCCGGCGACCTCCTCGCCGCTGTCATCGCGTGCCGCCTCTCGACGCAGGCCGGCGACCTCCTTGCTGCTATCACCGCCTGTCGCCTCTCTTGCCGGCGTCGACTCCCGTGCTTCACCACCGGCGAGATCCAGACCCCGTCGACCGCCACCCCACCGCGAGGAGAACCTCCTATACGACGTCCTCGCCGGTACGCTCTCTCTGATCTCCGCCGCCTGGTTTTGTAGCTCCGCCGCCGTTTGCTGTTTTCGCCGCTCCAGCGTCGCTTGCTGATTTCACCGTTAGAGTGCACGCGGTCACGCTAATCTCGGGAAGGAAAATTTCCATGAGGTCTAACCGGATGCAAATTTTCCTCCGTTTTTTCTGCCTATGAACAGTACCAAAAGGAAATTTTCCTACCCTTTTCCTGCCACTGAATCTATAAACCGAATGGTAGGGATAGGAATAAATCCTTTAGGAATAGGATTCCTACCTTTCTCCCGTGAAACAAATAGGGCCTTACTCTGTTCTATGAACATTCTAGGGTCCGGCATAATAACAAATTCACCTAAAATCTTAACCTAGTGATGAGTAAGGTGGATAATTACATACAATCCCTAAAAGTTCGATAGCGGCTTATGTTGACAAAGTTGAGAACTCTAAAAGGACTCGTCTCTTTTTTAAAAAAATAATAATAATAGATAATCCGGCTTTAGCTTCAAAATAAGCTATGACCACTTATTACAATCCAAAGTTCATAACATAACACAGAGACAACGAAAAAAATAATAATACATATCTAAAGTAGAACTGAGTAAGAGTAAATACTAGTACCGTTTTTGGTCATTAGGTGGCACATGTATATTGTGCTTAAAAGAGAGAGTGAGGGGTTGCGCGCGCAAGCCTGTACGTAATAATTGTATTGATACATGATTAGTGGTCAGTACAAGGGAATAGCCAATTGATTACCACATATTGAGATAGATTATGTCCAACGCGGAGGGGATCACATTCAAGATGGTGATGTAGTAGCGTTTTCACTATCACGATTTATTAATTCTTCCCTCCTACGTTAAAACCCTTAGAGCAAGATCAATAAGAGCCCACTGCTAGCTCCAATTATTATCTACATCATTTAGAGTAAACAGTAGAGCCAATGCATACAATAGGACTACAGTAACTTGAATAATCTAATCCCCTCTTTATCTTTGTGTTTGTGGGAACCGCATTGTTCCTATCTATTTCCCTTTTTCTTCCGGCGCTCTTTCGGTCTTCATCACGACGGCACGGTGGAGACGACCGAGGGAGGCGTAGGAGTGCTTGGTGGCGGTCGCATGTGATGGCGGCAGCGACGCCCCTAGGCATATCGCCGACGAGGGCGATCGTAGGCAATGGCGGCGGCCCCCGCAAGCACGGTGATCACATGCAACGATGGCTCTCCTGGGCACGTCGCCAACAAGGGCAGCAGAGGGCTCAGCAGCGTCCCCTGCATGTCGTAGGGAATGACAACGCCCCCAACCGCGGCACCGACGAGGGCGGTGGAGATCGCGTGGTAGCCCCCGCAACCGCGGCGGTCGTAAGCAACAATGGCGCCCCCATCAATGGCACTAGAGAGGGTGGCAGAGGGCTCGGTGGCAACCCCGCAACCGCAGTGGTGGCAGGCAACGGCGGCGATGACAACCGGGGTGCGACGAGGGCCCGACAACATTGCTGGCGGGGGTGATGGAGAAGGGCTCGGCGGCTGCGTGGACGGGGGCGGTGGCGTCCGCGGCGAACAAGGGCGGCGTCGGCGCTCGTAGCGGATGAGGGCGCTGGCGAACGTGGCTGCGGCAACAAGGATAAGAGAGGCGGACAGAGGCAGAGCCGGTGAACACAGTGGCGATGGCGAGGACGAAGCTTCGGTGGACGTCGGATGGGTTGCAGTGGCGGCCACGGAGCACACTTGGCGATGGTGCACACAACTTGTGACGCGGGCACATGCGTACGTGGCTGGTGACGGCGTGCACTGCGGCAGCCCGACGCCGACGGCGACAGCGGGCGTGGGTAGCAACAGTGAGCGCGGGCGGATGCGGTCTACGATGGCAAGTGCAGGCCGGCAGGCGGAGTACGACGGATGCATGTTAACAAAGGAAGAGATGAAAATCACATGGGTTGTGGTCCCACTTGCCTCGAACTACGCATGTAGTCGGACGACAAATTAGTCGACCGCTCACGTTCTCTCTCCACTCTCCCATCTCCTACATAGCTGTCTAGAGCCCGTCTATCCTCTCTCTCCAACATGGATGTCTAGAGTCCGTCTATTCCTTGTTGTTCTTGTCTCATCTTCTCGTGCTTGTCATGTATTCAACCAATTCTCCTGTTGAGACCTCCTTTCGATTGGAGGATTTTTAAAGGGAATGTAGAGTATTAAAATCTTACAATGTCCTGTGGTTTGGACTGAAGGAATGAAACTTTGAATATCCAAATCCTATGTATATTGTTTCAAAAGAAAAAGAGTAAATTTCACAAAAACTATAGGTACTTTGCACAATTTATCACAAAACTACATATTTAAGAACTTGTTTTATAAAACTATAGATTTAGTGTCGTTGTGTATCACAAAACTACAGGTTTTAGCAATACATTATCACAAAACTGCAGGTTTTAGCAATACATTATCACAAAACTACATGTTTTAGCATGGCTTAAACCTGTAGTTTTGTGATAATGAAAATACTAAACCTGTAGTTTTGTGATAATGGAGACACTAAATCTGTAGTTTTGTGATACACGAAGACACTAAATCTGTAGTTTTGTAAAACAAGTTATTAAATTTGTGGTTTTGTAATAGATTATGCAAAATACATGTTGCTTTGTGAAATTTACTCAAAGGAAAATAAGCATATGAACTCATGTTTTATTTTCCTTCTAGAAATCCAATGCTCTCTCTATTCTCTCTCCACCAAACAAACTAACTATACAATTCCTTTGATTTAGGCCTTGTTTAGTTCCAAAAAGTTTTGTCCAAAAACGTCACCACATATCTTTTGACACATGCATAAAGCATTAAATATAGATTAAAAAACTAATTATACAGTTCGCATGGAAATAGATTGCAAGACGATTTTTTTAGCCTAATTAATTCATGCTTAGCCATAATGTGACACAGTAATCCACATGTGCTAATGACAGATTAATCAGGCTTAATAAATTCATCTCCTATTTTCCAGACGAGTTATAAAATTAGTTTTTTCATTTGTGTCCGAAAACACCTTTCGATATCAGATCAAACGTCCGATGTGACACCCTAAAATTTTCTTTTCGTGAACTAAACACACCCTTATTTCCCGTGAATCATTCAAATGACTAATTATACTATTCCTGTCATTATTTTAAAATGTTGTAAGCATGACAATCCATTCCTAATTTTTCCTGTGCATGCGTTTAGGAACCGTGTGTTCCAAATGAATCTGGAATGTCCACAGTATTTATACTCCCATGTCCTCTAATATGGGAATTACTTCAAAGAAGATATGGGAAGGAATTTGACCATTCAATTTTTATACATTTAAATTACTAATTGTCACATCAACTATTTCCAAATTTGTGTCTACTTTACCCTCCAACCATACCAGCCCCACATTCTCTACAGGCCACAAACTATTTAATAAGGGACATTATAATAATATTCTCTCAAAAAAAGGACATTTTATCATTATCCTTTATTTTTGCAAGACAACCTTAATTTGGAAGTTTCTAAGTAGTACATAGGAGTATCTACTGGTGGGTAAGCCATTCTGCATATTTTACCTCACCGCCTTCCAAGGCTTCAGTTCAATTAAACAATCTTTTGGGGCTTATTCGTTTTGAGAAAAAACAAAGAATTTGGATTCCTAAAAATTAATTTATATGAATGTTGTTCGTTTTGTAAGATTGAAGCATACGAAAACAAATGGACAATTTCCCTTTCATACAGGAACATAAATAAGTTTTCATCCACTTTATCCTCATAAAAAATCTATAAATATGTAGTATTTCTGATTCCTAAAATCCTCCAAACATGATAATAAACCCTTAGCATTTTAGGTTTCTTCAAATACTCCTTCCATTCCAAAATAAATTATTTTGGAATGGATACGGTCTTTAAGACAACTTTGACCAATAATATATATAAAAATAAGTTTTTTTTGAGTAAAAGGAATCACATATTATGATAGTTTGTTTAATAACAAATCAAATGACACTACTCTTATATGATGGATATTATAGATCAGTTAAAATTAAAAAAGTTTGACCAAAATACCATCAATATTCCGATACAGAGCAAAAGATATCTCTTCCCCTGCTGCCCTGCACGAGACACACAGCAGAGCAGACCCCAACCACATCCATCCATCTTGACCGTCCATCCTCCGATCAGCGGCGCCTCCGTCCATCGTCCAATCTTTTCCACACCCCATCCCTTATGCCGTCACGCGGCGGAGACGTGACGACGCACGCCCAGCGACCCGGGCCCCACCGCCGCCCCCGGTCCCCCACGCACCGCTCCCACCGCTACCCCCAGTCACTGACACCTCATCATCCCAGTAGGCCCCACTCTGCCATACCCCACCAGTCAGCCACTCCGCTGAGGCTCCATCCGCGTCACCCGTGACGCTCCCACGACGACGCGGCCCATTTGACTTCTCCTCCTCTCCCACACACAACAGAAAAACCCACGCGCGCGCGACGCGAGGCGAGGAAACGAAACCCACCACACTCGTCTCCTCTCCTCCGAACCCGATCATCATCATCAAGCGCCGTCTCCCACACGCTGGGGCCCACCCTCCTGTGCCACCTTTACGTGGGCCCGGATGTAGCCCGACCCCACCCGTCAGCGGCGTGGGGCGGGGTTAAGCGCGGCGGGGGCGTCCACCCGGATCTTAATCAAATCCAATGGAATTTTGACGTCCGCAGCTAGCGCCGCAGAGAGACGAGACACCAACACAAAGTCGTAAATATTTTTTTCTTCTTATTACTCTTCTTCTCTTCCCTTCTTCTCTTCTCTCCCATTTGCTTCGCCTCGCTTCCACCTCCTCCTCGGCGCGACGCGGCGAGGGGGGATTCTGCTCTCCTCGGTGGAGAGCGCGGGAGTTGGGGCGGCGGCGCTGCGTTTTCTCGGCGAGGGAGGAGCGGTGTTGCGCGCGGCATCGTGTGTGGTGTTGTTAGCTTCTTCTCGCTGCCTCCGGGCGGCTGTTGGCCACGACGGATCGGCGGGGGTTCCTGCGACGGTGCGCGGCTGGGGTCCGCGTGGTTTGGCTTGGATCGAGCTAGGCGGCGGGGGACGTCGCTGGCCGCGCGGCGGTGAAATTCCGCGGGATTGGCTGGTGCTTTGGACTTGTGGAGTGGTGGTGGTGGGAGTTCGAGGTGTGTGGGGAGCTCGATGCTTGGCTGCTAGGTAATTCGCTGGTCTGTTTGGTGTGAGCTCGAGGAAATTTCGATCTGTTCCGTGGTAATAATATCTGCTGTTTACTACTACTACTGCTGCTTGGTACCAGTGGATTTAATTTAACTCGGAGTAACTGGGTTTGAACTGCGCGGTGTGAATCGCGGTTTCGATTCTGGGCGGCAGAGTTCTAGCCGTTGGTAGATTTGCGGTTTTTATGGTAAGAATTGCGGTGTTCTGCATGCTTCTCAACTCAGCCGGATCTTGAGATGTTCCGCCGCTCAATCGGGAGTCCGCGCTGAGTTAGAAGTACGGTTTTGGAGTGGATTCCGGGGATTTTCTGCGAGGATGATGCCGTCAGGGCAGCCGAACTCGATGGGGTCAGGGCAACCGGTGGGCGCGTCGCTGCTCCGGACCAACTCCAGCCTTCTTGGTGCTGCTCAGCAGGGGATGGGAATGGGAGTTGGAATGGGAATGGGCGGTGGTGGAGGTGGAGGCCTCCCGTCTCAGTCCCCGTTTTCGTCGCTTGTATCGCCTCGCAATCAGTTCGGTGGTAATGGTTTACTAGCTGGAGCATCCAATGTTGCGTCTCTGCTCAGCCGGCCGTCGTTCGGGTACGGGGGTGCTGGCCCTAGTCCGGGGGCAATGCAGGGTGGTGGCCTAGGGCCAGGGACAATGCAGGGTGGTGGTGGTCTTCCGATGGGTACTCTCCAGCAGAGAGGGGGTGTTGATATTGTTGGTGACATGGTTGGCTCAGGAGGTTCAGATTCCCTTGTATTTCCTTCCTCCTCCCAAGGCAGTATGGGCAATCATCTTGGTACTGATATCATGCAGCTGGATGCACCACAAGATTCGCAACAGCAGCAAACAATGTCCTACAGTCAGCAAAATATGTTGCCACAAACTCCCCAGCAGCAACAGCATACAGTGAAGTTGGAGAATGGTGGTAACTTGGGAGGGGTCAAACTGGAGCAGCATATGGGACAACCTGATCAGAATGGCCCAGCGCAGATGCTGCGCGGTTCTAATGGTGTGAAGCTTGAACCACAGCAATTGCAAACATTAAGGAGCTTGGGTGCAGTGAAGATGGAGCACCAAAGCTCAGACCCATCCGTGTTCTTGCAGCAGCAGCAGCAGCAACAACAGCAGCAGCAGCAACATTTGCTGCAGTTGGCAAAGCAGAATCCTCACACACCAGCATCGGCACAGTTGAGCCTATTGCAGCAGCAGCAGCGGTTCTTGCATCTTCAGCAGCAGCAACAGCATCAACAACAACAGCAGATGCTTAAGAACTTGCCTTTACAGAGAAACCAATTGCAGCAACAGCAACAGCAACAGCAGCAACAGCAGCAGCAGCAGCAGCAGCAGCAGCAGCAGCAGCAGCAGCAGCAGTTGATGCGCCAACAAAGTTTAAATATGAGAAGTCCTGGTAAACCGAGTCCTTATGAACCAGGAACCTGTGCAAAGAGATTGACTCATTACATGTATCACCAACAAAACAGACCACAGGTAACTGTTAAGTATTTTTTGTGGAGGGCGAATGTTGTTCTTTAAGATAGGTGTAAATACTTACTGTTCATCATTTTGTCTAGGACAATAACATTGAATACTGGAGGAACTTTGTCAATGAATACTTTGCTCCAAGTGCAAAGAAAAGATGGTGTGTTTCTCTCTATGGAAGTGGCCGCCAAACTACTGGAGTTTTCCCTCAGGTTCTACTTAACTGTTCTAGTTTGATAATTTATTTTCCATGCTGTAAAATGCTTGCTATTATTGTTATAACAAGCATCTGGCCTTTCAGCTGCTGGATGTTTTTGAATAAAATGGTTTGATGTGTTGTACCCACATTGTAAGCTATTTGGTGTGAATTTTCATTGTAGGATGTTTGGCATTGTGAGATATGCAATCGAAAACCAGGAAGAGGCTTTGGTAGGTGCAACTTTGGTTTAAATGTCTTGTCTTAATATTTTTGTGATGGTTATTTATTTGTGTGCATCATCACCAGAAACCACGGTCGAGGTCTTGCCACGGTTGTGCCAAATCAAATATGCCAGTGGTACACTTGAGGAGCTTCTGTATGTTGACATGCCACGGGAGTCCCAGAATTCATCTGGACAAATTGTTTTGGACTACACAAAAGCAATCCAGGAGAGTGTCTTTGAGCAATTGCGTGTCGTGCGTGAGGGACACCTAAGGATTGTTTTCAACCAAGATCTCAAGGTAATTGTTGCTTAGTCTCTTAGATGGTAGTTGCTTTACATTTTTCCTTCAAAAAATTCTATGCCATTAAAAAAGTGTTAGCCCCACTAACTAAAAAGTGTCGGCTTCACTAAAAACATCTTAATGTAGTTAGTTTCTATACATTTTGCTTTAAAAAGTGTCTGACCCACCAATTAAAATGTTGTATTTATTTTACTTGCTGATTTAGATTGCATCATGGGAGTTCTGTGCCAGACGTCATGAGGAACTTATACCGCGGCGATCAATCATACCTCAGGTATTACCCCTTAGTGTGGATACATAATGTAATTTGAGATTGATGGTGACATCATGAATCTTAAATATTGGTGGATTTCACTTTATTCAGGTCAGTCAACTTGGTGCCGTTGTGCATAAGTACCAGACTGCAGTTCAGAACTCAGCAAGTCTCTCCAATCAGGACATGCAGACCAATTGTAACTCGTAAGTAGATTGTACCTTAAAACTTTGAATTTCATCAGTTTATTGAATGGCTGTTTTTTTTTTGTTAAGCTTTTGTCGTTTTAACTTGCTTGCCTCAATTAGTACTTATGTTCTATTTGCTGTTAATTTTTGAGAAACCAAATACCTCAATTGATTTTCTTTTCTATGTGATCCTCAGCATCATTGAAAAATATTAGCACATGTGTTATCATTTGTTCCTTTGTTGATTTATCAAGTTAGTAAATGATCCACTTTGAATTTAAATTTTATCAGTTCACCTGCATAACTATGGCGATATGCCTATTCCTTTGAGGGCTGCTTGTAGATGCATAACATGTTTGCCCTCTCATGGATTAATTCAAAAAAGGACTTAACTAAATACCACTTATTTAATTAATTTAACATGAGACATGGCCATGTCCTTTATGTTGCTGTGAGCTGCCTAGTGTGAATGAAACTGCAATTGGCTTATACAAATCTTTCATGCGGCAAGGTCATGTATATATAATGTCTGTCTTGATGGTACTGCTGACTTTCCTATGGAACTGGTGTGTTAGTTGGCTAACAGAAAGAGAATATTGATGAAGCAAATAAATACATGATATAAATGTTGCACCCACATTTTTAATGAACATTGTTGACATATATTTTTTGTGTATAATACACATTTTTAATAAACATTGTTGGTATTGAATATGGTGGAACATGGATTTTCTTTAACCACACTGACTCCAAATTAAGTTCACTAAACATGCAATGAGTTTCTTGTGTAATATGGATTTTATTACATAGAAAATTTTCTTTTCTACACTCCTTGTATTTTATACTCTCTTTTTGCCGTAAAAAGATCCTTTCTTTGTATTATGTTATGGACCAAATGGTGTTGGCAGAAGAAAGAAGCATACTGATTAGATCGGCAAATGGTAGAAAAGTGCGTGCATTATTTGATGGCAAAAGAGAGTATGAAAGCAAATAACCACGGAAGTAAAGTGCTCTTTATTGCAACGATTTTTTCTTTTGTTATCTTTCCATAATGACTTTTTGTCATCCTGATCCTTAGCATACCTACTACCTAGAAGATAAACAAACCCAGCCCTGTTAGAGAAAATCTATCTTAACACTAGTTTAAAAAAATCCAGTCTACTCTCTCTCTGTGCCAAGTCCTTTCAGACATGAGTTACTGGCTGACAGGATTCCTGTTGGCCATCATGGATGATCTGTTGTCCTTAGCTTCATTGTGTCTGTAATGGGAAATCATTTGGTGCATACCGTGGCATTGACCAAGCTGTTTGTGTGCCACTTCTGTTATGCCCGTAGATTGCTCTCAGACTCACCTTCCCACTGCTTGCTTTGTCATCTTATGCTTGCTCCTAAGTGTCATACACCTAGATCATATTGCCAATGCCCCCGAATTGACAATGCTTTTTGATGCACTAAGAATCTGCCTGACTGAGTGTGTTCTCTTTTTCAAATTTATCTGCTCACGCACTTAATGAGATTGGATCTTGTGAAGCTTGAAAATGGGGGATTGCAAGATAAATGTACCCACCAGCATCGCAGACACAGTTTTTTATAGTAGTAGATATACAGATGCCAAGTAGAACCTTTTGGAATACATGTCATGTGCTAAGTGTACTATGGCAGGCCTAAGTAGATGTGGTCTTTCTGCCCTATATGTATTATGGTCAAGTTCCACAATAATTTTACAAATGTGCAGTACTAGCATATAATGCTTGAAGATCTAGATTCGAGAAACTCCATGGTAATCTTTTCAAGTGAAGTGAGGTCAAAAGCCCAGGGCGTCAAGCAAGTTGCGACATGTCTACATTCGTGTAGGCCTGCACTCTAGGACAGGAGACAGTACCGATCCTTTGGCCCTTTCATGTCACACTAGCAATACAACATAAAATGGTCTTGTAACAATCTGCCATGCAAATGGTAATCGTATTGACATCACAAGAACCCTGAAATTTGTGTGGCCTATGGATTAGTAAATTTCTGTACTTGGTGAGGGTTGAGTCCTTGGGGCATCCTTTATGCATGGGTCTGTTCTTGCATGTTCATGTGCGTATTCCTTTTCCTTGATAATCTTCCAATTCTTCTGTACACAATGGGATAATTTCTGTGAAGCTTAGACTGGAAATTCAATATTAGTCATTAGCTAGTTAATAAGTGTGTTGTAACTCACAAAGTGTGAACCCTCAGCTAGTTTTTTTTTGACCAAAAACTGTAGGGGGCCTACAGTATATATATATATATATATAAATAATTACAAAGAGCTATTTTAGTAAGCATATGTTGCTGTTGTGCATTAGCATCGCAGGAGAGCACTGATATTTGACTGACTTGATGTTCCTACCTGATTAAGAAACTGTTCTCCATGTTACATTTGTTATTGCATGTGTTGTCGCTATGCCATTTGATTTGTTAGCTTCTGTTGTACGTTCCTTCCTTTGTATAGATATTCTAATATGCTAAAATGTTAAACCAGGTTTGTTGCATCTGCTCGCCAATTGGCCAAGGCATTAGAGGTTCCATTAGTAAATGATTTAGGATACACCAAAAGATATGTCCGCTGCCTTCAGGTACAAAATATTTCATGTCTCTTCATATTCATTTCTTGCCAGGATACAGGATTATGACCTCGACCCTTGCAATTTATGGTCATGAGATACTGTTATACATAATCATACCTGGAGCCATTCAGCATAATTATTCTCATGCTTTATGTCATTTATCAACTTTACCTATTAAACTTCCTAATCAGTTATTATTTGCTTGAAAAATGAAATTCAGATTGCGGAGGTGGTCAATTGTATGAAAGATTTGATTGACTACAGCAGGCAGAATGAGTGTGGTCCAATAGGTAAATCATTACGTGTCTCTCCATTTGGTCAATTATTAATTTGTAATACCTTTTGCTCCAATAGCAGAGTAAATCAATCCCATGCATGATATAATTGTGCTGCAACCTGCTAGTACCAGATTGATTCTCATTTGCTAAGGTGGCAGCATTTATCAATATTAGAACCTTGATTAAAAGCTTCCTCAGGGACCTATCTCATCTAGAACACATTATTTTACGTGCTCTACATTCTAGGACTGTATTATACTATTAGTCTGAAACTTCTTAACAAAAATAGCATAGACCTTACTATATAAACACTGAAGCAGGATAATTGATAGAAATGTTCTGGGCGACTGGGCATATGCTATTTGGTATTCCCAGTTTAGTTACCCAAGACTCTCCCGACTCTCCCCATACTATAAAGGAATGAATGGTCATGCCGATTCATTTAGCAAGCACTTAGAAGTAGTGCATTGTCTGCAGGTAACTAGCAAAGGCTGCACGATGATAAGATGTGCTAATACAACATCATTTTTTGTTTCAGATAGCTTGCATAAATTCCCAAGGAGGACGGCTTCAGGGATGACTCAGCTTCAACCGCAGCATCAACCTGAGGAGCAGCAGTCTGTTGTTCCACAGAGTTCTAACCAGAGCGCCGGTGGTCAAAACTGTGCTCCGACAGCCGGAATGCAGGTTTCTGGTTCTGGCAATGCAGATGTCACATCAAACAATTCTCTCAACTGTGCGCCATCTACATCTGCACCATCTTCATCTGTTGTTGGTCTCCTCCAAGGCTCAATAAATTCCAGACAGGACCATCCAACAAGCAGCAGCAATGGTCTTTATAACAGCGTTAACAACGCGCCAGCCACAAAAGCCACTTCAACAAGCTCCATGCAGTCAAATCCGCCAGCATCTTTTCCTTCCCCAGTGCCATCGACATCAAATAGCAACGTCATGCCTGCTCCCCATCACGCTGGCCAGTTGAACTCACCAACTACATCATCAAATATACCTCCTATGCAAGCACCTGTGAATCGACCTCAGGAAGCTGAACAAAATGACTCCCAAAGTTCAGTCCAGAGAATCTTGCAAGACATGATGATGTCATCCCAGATGAATGGTGTTGGGCCAGTGGGAGGTGATATGAAGAGAGCGAATTCAATTACACCTGGTCTGAATGGAGTTAACTCCTTATTAGCGGGCAACCCCATGGCAAATAGCTTGGGTGTTAGTGGGGCTTTTGGGTCTATGGGAGGCGGCCTTGGCCCGTCTGCAGCAAGTGGATTGAGAACAGCAATGGGAAATAATTCGGTGGTGATGAATGGGAGGATTGGGATGAACCACAGTGCACATGACCTAACACAGCTGAGCCAACACCAGCAGCAGCAGCATCAGCAGCATGACATAGGAAACCAACTACTGGGGGGTCTTAGAGCAGCAAACAGTTTCAATAACCTTCAATATGACTGGAGGTCTTCTCAGTAGAATGATGATCATCCAAAAGGTTATGCCTGATGGTACATTTAATCTCGCTGGGCTCAATCACTGACAACACAAAAGTTACATAAACATAACCTCCCCTTCCCTGGAAGCCATGGGCCTTTGAGGCAATGACGCCAAGAAAAGGAAAAATGTGATGATCAAATGCTGCAAAAACTATGAGTGACGGTGTTCCTCGTGTGTTTGACTGTTGAATCAGTCATCGTAACTGGAAGATGAGCCATTGAGGATTAGAGCCCACATAGGTGGGGTGTGTTGGGTGGATTTTAGACTGGGAAAGATCAGTGTCTTTCCCATCCTTTTTTCTCTCTCTCTTTTTTTTTTCTTCTCTTTTGCGATCCCTGATCCAAACTGTAGTGTACCATTGCCTCCAGAAGTAGCGAAGCATGTGTACTGATTACTTACTTTATTCTGCAGCCGAGGATTCCATTGTAGTAGCTTTTACTGTACTCTGTATAAGCTATCATTTACTAGTGGAAAGCAGCAGGAACATTCTCAGAGACATTGCATGCGTGTGATCATCCTGCATTTTCCACAAGCAGCGTCAGTAAATCTGCTTGTGGATTGTTGTACCTCTTCTTTTCAAAAAAAAAAAAAAGTTGGTACCTGACATTTGCATTTCCTGTCATCCTTTCAGCTATTCTGAAGAACTTAAATCTGAAGAGCTACTTCCTGGCCATTCAATTGAATTGCGCTGATTGTATTTTTCTGCAAGCAGTGAGCGGATATCTACTTGTGGATTGTTGCACCTATTTTTTATTATTATTACTTTTCTTTCGCGTTGGTATCTGGCATTTGCATTTCTTGTCATCTTTTCAGCTGTTCCGAGGAACTTAGAGCTACTTCCAGGTAAGTGAATTGAACAGCCCTGATTGCAGCTTGAAGCTTATACACATGTGACCATACATATAATATAACACAGTTTGACTCCTCTTAATTTGCTAGTCAAAAGATGATATCATCAATCAATAATGGTTACAATATTGATCCCATGAAGAAGTAGGATTACAACAGCGAAGGAAGGAGGCAAAGATGATATCAATCTCATACACGTAGATGCAGGAGGGGTAGTTACAACGAGGCTGATGATTTGAAGGAGAGGAGGAGACGATAATTAATTAATCAGCTAACTTAAAGCTAGCTGACGTACTTGTCGATGATGGTGGCGAGGCTGGTCTTTGGGACGGCGCCGATGACGCTCTCCTTCTTCTCGCCGTTCTTGAAGACGAGGACGGTGGGGATGCTCCGGATGCCGTAGTTTGTGGCGATGTTTGGGGAGTCGTCGGTGTTCACCTTGCAGCACTTGATCTTGCCGGCGTACTCCTTGGCCAGCTCGTCGATCACCGGCGCGATCATCCTGCACGGCCCGCACCACGGCGCCCAGAACTCCACCAGCACCGGCGCCTCGCTCCCCATCACCATGCTCTCCCAGTTCTTCTCATCCGCCACCACCACTGCATCAATTCACACATATTTTCCCCCAATTTTACTACATAGCTGAGTGCCCGTACGTTACGGCGGTTACATATTTTTCTTAAATTTTACTAGCGGAGAGTACTAGCATATTACAATGGATACATATTTTGATTAAAATTTATTATTAGTGTCCGTGCGTTGCAACGGGATATATATACCTTCGTCGACGGCGTTGCTGCACTGGCAGGTGAAGCGGGAGGCGGGCCGGAGGGGCGACGGCGAGGCAACGGAAAGCCTGGGCTTGGAGAGGTTGCCGGCGACGAGGAGCCTGTCTCTGCCGTTGCTGATGCCGGAGGCAGGCGCCTGGGGGGCGTGGAGAGCCCAGGCTCTGAAGCACGTCTCCAACGCCATTATTTTTTTCACTACCTAAGCTCCTCACGCACGAACACTGACACAGAGAAAAGAGAGGGGGAAAAACTGTGAACAGCACGCGGGAGAGCTAGAGAGGATAGGGTTTGTTCGCCTCTGCCATTGGATAATAATCGGGGGAGGAGCTTGGTGTGGCATTGTGAGGTGCTCAGGGGTTGCCCAGCTTCTTGTGGATGAGGTGGTTTTGCCCGGCCCTCTTCTTGTATTTTGGCCGGGGGTCGCCTGATCTTTTCGTTGTTGTTTCGTGTGCCTGGCTCGCGGGCCGGGATGCTAACCTATGCATTTCTGTCTGAATCCAGCAAAAAATGAGTCAATTTATGTGAAAATCTTGCCAAAAAAAATCCAATTTTTTTCTAGAGATCTGTGGAAATTTAGTTGATTTCTATGACAAATTCTAAAGAAAGCCCTATAAAATTTATGCATTCCAAAAGGGGCAAAGATGTGTCAATGTATCAGAAAAGAAAATACGTGTCCACATTCCGAATATGTCTACCTCAAACTACAACGCAACCTGATTTAATTGCCACAAATTTATTGTGTCTCATATAGTTGATTTCAAGTGTTGATAATTTGATTTGGTCTATGTTATACATGGCCATCTATGAAAAAAAAGAAATTTTGTTTAATTTATACTGTTACAATAATTTTTTGCAATTTCTTTTTTTACTTTTTCTTTAAGCCTATTGAAAACTAGGACACTCTGTGGCAAAAATGATTGTTTTGAAAACAGTGTTGCCAAGATAGCTACCATATAAAGGTGAAATATCAGATGGTTTAGCTACAGAGCTAGAAAATTTAATTACTAGGGTCAACGGTTCCAAAATGCTATAACTTATTTGATTAGTGCAATTTCCATACCTAAGCAATTTAACCATGGATTTAAATTGAGGTCGAGGGCCAGTTGACCCTGACAACCATACTATAACTTTACCCCTTTGGCAAATATAAAGGTGAAAAATCTAGCAAAAACCATGTCACCTTATGGCCAAAACGATAGTTTTGAAAAAGGTATTGCTTAAAAGTTTTCTAATTCATAATAAATTATTAGAGATGGTATAGGTATGAACTACATTGCCACCAAATTTTAAGTTCAAACAAAATTTGAGATAAATACTTACGTATCTATACCAAGTAAGTTGTTAATTGGTCGAAATAGCATATTGAAGACCAGCATACTTGCATCCAATTATCCGTTGCAGCCTCTATAGCGATTAGACTATACTAAGTAAATAAAACGGTGAACATAGAAAAAATATCATACTTCCTCTCACCACAAATATGTAACGTTGGTTTATGTCATTTTAAGCTAACCAACATAAAAAAAAACTAGAGTATAATATACTTTTTTGAACGGAGAAAATAATAGACAAACCCTTCAAACATGCCATGATGAACAGCCCAGCTTGGTCATCTGGCGGGCCGTGGCCATCTGGGTAGTACATCTCGCTGCATTTATCCCCTTCCTCCTCCACCCACCCACCAACTCCGGCGAGGAGTACTCCGCTCCGCCGGCCGCCCGTCATCGTCCCGTCCCGTGGCCGCATCTCATCTCGGTCGCCACCGCCCCCCGCGGAAAATCCGGCGGCGGATTCCCCCTCGCGCGGCGGAGGCCGGAGGTTCAATTCCTCTTCTACCCTTTGCACTTTGGCCGCGGCCGGCGGCGAGGACGACGCACTTGCAGCATTGCAGGCGGCGGCTAGAGAGGCAGGGGAGCTATGGTTAATGGGCCGTGCGGTGCCAGCCTGATCCGGCCCGGCCCATCTTAGGAACCCACTCCTCCTGAGATGATGGGCCTTCACCGCTGCTGCGGCCCAAATAATTCGGATACAACACCGTTTCCACGGCGTTGGGTGAGGCCTCCGATATTTGGAGGGCTTCCCTGCAAAATCGGTTCTCCTCCTCCCTCTCCACCCCAAAGCCCTAGAAAAACTAGAAGCGGCGTCGTCACCGCTGCCGCCGCCGCCGCCGCCGACATGTCGTCGGCTCCGTCTGGCTCCGGCGAAGCCGCCCCGGCCTCCTCCACGTACTACGACGTGTACGGGCCCCACGTATGTGCTCTCTTTCTCCACTCCTTTCGTCTTGTTTCCCTTCTTGGTTTTAGGTTTTGTGAGTGGTGGAATTGGGGGTGGGGATTTAGGGTTGATTGTGGAGGGTAAATGTCTAGTTTTTCCCTTCTTTTAATTTTAATCCTAGCGGAGGTATGATGATATTTTTAGTTTTGTCTAAATACAAGTTTTTTCTAGGATCAAAACAGGGGGCATCCCTGTTTGTGTAAATTTCATTCGGTTTATTGTATCGACTATTACTGCTCATGTTATAAACCTCTGGCGCTGTTGGTGGATAGTTGCTCGCAGCGGTGAAGTGTGCATACCTAATTGTTGGTGAACTTAAAAAGTTTCTACTTTGATGATCAAAATCTCATGAAAACAATATGGAGTTCATTCCTAAATTCATTTATTATCTTTAACACACGAAGTTTGCTCCCCTCTACCAAACATTTGATCCCTCCCTTTTTTTTTTGCATTCCAAATTCGTAATGTGAATATCGCTGTTAAACATAGACAAACCAGTTCAATGGAACAATATATCGTTGAAGTCCTCTCGTAGCATATTGCCATTTGTGAAATACCAAACTATCAGCAGGCTATCAGGTGAAGCAGCAGCTACTTCATTGCGATGGATAGTTGCTGTTCATTGATGGCTGGTGTAATATGATCTTTGTGATGCTGAATTTACTGATTTGTATTACCTTATTGGCTCTACTGAACCAAAATTATAATACTGTTGATTCTTTCATCATGGTCCAGGCTAAACCTGATGTTGTTTTTAAGGAGGACACTTCAAATTCTGCATTAAATCTCCAGGTTCCTTTCATAGCCGAGCTTAATGAAATTGACTCCTGAGAACTTCTCTTGTAATATGACATTTCTTTCATTCTTTGTAGTGCAGGATGTTCAGGGGCTGGTAACTTGGGTCATTGGTGATGGCATGCTGCCTTCTTGGGTGTTTGTTAAAGTATATATTCTCTTCCTTTTGTCCTTCTGACTTAGTTTCAGTGTTTAGCATGTGGGTCTTCTTCACCTTATCTTTGTCCTTCTCAATAAAGATTGCCAGTCTTTTAATTGATCCATGTCTTACTGCATGCTCCCTTTGATCCCAAGTCATTTTAGACTTTTGCACAAGAATTAAGAAAACAATTATTTGATTCTCCCAAGAAATTGTACATCCCTTCATCACTAAATTTGTTTGTTTTCTGTGTTCAGAACAAGCCCCTTATACCAAAAGTTATCCTTCTATATGTTCCTGGCCTTGATGCAGCTTTATATATGTCGCAATCCCGCCATCTTTCTTCTGTGAAAGAACTTTGTGGCAATCCAAAACCTGTTCTAGCTTCAAGGTTTGTGCATTAAACTGCGGATACATATTATTTTGCCAAAAAAACCTTTTGGATTATTTATATATAATGGCTGTACTATGTATTCCTAATGTAAACTTTTCTGGCAGCTGTATACCAGATGAAAGGCATACCATCGATGCACTTCTAACATGCAGAGTAAAGAGAAAGCGTGGGTTAAAAATAACCAACCAATCATATGAATCTGATGGCCAAGGTACAAGACTACTAAGGGTTGCATTTCTATTTTCTTTTAAGTTGAACTCTATTCTTCTTATTTTAGTTCTTTTTATGAAGTTGTTTATGTTAATATGATGGTAGCCACAAAAAAGGAATGTTATATGATTTACCATTTCTACTTTTGGGAAATAATGTTATTCATATAATTATCTCCATTCACCTTGTGCCATTTATTTGCTAAGAAAGATTTTTGTTTTTGTTTAAATTGACAGCAGATATTAGTTTTCAGTCTTAATATTTTTTCCTTGTACTTGTTCATTTCTCAGTCTTACTTCTAACAAATTAGCTATTCCATGGCATATGCATTAAGATGTAATGATCATAGGAGAAGCACCAGCTTGGATTATAGCTAGATAGCTTTTATGCTGGCCTATAAGTGCATATCTAGATTTTCTTAAATTAGTGCAGAATCAATTTTTCCATGAGAAAATGGTACTTATGTTTGTATACCTAAATATTGTATTTTGTTTGGTTTTTGTAACTGTTTTACGATTCCAGAAAAGCTGTCGAGTTTGGATGACCTAAAGGACATACCATTTCCTATCAAATATTACACGCTTTCTGAAAAAGACATGGAGGACAATGGATACAACTTCAGTTTAGAAGGTCACCTTTTTGTTTTTCTCCTGTCCCACTTGCCATTTAAACTCAACTGAACATATATATTATTTGTGTCATATTCCAGGTTTTGTCCCTACTGTTTCAGCTCCTCCAGGATCTTCTCCATATGAAGTTCTTGCACTTGACTGTGAGATGGTAATGTGATGTTCTGCTTGTTGTGCAATGGTGCACAATATGAGGCCCTTTTTTGTGTTTTTTTAAACATATATTGTACATCGACTTTCAACCACTATATGTTACCAACAGTTCTGCACTGTGACACCACTTGTAAGTTATTCATGTTTAGAGTTTCCTTAAAGTCTATTGTTTTTTTTAAGTTTCCGACTTTTTCAGTGTGTGACTGAAGTTGGATTTGAACTTACAAGAGTGACATTAGTTGATATTAAAGGAGAGGTACCCTACTTTGTGTTTGGTCCATTAAAGTCATATAACTGCACTCCCTGTTGAGCATCGATTTTGTTATAATTTATTTCAGGTGGTGCTAGATAAACTAGTTAAGCCTGCCAATCCAATCACTGATTACAATACAAGGTACATGCCATGATGCCTATAATTTCCTTCCATGTAGGGCTGCTAAGCACCATGTTAATTTTTTTCCTTTAAAGAGATATTTTAATCTCATAACTATCTTTGTAGAATGTGTATTGTATTATGGATATGAATGAAAATATGAAATGCCACACATCATATGAATTTCATTGTCCTAGTTGACCTTTACATTCTTCACTTATGATATTCTAAACGGTACCTCTAGTGGGCTCTAAATGATTGGTCGGAATGCAGGTTCAGTGGAATCACTGCTGAGATGTTAGCTGATGTGACCACAACCCTCCAGGAGATTCAGGTAGTTGTTGAGTTTACGTGATGTAAATAAGCTTAACTGGTCATGAGATACTATGCCAACTCTTTGTACTGTTATCTGTTTTCAGGAGGAGTTTGTTGGGCTTGTGCACAAAGAAACTGTTCTTGTTGGACATTCTTTGGAAAATGACCTTATGGCATTACGGATATCCCATAATTTGATCATTGATACCGCTGTTTTGTACAAACATAATCGTGGCCATCGCTTTAAGATTGCTCTACGTATCCTGGCAAAGAAGTTTCTTAACCGGGAAATCCAGAACACAGGGTCTGGGCATGACAGTGTGGAGGATGCTAAAGCTGCTCTAGAACTTGCTTTATTGAAAATCAAATACGGTAAACTTGCACTTTCTAATGACTGTTTTCAACTGCCATTTCAGTAATATCTTTTTGTTCTTTCATTTTACTTATTTTTCTGGTAATATGTATATTTGGATGTCTTATTTACCAGGTCCTGATTTTGGCTCCCCTCCATCGACGTCACGACGAAAGTTGACCTCTATACTGCATGAAAGTGGGAAAAAATGCTCTCTCATTGATGATTCCTCTATTCTTGAGCGATATTCAGATGCTTCCTGTAATTCGATAGCAGTTTTCTCAGATGATGACGCGCTATCCAGATTAATGAAAGAGGTTAGTATGAGACAGTTCCAATGGCCTCTGTTTCTTCTTGAGATTTTAAAGGTTTTCATTACTTTAATTCTTTAAATCTTACTACAGGTAAAAAATGACAAAGTCAGTTTTGTCTGGAGTCAATTCTCAAAATTGATATCATATCTTAGTACAAGGGCCCAAGACCCTGATAAGGTGAAATCATGTGTTGCAGAGGCTATTGCATTGCAGACTTGCGATAGAAAAACTGCTCAGAAAAGAACAAAGCAGCAAGCTTGCCCTGAACTGAAGGAAATTCTGATTGAGTTGGATAAGAAAATTAGAAAATTATACAGCACCTTACCTGATAATGCTATGCTTATAATATGTAGTGGTCACGGTGATACACCTCTGGTGCAAAGGTAAAGCTACTTTGATCCATACGATCATATTCCTCCTTTTCCTAGCGTGTCCATACAGTTCAACATTCTAATATCGTAGTTCTGTAAAACTTTTGCTGATTGTACTTAATGCAGATTACGAAAAATGCTTAAGCATGAAGAAGAAACAACAGAAAGTCGGGAAAGTATTGTTAAGGCATTGGAAGATATACAAGCCCAGGCAGAAGTTGCTCTATGCTTCTGCTGTGTCAAACATTAGCTGCAAGAATCCTTCTTTTCGATCTCTTCCCCCTCATGCTTTGCAGGCTGAATATCTGGTCACAATTTCTTTGTTGGAAGGCATCATTCAGACGATATACTTGGAGAATTTGAATATTGTAGGAAGGATGTAGCCCCATGCACGCTAACTGACTAACATTAAAACTTCTGGCTAACATGGACATCTGGATTCAATTTTGAAGATGACTTGTTAGTTTTAGGAGGCCTCACATATGCTCATGCCGCCCATTTTGCTAGGCTATGACGGGTGGCAGGCTGGCAGCTTTCTATCTTACTAATGCATTATTTGTAACAAGATGTATCAGTAGCAAGCTACAGGGGATATAGTTGTTGGGATTCCCTTTCTCTCAAATGTATGGTGAAAACAGCTTTTGTAACAAAAATGAATTCCTAAAATTGTTCCAAAAAAATATTTCACTAATTGCCGACTCTAGGATGTTCGAATTCACAGTTTAGCTTTGAGCTTTTGTGTATCCGGGAAAACTTCTACTGAAGTCATTTACACTAACGAGTTTCTTGTGAAAACCATTCCAGCCGAAAGGTTAGGCCGGCAAGGGAAGAATGCCAATTGAAATACCTTTAAAATGTATTGTAAGAGCTGCCTACCAAAATGACGTGAGCTAAATTATGACATCTGAAGTTCGGACGCATTTGAAAATTTGAAATACACCATGGATTTTTAGATACATATGTAGATTGCTGTTGCACTCATACACATGCTCTAATAACAGATCAACTACCGGTTGGCAGAATGAATCCATCAGTCCTCTGCCTATAATAGATACATGAGAAAATTCCAACTTTAGTTATGAAGAAAATAGAACATGACAAGTACATGACAGGTACAATTTTGTATTTACTAATTGAGAGAAATAATTAAATGAAGGAAATCATGAAGTAACAGAAAACGTATTTTGTTGGACACTATACATAGTTTTCTAAAGCTATTATGGAAATTAAATCATTCTTTTACACTAGTTAAAAGGAAAGGTTACATAGATCAGGATGCTCCACATATTGAGGAAGAAAATCCAGAGCAACTTGTTAGTTTATTTTAGCATACACTGAAGAAGATGGTCGCTAGTAGATTATAGACTTACGATCTTGCGATAGCTTTTTGAGAGTACAAATAAATGAATTAAATATTAATTAAAAAGTTGGAAACTCAATTTTGAAAATATTTTTGAGAAACTTTTACATAAAAACTATACAATTTAAGAGCTTAAAACGTGTGTAGCGATAATCGAAGTGATAAAAAGAATGGCGGCGCCCTTTGGCCGTTCGATAATGGATACATATCCTGTGGCCAAGGTATCTTGAACAGTAAAAGTGGTACAAAATTTTCTTTAATAATAATAATTGAAATAAACGCTCTCTACATTCCATAATACAGCAACCTAGGAGTCGGGATAAAAACGGTATGGAAATTTACCGACCAACCGATACTATTTCAAAAAATAATAATATAATAATGATATTTTACCATCTATAACTGTTTCTAAAATTTAATATTTTTTTCATTCATTTTTACGTCGTATTGAAGTCGCAACTAAATAAAATATTTCATAATTTTTTATTAATATGGAAATTTTCTGACTGTATCGATACCGTTTCTGTAAATATTATTAAAATATAATACCGTTTTCGACACGTTTTTATTACTAATAGTTGTCAAATCCTCGTTATTATATGGAGGGAGTACGGCACTGACTACGGTTGCTAGCGATGGTACTACCGCATCACTGTAGCATTAGACAGAAACGTAGTTTGCACAGTGGCCCTCTGTGCGATGGTACTGCATCACTGTAGCATTAGACACAATCGTAGTTTGCACAACTTAGTCTGCACAGTGTCCATCTGCGCTAAAACAGACGATCATCGATCTATTGCTTTCAATAAAGTTTCGGTATGTAGTTAACGACTAGGGTTCACTAAAATGGGCAGCAAATGAAGGTTTCGCCCAAATTGTTAAATTGTCAATTACTACCTGGCAGCAGATGAGATAGTTGGCAGCAGCAACATGCAGGGCTCTTTGTTTCTTTCGTCCAATGTGTGTTTTCTTGTCCAACATGTGGATAGCAGACATATGGTTGCGGCATGGGGCATGGGCGATTAAGTGCTCTCTGGCTTTGTTAATTATTTGATTATTAGTTAAGGATGGTTGTACCCTCAACTCCTTTTTGAGATCGAGGAAGTACAAATTGTTATCTAATATTATAAGGAAGTACAAGTCCTTAATGAAATATTTCCATATACAGTTTTGTTTTACAATAGGATCACATGCATAGTCCTTCTGTCAGGGACTGTTAACTAATTAGTACTCCACTTGTCCCATATTATAAGACATTCATTTTTTAAGAAGTTAAGGAATGTGTGATATTAAACAAGAGAGCATTGTAATTGGTTGAAATGAAAAAGAATGTGAAGAAATTAAAGAGGACATGTTTGTAATTGGTTGAGAGTTAAGGCGAGAAGGATAGCTGGAGAAGCGTAAGTATTTGGGACAAATTTTAGATGCCAATTCAGTTGTAATATAGGATAGAGGAAGTAACATATCCATAAGACATACTCCCTCAGTCACTAGGAGTTATAAAAAACTTTTGACTGAATTGCACTTTTGATATTTTAAGTTTTATGGTAGGCTAGGTCATGTCTCATGTTTTACTTTTGACTTGAATTTCTTATCTATTGTTGCACATTGGACCATGTTCTCCTTGCCACCGATCCACCATGCCAGGCCTCGTGAGCTTGATCACTGCCACATCAGTTCTGAGCAGATCCATACCACCACCTCTCAAGTGCGAGGGTAGCTAGTAGCCTTGCTCACTTAGCTTGAATGTGGCAGGCAAGGGCATGGGTGGCAGCGAGCTCGAACTCAAGCTCCGGTGAGGACATGAGCTGTGCAATATGGGGGCAGGGAGCAGAAGATGAACACCCGTACTTGCAGAGGGAGGATAGAAGCTCATGTGCCAGTGCCGCTAGTTTTGGATCATTGGATGCAGTTTGAGGAAGAAGACTATTCTAGTCACTGACTTGTGGAACAACCAGTCCAAAGTGTAAAGTTTGATAAGTAAATCTTGTCCAAAGTGAAAAGATGTGTTGCTTAGTCCAATGTACAACAAGATAATTAAATCCAGCCCAAAGTGCAAACAAGATAATTAAATCCAGCCCAAAGTGCAATTTTACTTATTACTACTTGGGTACCCTCATTACGAAGTACATCGATCCCAACTATTTCCCGATCAAAACAACTATTACTCTTATTAATTGAGATGATCTAATAAGAGCTGTGACTGAATTAAAAAGGGTATAGGGAGACAAGTCGCATCTAAAAGTGCCTTAAAATGTGAGAAGTACATGTATTTTAGTAAGAAAAAAGAACCTTAGAATGAATAATACTAAGTACCAATTTGAAACCGAGGGAGTACCTAGATTCTCCGTGAAATTCTTGCAAACTTCCCTAGGCTTGTACCAGACACGAGAGGAAAGGCGATTATTGATTAGTGACACGTACATTTGTCATTGTGTTAGATTTTGCATTGGTGTGGTGAATTGCACGTGTAGCAATCTCTTGAGTGCCTTTGTGGACTGATCCATGTGAACGGTAAAGCATGACTAATTCTTGAGCTAGCATGCATAAAAAACACACTTAATTAATTTTGCTGGGGTACGATATCTAATGTCTAGTCATCAGTTCCCTGACTACAAGTAACCCAACATTTTTGTGTAAAGCTCCACAAACCAAACCGATGAGCTTGCTTAAGATTTAAAGCTAGCTAGCCTTTGCATGATTTGGTTAACTATTAGTTGACGGCATTGATTATCATGAATCTCATCCAACTAGCGCAGTTCCCAATATAAATTAAGGACTAGCCAAGCTATCTTTTCGTATGATGAGGTGGAGTTAACACATCAAGGATATGGATCAAACCACCACATATATAATTGTTGAGCAATCCGTTGTTTATATTATGACTTGTTAAGGTTGTATAAGAGTATCCAATTTCATTATTCTTGATGTTTTGAACAATAACATGTTCTCCAAAACATATCTTTGACAATAGTTTTATATTATAAGTAAACATTTAATTTTATTAAATACTTTTTAAGACTAATATATAAATCATGTTCTATCGATCCTATCTTCAAGCTAAGTAATTCAAAAGTTATACTCTATTTTCTAATATATGACACCATTGACTTTTAATCACACGTTTGACTATTCATATTATACAAATTTTTTATACAAATATATAAAAATACAAGTCATGTTTAAAATATCTGTAGTAATAAACCAACTCATAACAAAAGAAATGATATTTTTATAAATTTTTGGAATGAGACGAATGGTCTAACTGCAAAAAAAAGACGAATGGTCAAACATGTATTTAAAAGTCAACTATGTCACATATATTAAAAAATGAAGAGAGTAATTAAAGAAAATATATATTTAAAAGCAACAATGGATTATAAGGGCATATTTTAATTATACACGGTCTTCAATACTATACTTTGACCATTAATTCATTCCATAAGGTTTATCAAAAACTATAAATTTTACATTATATGAAAACACATTTAAATATAAATCTAATGATGTAACATGCATAACATTAAACATCAATATAGTTAGTTTAAACAATAGTCAAAGCTTTTAAATATTGACTTTTCGAAAAATAAGGACGCCTTATATTTAAGGACGGAGGGAGTATAACTTGGATTCATGTTCTTTATTTCGGGAGAGAATATTACTTTTGTTGCTGTGTTAGAGATGTTGATTTATTAAGTCATTTGGTTAATTAGTTAAGTACATTGAGTATTTCATGTCTCCAATTAACATAGTTCTCGGTATATATGGAAAGCTATCCTAAGCCACCTCTTCAATCTATTTATATTGATGAAGTAGAACACATCCATATCTAGAGATAGAGATATATATATGGATCAAAGCACCGTACATCCTTTTGATGGAAATGAATCCCCTACCTTTAGAAGATAAATTCACGTGGTGACTTTACCCCATTTCCATTTCCATCCTGGATAGGTACATACATGCATAAACTTAGTTTGATATTTACATACGTGGTGACTTAAATAACCAGGTTGTTTTTATCTTGGAATAACTATATTGTGTTTTGTCATGTGATGCATGCCCCTATCAATTTTACCATTGACTTTGATTGGTACATTCTCTTCTTTGACATTTTCCCATACACCCATCCTCCGTACAGATTCATTAGATCTTGTATTTCATTAAAGTCGGCTTACCATTTACTGTTACAGTTAGTAACAATTAGTCGATGAAAAAATTACATGAAAACATTAACTTTAGTCTATATCATTTTAGCGTAGCGGTGGTTAATTTCATGCTAAAAAATAGCAGCAATTGCCGGCAAATAAAAACAGGGCAGACCACAAGCATATATTATATTGTCTGCTCATATAGGTACTGACACGAAGTATCAAGCATCGGATTCAAGTGCTTGTATCATTCTGAAGAGATTGATACTTTTGTTGCCGTCTCAGAAACGCTCGCTGATCTCTCTTATCCACCTATTATAGGCTTGGAGATTCGAAGATACTCTCTGTGAATGGTTGATGCCTATGATATTATTTGAAGTATATATGTGAAGAGTACATATGATTATTGTACGTGAGTATATATGGCGTGTGGATTGCATATGCTTATGATTATACTATAATAAAAAAATGTCGTTGGTCCTATACTAATTTCCCAACCTCTTTCCATTTGTCTTTTTCATTGATTTACAAAGAAATCAATGAGTTAATAACTTTAGCTAGCAGGCTGCAAAATATTCATCTGTAAAATGTACCGGACGGAATTTCCTGGAACTGGACGGCTAATAGGGTGTACAGCACGAAATCTGCGTACTTGGCGTAGCTCAACGGAATGACCACACCTTCTTCTTTCGATCCCCTCTGGCAAGCGAATGCAGAGCCGAAACAGAAATTTTCCGGTTAGCTCTTATTACACTACAGGACGCTAACGGCCAAAAACCTGCTGAGGCGGTATTGGCCTTGCAATTGGATCTGTTGTTTATGTACTGAGGCTTTTGAGGATGCAAATCACCTAGTAAAGAATGTAATTTCACCTCTGAAGTCTGGCATCAAGTGTCGCAATGGCTGAATCTAAACCCCGTTGTTTCTGCTAACTCGACAGATCTCAGAGATTGGTGGGAGAACCTTCGCATAAGCAACACCTGGAAAGAAAGAAAAATTTTGTTGGGAGCGTTGCTGACCACTAGTGGCACATCTGGTTGGAACGGAACAGAAGAATCTTTCAAAATGTTTTTTTTAATGTTTCGCAAGTCGCTTTTTTCATTAAGGAAAATATAGACCAATTAAAACTTGCGAGGAAATTCCCCTAGGGTGATTTTCCTCCTTTAGCTGTTCTTCCCTGGAACAGCTTGTTGCTCTTCTCCTTTCTCTGCTACTTCGGTAGCCTTGTAAACTGAGACTTTTATTCTCCTTCTAATATATTCGACAGTCCTCCTGCCGCTTAATGTTTAAAATAAAAAAAAAAGGCTTGTGAAGTACTTCATTGATTTAGCTGATTTAGCCTGGCTTCCGCTGTTCCATTTCGTAACGCCAATTAGTTCTTAATCATTTTATAAAAACCGCAGCATATTCAACTTGCATCTGCACAAGCTAAAGCACCACAGAGATCCCCTAGGTGAGGAATGGTTTTTATAATGTGATAGTACCGATTTGGCCTATATGATTATGTAGGAAGAAATGGCTTTTATAATAGCTGCGGTTGAAACTGGCATTTCATATTTCAATGATTGCCAACTTGTAATCAACTTGCATAAGTAAGGATAAAATGCCTTCTAGAAAGAATATCCCAGTCTTTAAACATTGTAAATTAAACCTAATAGACGAAACTACTTGGACTTGGAAACTACGGCTCAAATTTATCTATATATCTGGGCTCTGTACACTGTGCTTATTGGTGGCAACCAGTAAATTCATTGTATTATGAAACCTCCATGTAATTTAATTATTCAGTTAATTTAATCTTAAAAATGAATTTTTATTAATAGCGACCATATAGCATTTTTTTTCTATTTCTGTACAAGCTCGATTAGTTATGATAAAACATACATGGCTGTGAGCCTGTGATACTATGCTTGGTTAGTTATGCATTACTATTTTTTTTTTGCGAGGAAGTTATGTATTACTAATTG
Organism: Leersia perrieri; assembly: GCA_000325765.3. NCBI lineage: Eukaryota > Viridiplantae > Streptophyta > Magnoliopsida > Poales > Poaceae > Leersia > Leersia perrieri. The sequence goes on from CM002479.1 coordinate 3,546,930, forward strand.
ACATTATTATCATGTACAACATTAGATCCACTGATCCACATATATTTATAGAACAACATATGTACACATGCAACATCCATGGTGGTTCTAGTCATATGAGAGCCGCCATTAACAATATTAGTGGTGTTTTCATGAACCATCACTGAAAGACCTTGACCGATATATATAGATTTTAGTGTAGTGTCCATTTGATTTAGGGACTCTTTAAATTGTAGGACTGGAAAAATAAGAAATAGAAAAAATAAATGATTTTTTTGAGAAATATAAGTGTGAAACAGAGGATTATAGTAGATGGACTTATTCCTATTTAGGACAAGTCTATATATTTTGAATATATTTCATTGTTTTTTCCTCTCTTATAATGAATGAAAGTACCCATTCCTAAAAAATAAATAATATTTCCAAGATGAACCGTCAGGTTCTCTACCTATTGTGAGGTGCACGCACCTCTACCAAATCAACAAACAAATATATTTTTTTGAAATGAGCCGCATAAAAATGTGCGGATTTCATACAAACAAATATTTGCATTTACTATGGATAAATTTTGGGAGTACTACAAATTAAACATTATCCTTAGAGTGAAGTACGCCCCCACACTAATTCTGTTCCTCTGTCAATATCCCATCCTGTTCATGGCTAGCTTGACCACATCCTTTCTATCTAATCAAACATTTTGATCAACTCGTAGTAATCCTAGCTTACAGCTGGAGTCGTTCTCATCAATTTCTTCTGGGCTTAACCGTTTCAAGCCGTGTGAAGCGTGATGAACTTGAAGTCATTGATCGTCAGATACGTTGCATCACATATATCAATTTCTTCTCATCAATTTCTTCAAGAGATCTAAGAAGCAGCAACAATCGAAAGAACTGGATTGAGGCGACGGATGCCACCGTACGTCCGGCCGTCGTGACGTGAAAAAAGACTGCGACAGCGACGCCGACGATGACGGCGGCGACGATTCCGTGGCGGCGAAGTGGAAGGACACTCGCCGTACCGTGATTTCCTGGGGTTTCAAGCCGCCTTAACGTAATCTCTTCTTTCTTTTCGGGTGAATTTCCCGTTTGCTATCTCTGTAACCCATTTTTAATGGGAAACTCCGTACCCTAATCCTTCTCTCTAATATATTCCGGCAATACTCTTGCCGTCATTATCTTAAAAAAAAATTCCGGGGGTTGAAGTGCCGTCGTGAATTTGTCGTCAGTGAATTACTGAGCATATATATCGAGACGGTAGTAGGTAGTTAGGTACTGTATATCGTCAACGATATGAATTGTCGATGGAGTAGGGTAGAGATGTCACTCTTGTTTACAGCCTGTGACAGACTGATTGCAACGTTCCTGACAGTGCATGCAGGTCCCATGATCGACAACAATTTGATAAAAAAATGTTGTGATATGTAAGCAGACGTCTCTCTAAAAAATGTTGTGATATGTACTGGATCGACAGATAAAAAAATGTTCAGAAAATATTTGTGCCCTCTTTCAAGGATTATCCTATTTTCATGTGTCACGGTTAGTAAAAAGCTTGCTGCAAACCTGAAGGCTGAAGCCATGGTCCATGGATTAGAGCTTCACATGAGGGCAACAATATATCTGAAACCTGGTTTGTTGACAGATTTGCTCATAGTTTAGTTGGATTTTGTGGTTCTTAATTTGATTATAACTCTCATTCTAACTGTGTGGAATGATAGCTGGGCGCACGTGCTCTCACTGCCAATGAAGTTAATGAGAGGAAAGCATACTAATTAATTTGCAATCATCCAGAACCAAAGCAAACTAAACGAGCTCTTGCAGTCATAAGCTTTTGGCAGAATATTTGTCATAAGATAATATAATACTTTTTTTGCGGGGCACAATAACAAAATTCAGTCGAACCTCTCATTTTGCCTAAATAATAGACTACACTTCGCTGCTATAATGACGTGGTATAAAAACTGAAAATATTGCAAATATGAAGAAAAATGTTCATCACCCAAATGATAGTACATAAATAAACAAATAAAGCAAAATGTTGAATATTTAGAAGAATGAGAGTGTACGTAAAAGGAAAATTGTGAATGATAGTACACATGCCCAATGCCTCCACTTGTTAGCTTGAGTTCTCATTTTCTCAACGCTGTCCTAATGAGCTTAATTATCATCTTTAATAAGGCAAAAAAATGAGATGCACCATGCATTTCGGTCCCTCTACCAAAGAATAATTCGATCTTATCGAACTAATCATGCTCTTTGGATAGGAACTTCATGATAGGTCTGCTTTTCTCTTTTTCTCTTGGGAGCATATAATCAAAATCATTATATATGTTTTTAGAGAGTAATCATTATGATGTTCATCACCGAAATGATATATAGTACATAAATATAATTTGACTGTCCCATTTTATCGCACACTCATACTTAAGTACTATACTACATCCGCCCACAAACATTTTGTAGAATATTTCCATCCTCCCACTCATTATATATAATATTCTTTTTTTTCTCTTGATTTTTTTATATTCTTTTCCATTCCTTGGTTCAGCCCTAATATTCACTTACCATCCATCTACAAATACTCCTATAGAATTTGGCCTATTTCCATTATTCACAAAAATAAAAAGTTTTAACTTTCAGTCCACTCAACCACTGCATTTGCTTGCTTAGTGGTTGATTCGGTGAGCGGGATATTTTCCAATCAAGTAAACTCTAGGGGCATTAGAGTATTTTTTTTATTAAACTTAAATTTATAACTCAAGTACTCATGGGTTCAGAATGACAGTGAGGAGTACTACCTCTGTCCCTATAAAAAAACAAGTCCTAGCTTCCCAAGACCGATTTTATAGTGAGTATAAGAAATGATGCTAATATTGGGGTTGTTTGGAACTAGTTGAATAAAACAGTGCTGACAGTTTCCCACTCCATCTGTCTCAAAATCAATGTTCGTCTAAACGGCAGTCTAGACTGTCTAGACGGTGCTTAAACAGTAGACGAGAAGAAACTGTTGTGTTTACAGGCTAGACAGTAAATTAGACAGAAACCCCGTCTAAACGATTCAAGGCGGTCCAAAACGGTCTAGACTGGATGTTTTTCGACTGACCTAGATGACAGAAGTGAACAACTAAACAACGTCTAGGTGAAGGCAAAAAAAATTGTATTCATTGGATGCAAATATTGCTAGATTAAATTTGTGTTTTTTTGGATATTAATTTCATCCTTCTAGAGTAAGGTATGCCTTGTATATCACATTTCCTACTTAAAAAACCATCATGTGCATTTCTTAAAAAAAGATCATGTGCAAGACAAGTTATAATTAACTCTTCCTGATTTAGTATTTCAGTGAAAAACTTACAAAATCGTCTAATCCATCTAGATGCCGTACAGTGGGTGACCGTCGGACTAGCGTTAACGTCTAGGTGAACATTGCTCAAAATACAACTAACTAAACGATTCAAATTTGTCTCAAAATATAACTACTTCTAGACCCACCTACCCCATCTCCACCAATCACAACCATCCACCAATTTAATATTTCCGCCTACCCTCTTCTCTCCACTAATCACAATTCTTCCTCACCAAAACCTTAATCCCCTTAAAAAAGGGCATAAGTAGCTATATATTGAGATGGAGTATAATATTTTTACTTCTTTTTCCGTGTGCACATTTTCCGAAGTACTAAATGCACATGTGTGTTTTTTTGCAAAAAAATATTCTACATGAAAGTTGTCGAAAAAAAGCAAAACAATCCATTTCTAATTTTAAAATAGTTAATACTCAATTAATCATACGTTAATGATGTTTTTGTTTTGCATGCGACCCTATTCATTCTCTAGCCATTTTGCCAAACGACAACAAATGAACACGCCCAATATCTCTTATTACTGCAAGATGAATATTAGTGTGGAGGAGGTAAGAGTATATATGGGATATTTTTTTTCTCGATTTATAAATAGTTGATAGGGAAGAAGATAGAAGTTAATTTATCTTGTGATAAGTTTGAATCACAGAAGTTGATTTATTTTGGAACGGAGGGAACAGTGAACAATCACTCAAGCTTTTGAAACTGAATGGGCCATAATTAATGCTTCTTCTACTGTTCTACTCTGTTTCAAATTTTAAGTTTTCTTAGAGGTTTAATTACGAAAAGAAAAATAAATAAATAAGGGATGTTTGAGGGAACAAGTAACTAGATGCACTTGTATTTTATACAAATTTTAAATGTCGTAACTACTGCTTAATGTTCTGGAAAAGAAGCAAGTTGGAGATCATAACAATGTTAAGGTACGTTGGAACTGGACGGTTTCACCGTTTCAGTCTATTCTGAGGAATGGGAACCAGCAACTAGTACTAGCTTAAACACAAGTGGCTGCTACCCCAAAGTTGAGAATTATGGTACTGGCTACTTTCAATTTGTTTTTAAGCTACGTTTGACTACTAGGCAAATATTTTATTTTCCTGAGTTGTAGTTAAATGCCCACGCAAAATTGTTCAATATTTCTTCAGTCATCCTTGAATGCATGGAGCTACTAGCAATGTTAAGTATAAGTGACAACTAACAAACAAGCAAGGTCGATCATATTAGTATGTCTCGTATCTCAATACATCTTCTGTAACATAAAAGCCGGTGACAGATCAAGTCCCGGTTGGATAGATCCAACATTCAGCCCATTCCAATAATTCATCGTTTCCCCACGTTGTGATTCACATGCATGAGTAAAAAGCTTTTATCCCGGTGTCTTCTTTGCTTATCTGTGTTAGAACGTGACACGTCAGCTGTACTGTAGGAAAACAGTAAAGCCCCTTAAAATACAGGAATAGAAAAAACACATTAATAGGATAGAAATCAACGTGTAAAACAGAGAATTGTAAAAACATAGAAAATGAATAGGAACATGTGTTTGAATAGGGTATATAAAAAACATAGCAATTTTTCTTAAGAACTTGGGCCCACTTTCATTACTAAGTAAATAAACTGCAGCTAGCACAATTAGATCCCATTCATTGCTTGTTTTGCACTGTCCTTTTCAGATTAGCAACTTAATTGCCTTCATCCTACACGAAGCTGGTGAAAAATGAGGTAAAACTGGATGCAAAGTTCCTGTGTTTCTTCTTAGGAAGAGCAACAAAAGAATATTTCCTTCAACTTGCCTGTGAATCCATTCCTACAAATCAAATGCTGCTACAGTGAATAAAACCATAGGAATCAAACCCTCCATTTTCCTTTGTTTTTCCTTTATATCAAAGGGGCCCTAAGAGTAATTAACCATTTTAATGCACTATGGAAGTTATTAGGCAGAAGAAGTTAGACCTTCAATAAGTAGCAGAATGGGGACTGATAAGATGTCAAGGGATTATCCATATGGTCTAGTATGGCCCACCAACCAATGTTGTCAATTTGATTAGCTGCACAGAAGAGAAGGTTGGCTAATCCAACCTACTGGCGGATAAGAAAGCCTGGCTATCTTATTTGTGAGTTTGTTGTTCATCATATAGTATATGTTTCTTGTTTGTGCTCTTTTCAACCTTTTTTTTTGACATTTTTATGTTACTCTGTTCGAGAACATATGACGTTTTAAGTTTTAGACAGCTCATGGTCTCCCAAGTTTATCTACGTTTTTTTTACAAGAGCAGCTTTCGGGATTTACATATAGGTTTATACTATCATACTACTAATCAACTTTTCTATTATCAATTTTAGAAACATCATTGGACTAATTTGGTCCCACTGTTTCGATAAAAATAAACTCGAACATAACACGTGTAAGCTAAAAGCTTTGGAATTGGAATGGACTTCTAAAAGTAGATTTCAATTTTATCCGAATATATAGCGATTGTAATTCCACAACTAGCGTTAGTTTGCATCTTCAATTCCCTGGAGTATACAGCTACCTACATCACTCAGCCTTTTAAGATTCATTACTAAATAACTTCCAAAAGATCCTGCGACAAGATGCAGTAAGGACAGCACTACTACTTAATGAAGGATTAAGGAAGAGCATGATAGACGGTGTTGGTGTACCTGAACAGATTGGCATATAAGTTTGCTATTAGCATAATCAGGTACCATGGCCCTGCTCTGCTTTTCAGCAGCAAAGTCTCTCCTTTCTTTAACAAAGTGTCACAACAAAATCGTTAACAACACTCTTTTTATGGAAGTAAGTGAAATGCAGCACAGGGGAAAATAGTGAAAATCTTGCAGGTCAATTATAAATGCTTAGGGGGTTGACCCAATATTCCCACCTGTCAGTTTGAGCCTGTTTAATTCGCGAAAAAAAATTTTGGATGCCATGTCGGACGTTTGATAGTATATTTCAAGGGGTTTTCGGACTCGAATAAAAAACTAATTTCATAACTCGTCTAAAAACAGTAAGACAAATTTATTAAGCCTAATTAATCCGTCATTAGTATATGTGAGTTATTGTAGCATTTATGGCTAATCATAGACTAATTAGACTCAAAATATTCGTCTCGCGATTTCTAAACAAACTGTACAATTATTTTTTTAATTTATATTTAATGTTGTGTCGTTTGGTAATTTTTTTAACTAAACAATTCCTTGAACTCTCAATGGGCTCTCCTTGTGAGCAATACTACAACGTCTTTAATAAGATGATAAATGTGCTGCCCATTTTGGTAGCTATATTACCAAAGACTATACTATTATATAATTTGATCTTATCATTACGATCATATGAGTCTCCTGATTGCTAGTAGGTCATCTTCTATCTTCTTTTCCTGTTCCTGGGACATAATCGAAACTATTCTCTCGTTCTCCATCGGTAGATTCACTTCACTTTAAAAGTTTGACTGTCAATTTATTTTCACCCACTGGTATTCAAATATTCAGTGACTGCACCAAAGAATGAAATCCTAGTGCTACTGCTATCGATCTTTTTTAAATGCTGTGGATGTATACTTTCATGTTCTTTATCAAAATCTCCTTTTGTGTAACAACCACAGAGTGAAGTAATCATAGAACATACAAGAACGTACAGTAATCTGACCGAGTACTGAAAACACAAACTACTAAAATTTTGATTCTACTGTTAAACTGTAGAACGTACAGTAGTCTGTACGTACAGTAATCTGACCGAGTATTCAAATTTTGAAGAACGTACAGTAATCTGACCGAGCACTGTTAAACTGTCCCGTTCATTTTCTACTATTTTGATATCCCTGGAAAAAAACATTAAGGTCTTCAAAAAACCACTACTTGTAGTGGTTTTAGAATTTCATAGTATTAAATATTTTAGTCCGTTTTTCTGTACATTAAATATTTTAATATTTCTGTACATTATTACCCTAGTTGGCAACCAATTTTGTTATGGGATTGTATAAGCAACTTAACCATTGTTGTAAATTAATGCTGTATGCAAGTGTAACCATATATCACACATCTGGCAAATTGAGTCCTTCAATTCTCCAGCCAAGCATTGATATCGATATAGATGGAACTGCAAGCATGCGTAGATCCATTAGAGCATAGCTCCAAGAGCACCTGCCACACAATAATATTAATACTCCCACATCTCAGCTCGTGTAACACGCATATTACAATGTCGTCGGTGGTAGATCAGATTGAATTCTGTCATCCAGCTCTCCTGTCATTAAACTGTCTTTCGTGTGCAAGATCAATCGATCTGTGTCCGGCCCGGCCAAGTACATATGCAATATTTCTGATCAGACATGCATGTTCATACATGAAACACACACATGGGAATCTTCAGGCCCTGTCTCCTCTCTTGCTTATCTCTATATCTATTATTCTACACCGTGACACATCAGCTACCGATCAGCAAGAATCAATGTACGTACCAAGAAAACAGCGACGCCTAACCATCCCATTGTAGAGCAACAATGACATTCAACTGCTACGATAAATATGCAGAGAAAAGAAAACCAGCACGCATGATACTCTCTGAATAATTAGCACGTCGGATTATCGTTATCGGGATCGATAGGAGCTGAGATTTATCACTGAATCACTGAAAAGATTCTTTCTTGTGGTCTAGCGTGGCCCAACACATGGCCGTCTGCTTGTCTCAATTTCTCGCCATTGGATCCGTGCAAGCATCGATCAAAATCAAAGGGAAGGAGAGAGCGGGTTGGCTGCTGCCATGAAGGAAAGGTAGGTGATCCAAACCTGAATCTGAGTGGCCAGGTATAACTTCAATAATCTGAATGGCGTATAAGAGGGCCGGGCTATCTTATCATCATATGTGTGGAGACTCTCACTAGGCCCTGAATTCTCCGAATAACAACACAAATTTCGCTGTCCTAGCAACTGTAGGGGCATCATCATGCCGTTCGTCCCATAATTTCAACCAATGATCAAATATTCAGTAGCTAGTCTTCATATATATGATCACTGATTGGCTGCAATTATCGCTAGCAAATTGCACGCACTGATCATCAACAACTTGAGTGCACTGATCGTGTTTTCTCAATTTAATTAGATAATGGAACAGACTGATCATATCGTGCTACTCGTGGAGCCTTATTAATTCTATTGGTTGTTGTAGATCGGCAAGAAACAAAAACGTCGTACGACCTAGTCTGTACGTACTATTGGGCAGATGAGATCGATGCAGAGATCAAACAGATCACATCGATCGGTCTACGCTAATAATTGTTCCTTAGCTATAGGTATACAATATACTCCTATTTAGTACATACTCCTAATATTGTGGTATTTTTCCGTATACACATCTGCATCTGCCACTTGCGCGTACTGACTGAGGAAGTTGCTTATCTACCACTACTACTGCCAATATGCATGATGTAATGCAATTAGTCAAAGAGCAGTTGGATATCACGATAATAGCGATGCAAACTCTGCATGCATACGTGAAAGAGGAATATAATAGGAACAAATTTTCTGAAGGTTGTTATAGTATACTACAATTACATAGGAACATTAAAAACACGGAGTGGACCAGGAGCAATTCATAGAGATAAATTGTAAATCATTCTGCTACATGCGATTCGTCGAGAGAGAGAAACATGACGTTGAAACGGTAGATGACGATGCATGGCATGCTATAGCACGCAATGTCACTACGCCAGAATTGCACATTCCAAACGGTGGGAATGGGTCTTCGTGGGCGGGCGGCCGCCGCGCTCGCTCGGCATCGCCTGTAAAGAGCGGTTGGATTCTAGGCGGCGCGGATGCCCGCCCGCAATAAGAAAAAAAATTTACAAAAAATCGTCGTCGCCGGTGGCCACCCCGTCGTCGTTGCCGCCGCAGGGCCGTCCTCCGTCGTCGTCGCCCCACGCCCTGCATCTCGGGCCGCCGCTGCTGTGGGGCCACTCGTCGTCGCCGTCGACCAAGTCACTGCCGTTGTTGACCGCGTCCTAGGCAGCCGCCATCGAAGTCGTCGTTGTTGCGCTGCCCCCTTCAGATCTGGAGGGAGGCCCGCCGCCCCGAGCCCGCCGTCCTCCGTAAATTTTTTTTTCAGGCGGATGAATTGTCCCCCGCCTGCAATAACATTTGGTAGACATCTAGAATGACCAATTTTGGCCTAGTGTGTTATCCGAACCTATCTTCCATGACCATGGTTAAGGGTGTGTTTGGTTTTGGAATGGGGTAGGATGGGTTGGACCCATTCCAGTTTTTAAGAATGGAGCGGTTCCAATATATATGTTTGGTTTAAGGGATGGAGTAGACCTGTTTTTTGTTTGGTAGGAGGGATAAGGTTGGAACGGAATATGAAGCGTCAAAACGTCGTTATAGCCGCCCGCCGATTCCTCATCCTCCTCGCCTCCATCCTCATCTGTGGCGGGCACGGAGCTCGTCTCGTGGGTAGATCTGAGCTTGCGTAGGTGGCGGCGGTCAACGAACTGAGCTCGACGCGGGGGCGGCGGTCGACGGGACGAGCTCCGCGCGTGCGATGGCGGTGAACGGGCAGAAGTCAACACGGGGCGGCGGCCATAGACGGGGCGAGATCCGCGTGGGCGGCGGCTGTCGAGGGGGCGAGCTGTGCGCGGCGGCAGCTGTCGACGGCAAGCTCCGCGTGGCGGCGGCCGTCGATGAGGCGAGCGTCGCGCGGCGGGGGCGGTCAACGGGCGGGGGCGCGAGTCAGTGAAGTATCGCGAGCGGGCGCGTTAACGCCGTTCTCTTCCGTCCGTGAGGAGCGACTTCGTTCGGCATTTTTTCTCGGATCGCTTGGACCCGGATCTAGAGGAAATATTCCTCTATTGAAGCCAACCCATCCCACCCATCCTAGAACCAAACAGCCCAAAAAATAGGTCCGCTCCGGACCAACCCATCCCATCCCCCAACCAAACACACCCTAAGCTTTCTGCATGATCCACAATATGTATATTCCATCACTACCCTTTGAAACGTTAATGCTATAAGTATCTTGACCTCTCCTCTAACAAGATAGTCACCTCATTCTATGTAATTTTTTATGATACATTCTTCTAGCTTTTTGCTTATGTTTCACTATTGTCAAGTATTCATCACTGCTATATAAGAGGTCTTTTAGTCCCGGATGGAAGCCTCATTAGTCCTGGTTTGTCAACTGGGACTGAATTTTCGAGAGATGAGGGGCCTCACAGTTGGCACGGTTTTGGAACCAATACTAATAATATGGATCCAAATTTTGATGAGGGGGCTCATTAGTACCGGCTTTGGAACCACCATTGACGAAGCCTCACCAGACCCAGTCGTAGCCACGAACAAAAACTAATAATATGGACCCAAATTCAAAATTTAGTATGCGTTAACTTTTTTTGAATATTTTTTCTAGATAAATCTCTAAATGGAGACATCTTTTTCTTTAGTTTTTCTTTAGGATGCTATGGAGGGCATAGGCCGTGTTTTTGTGCGAGAATACCCCCAAATCAACACTGATAGGGCAGTTCATTTGTGTTACTATGTAGTAATGTTGCTAACTTCGATTTTATTTTAAGGAAACAAATACTGTTCGAATGGTCCTTCTGGTTCTTCAACATTGATAGCTACTACAGACGCCAGCCACATCGCTCCAATATTTGTACCATTGCTTATGTTGGCTCCATCGCTACTAATAATCCCTGTTCATAAATATAAAAATTTCTAGTTATGAATTTGCGTCCACGTTCATACTTTGAACTGTTTATATTTGTGGATGGAAGCAGTACTGTATCCACGTTCATGACGGTCTGAGCACTTCCACGTTCCTGACGGTCTGATCGGTGCTCGTGTTCTTACCAACTTTGACTATACCAACTCTAGTGCATGTGCTCGTACTCTCACGGTGACTAGCTATATACTTCCTTCAGTTCCAAAAACAACTTTGACTATATTTTTCTATTATAATACATATAAAAATATCATTAAATATATGATTTTGTTGAAGTACTTTTGAAGGTTAGTCTATATAAATGATTTTTATGTTGCTAAAATAAATATTTCTAAAGTGATTTGTAGTCAAAGTTTCAAAAGTTTGATATTAGTACAATTCAAAATGTCTAGTTTTATCAAACATGGAGGAAGTATTGATTTTTTTTTCTTTTTTCTTGTGCTAGCCTTGGATGCCTATACATGTCACCCTTGTGGAAGCCGTAGCACCTATAAAATGATGATTAGAGTGGTATGGTTTCAATTAACCCTAAAATGATTGCACACATTGATGATGCCTCCGCCCGCTATCATTTTCTTTGTCATGTCATTGGTAATTGCCAACGGTACTGGCAGATTTTTCTTGCCGATGTTAGTTCTTTAAGTTACTATCTTATATCCCCTACAAAGACATAACATGATGCCTTGATTGGTCACAGTTGGCATGAGTCCAATTAATACTAAATACTCCAGTTCGCTAATGACAACACCTGTGGCTTTGTGAATTGTCTTCCTAACACCAATGTTATGATAGCTAGGAAAGTGGGTCTTTCATGAGACGTTCCATCCCGTTCGCATGCTGTTTTTATAGGTGCAAGGGTACTGAATTGACTTTATTGTGGTTTTCAGTCCAAGGTCAAGCACACCACTGTTGGTAGAGTCCTCGCCATTACCTTGTCCTAGTATTCTAGCCTATTCACCATCTTGATGAAAAAATATTGTCCCTCATACTAGTAGCATTTTGACAAAAGCAATATACCTTTTGCGTCCACGTGCTTTTGTTCATTCATGTCAGCTGGTCTTGTTTATCACCTCAATGAGTCAGGCCCCGTTTAGTTCTCCAAATTATTTTTTTTCAAAAACATCACATTAAATCTTTGAATTCGTGCATGTAGTATTAAATATAGATAAAAAATAAAAGTAGTTGCACAGTTTGGTTGTAAACGACGAGACGAATCTTTTGAGCCTAATTATGCCATGATTAGCCATAAGTGTTACAGTAACCCGCATTTCTTAATGACGGATAAATTAGGCCAAAAAATTCGTCTCGTTGTTTTCAGACTAGCCGTGAAATTAGTTTTTTCATTCGTATCCAAAAACACCTCTCGACATCTGGTCAAACATCTGATGTGATCTTTTCGTAAAAAAAATTTGCGAACTAAACAAGGCCTTATTGTATTGGTTGAAGCATGATCCTTGTGTTTGGTATAGTTTCTTTTGGGGGTAACCAATGATATCACAAAAGTGCATTCTCATGAAATAGATTGATTGCATAGAATAACATGAATACATATATGTATGTCCGGTCTTGCCATATCAAATTGTAATATGGCTTATGAAAACAAACACAAATTAAGGAGGATTAAGAAGGCATGCCACTGTATTATATGCTAAAAATATGGACTGAACCAATCCAAGAGTTGGAGTTTGGTGTTGAATTTGTGGTACTATCAATTGTGATAAGCGAGGACGATATACCACATGAGAATGTAGCGTCCATGTCAACAATAGAGCATAGAGACAAATAAAATAGGACCATGATGATCGTTTGGTAGTGACAGGGCTGAAGACGCGTTGGAAATTTGCGGACGCTACTCACCTTGTAATGTAAGCCACAATATATTCTTACTTAATTTCATGAAAACTTATAGGGATAGCCATTGGAAATGAATACTTTGGATGTGAATACAAATGAACGTTATTAGAGCAATGTATTCATCCTACACAAAACTAGAGGACCAGGTATTCCAACCCCTCAAAAATTTGAGGCCTTGATCTTAAGATTACAAGGGGCGGGCCAGGAATATTGCTGATGTACAATGTGTGATGAAATGGACAGGAAACTAATGGTGATAGCCACCCCATCTATCATTCTAAAGATGGAGCCACACAATAAATTTCTATCAATTATGTTGGTGGAAGAACGAATGGCCCAAATATTGCGCACACAGAGACCATTAATCTTCTGTACTGCACTTTGCATACGTAAAACAGTTAGCACAATTTGTGGATCTCCTACAATTGCAACCATGTGTATGCATGCATATCCAGCTAGGAGCTCCACACGATACTTCATCATTTTTGATGACCTTAATGCTATAGGAGTAGAGCTCAAATTGTCGACCATTATATCTAAGGAACTGCATTGGATAGGCCAACATAAACAAGTTCAAGACAAATTAAACAACTAGGACATTATGTATGTTCGATGAGCGATCCGGCCGGTACCATTCATTCCCGTTCCAGTACTGTTGCTGTGCAGAACCAGCAGCTAACCTTCATATACCACGCATGCCACCCACAAGGCCTTTTGACAGCTGACTGTCTCTGCAACTTGAGGATGCAGCTACATCAAAAGGTTATGCTTAGCACTGTGTCCCAACCAACACACAGAGAGACAACACCACAATGAATGCATGGCTGTTGATGACTTGTACATCGGCTGAAAATGGGCTCAAATGCAACCTATATGGAGCACAGTGCACCATAACTATGTGATAGTAACGGAATGGTACATATGGTCCCAAGCTCCCAATTAACTAAATATATAATATACTACCTTCGTTCTTTTTACTTATCGTTTTAAATTTTCTATGGTGCACTTTTTTCATTGCTACTTTTTCTATCTATATGTAAAATCTATTAAAAGATAATTATATAAAAGCGTGTTTCATGACAAATCCAATAATATTATTTTTGTCAATCCAAATCCTAATAATTTTGTAATAACTAATCATTTAAAGTTTCAATGTTTGACTATCCACATATTATAGATGACATCTATTTGAGAACGGAGGTAGTAGCTAGCAACAACAATTGAAATTATATTCCCATGAAACATCACTATCACTAAGTTGTAAATTTGAATTACTCTGTATATAGAAAGAGGGAGAGGCGTGAAAATAATAACCCAAACGATAATGCAGTGTCACCTACAATCCTCATGTCTACGGGAGAATCCCAAACATGTTGTTTGACAAGGAAAAAAAATATCACACTTGGATGTTGAACTCTATATTTTTTTACTATACTCAATTAATTAATATCTTAACATACTTATAACATATTAATTATAGAAGGGAAGTGGAGCAAGCAGCAGAACATTGCATGTGGCCTTGTTTCTCATTTGCGATCTAAATAATTAAAAAAATTTCCACGACATAGATCAATTATTGTTCATCACATTACTCACAATACTTTTGGACGATTAAATTTGATATAGAAATAGATATGAAGACACAGAAAAACAAATTATAACTGCAATATCCGTAGTCTGATTTAACTTGTTTTTTTCACTCTCCATATGTAAACCAAATTTCCCATTTTTCAAATTGTTTAGTGAATATTTTAAAACACACGAGGGAAAAGGTTCGTGGGACCCTTGACGAGTTCTTTTTCTTTTCTGAGAACCTGGAGTTGTTATAGAATACATTGCTCTGTAGGCAGGAGCATGCGTATTTTTTCAGTGGTTGCAGCGTAGGAATCGGATCAAACAGGTTTATTTTATCCTATTAGACAATGGGATCAGGTTTATTTTTATATAGATGTTGGTAGTATGCAGTTAGTGATTGCAGATCTGGAGTAGAAGATCGATTGTTCCTGTATATATGGTCCGCTTGTTGCTTAGCGATTTTTATATGTTCTACTATCGTACTACTACTGTATCTTAGTACGAATAAATTAATAATGACTGGGATCCCGATCGAAGAAGCCTCCTCTACTGTCCTACTGTCATCCTCGTTCACGGGGATTATATTTAACACATAAACCTGAATTCTCCGAAACAGTTCAGCCACCCACACCTAAATCAAACAAGAAGCCTATTGAACACTGAAAACTATGCCAATGATAAGTAAGGAAGTAATTTTTTTTTCTGCTATTTATAACATAGTACTACTACTACATGACTCCGTTCTTAAATAAATGATGTACTAAAATGCATACAGTAAAATCTTAAATCATTAATACATGCAAAAAATATTACTCGCTTCGCTCCGTTTTACAGTGTAAGTCGTTTTGACTTTTTGCTTGCAATCTTTGACCATTTTTCTTATTTAAAAATTATGAAATTATCATTTAATTTATTTGTATCTTATTTTACCATCAAAATAACTTTAAGTTTGACTTGTTATTTTCCATATTTGCATAAAATTTTTGAATAAGACAAATGGTCAAACGTTGTAAGTAAAAGTCAAAGCGACTTACATTATAAATTATAAAACGGAGGTAGTATGATTTATAATATGAAAATAATATTAATAAATCTATCATGAAAACACTTTCATATAAATTATTTTTTTCATAATTTCTATAACTATATAGTTAGAAACTGTATTTTCTATAACTATATAATTAAAAATATAAGACGCATTTGATTGTCGAATTGTAATTAAACTTTGGCCATTGATTGATGTAATTAATTAATACTGATATTTAAGGTTTTGTTTAAAAATAGTACTACATGTTTGAAAGTAATTTGTAAAGACGGTAAACGAAACAAGGTAGGAGAGAATTAATTACTGTCAAAACGCACTTTTACAATCAAAACAAACATTCTACTAGTATTTCTCAGCGCGAGAGTAGGCCGGTCGTATATATATATAAGACTCTGTCAATATCCTGAAAACGACAAGTAAAAAACTGGAGATAGCTAGTACTGTACGTGCTCTACGTTGACTAGTGTAAATGGTAAAAAACTTATGACATGTTTACATAGTATTCCTTTGTACTCACGATCGATATATTTACACAGATCGAGGCAGCACAGCAGGCAAATAAACCTCATTCTTCTGTGGGCGATTGATCAATCGATCGATCTCTGATCGCTCAGGTTAATCTCTACTACTACATAATTAATTACCCTGCCATCGATCGATCCTCTCTAGATCTATCGCTTTCGCTGCTATCCTGTCTGGTTAATTAAGTATAGACCGATCGAAGTGGTGATAAATGGAGAGTAGTAGTGGTGGACTGGTGTTAATTCCAATTAGAGCAAGTTTAATAGTGAGCTATAAAACAGCTAAATATCTATACGAAGGAGAGAGATAAAGTAAAAAGAGAAATGTTGGCTCTTACTAAGAACCCACTTTGCACGTGCTGAACTAAATGCTTAAGAGAGAAGGGAAGAAACTTATAGCCAACTAATCTATCTATTATACAGGTTAGCTTTAGTATTTTTTCATTAGCTGTTTATAGCTTACTGTTGGCTATATTATTAAACTTGGTCATAGCCATGGAGAACACACTTACACTTACATGTGCGGCGGACGCGCGCCAGTCGCACGGAGGCCACACGTGAAACCAGCGTGGCGAGGACCCCACCCCTCCCCTCGCGCGCGGCTATAAACCGCCGCTCCCCTCGTCCTCTTCTCCCCACACCACACCTCACCACAAGCTTAGCTAGCTAGCTCGCTCCTTCCTTCCTTTCCTCCTCCTTGGGAAGCCCAGCGAGCTAGCAAAGCAAGCAAGCTTAATTCTCTTCTCCTCTTGCTCCATCCTTGTCCTTGGAAATGGCTGAAATGAACGGCAACGGGCACCACGGGAACGGGAATAATGGGGCGGAGACGAAGTTGATCAGGACACGGGTGGAGAGGATGATCAGGTCGGAGGGTGCGGTGCTCATGCCCGGCGTGTACGACGCGCTGTCCGCGGCGATCGTCCAGAAGACGGGCTTCTACGCCGGCTTCATCTCCGGCTACGCCGTCTCCGGCTCTCTCCTCGGCACCCCCGACGTCGGCCTCCTCACGTCCGTTTCTCTTAATTTCAATTAATTAACCCCACACTAATCGCCATTTGTTGATTGATTAATTAACACGCACTTAATTACTCGTTTATGATCGATCGATATATTGCTGCTGGTGTAGGCCGCCGGAGATGGCGGAGGTGGCGAGGCGTATCTGCGCGTCTGCACCCGACACCCTCTTCATCGCCGACGCCGGTATAGCTCATCTCTCTCTCTCTCTCTCCTCTTAATAATTTATGTTCTCTCTCTATATGTATATATCTATCTAAGAATGGAACTTTTCGCTAGTAAGACAAGACGAAAAAGGCAAAGGTAGTTAACTGGGTGTGCATTCTAGATTAGGAATATTGTGCGCTAATGATTGTGTGAAATATAGATATGCAAGTTGCTAACGTGGAGAGATGAACCTTTTGGCATAGCAGAATTTGCTACAAAGGGGAAAAAAATAACAGTGGCTTAATTAATTAAGCTGTACTACTTTGTGGAGGTCCTGCTTGGTACATATATGACCAAACTGGTACTGCTAGCTAGCATCCAAAAATATGTTTTGGTTTTCTGCACCACACGCATATATGTTAGTATAGATGCCAGGTGAATATTGGTGAAATATTATAAAGTTTTCTCTGTAAAGTAATTGTACTTTAGCCCTTTTATCTTTTATGAAGCTGTACTTTACCATTTACTGTACATGATTAATATTTATGATGGGCTGTTGGCTGATGCTACACCGGGATAAATGTTCTTCCAGACACTGGTGGTGGCAATGCTCTCAACGTGAAGCGCACTGTTCAGGACCTGATGGCTGCAGGTGCTGCAGGCTGCTTCCTTGAGGTGATTTAATTACCTACCCTCTGCAACACCTGCCTTGCAATTAAAAGATTTGATATTGACATTAATCACTTCGCTTTCTTCTCTTTGCAAATTCCAGGACCAAGCATGGCCAAAGAAATGTGGTAAGGAACTATATACCTGTCACATCAGGAAAATTATTTCTGAGGATTTTTTATTTTATTTTCTTCTTTCGATCACTAATTATTTTCTGACTTTTTCTGTCTGTCGTTCATCGATCGTCAAGGACACATGCATGGCAAACAGGTAAATTAATTTCTGACAACAAAGTATTCTGTGTCCCTTTTAAAGTATTGCACAAACATGCAAGTTATACAGAGGTGTTGTCTAGTGGAATTAATGCGGTTCAGCAGTAGTACACCTTGAGCACAACTGCCAAATCTAGCGAGGAAATTATTGGTAAAATTGATCGTTAGAGTTCCCAGACAAAAGGATTATTTAAAATAACATGAAAATCTGAACTATATATTTATCTTCCATTTCACATAGGGGTAATTTTATGGTTTCAAACATTATCTGACATATTAATATTTATATTGACTATGGTGTCACTTTAACTAAATATATTGAATTTAGAAATTAATTAAAACAACTTAATTTGCTGAATTCAATATCACATAGACCGGCCTCATTTTTTTTGGATGGATGTTGCCCTTCTTGCAGGTTGGTCCAACAATTTAGCAACTTTGCATGCATGGTTAATGTCGGAGGACCCATTTTCCTTTTGTATATATATGGTTGTGGTGCCTTAATGGCTAGATCCAACATTCTTTAACTGGAGTAGTTAGTAAAATAAATCATCAATAAATGGTTAACAGTACTACCCCGCAAAAAAAAAAGTTTCACGAACTAGCCTCTAGAGCACGTAACAAAAACACCGAGCCTCATGTTGTGCGCACCATCTTGCATGTCACCGTCATGAAAGATGACAAAACTGTGACCCGCACATGCATTAATTAATTAATTAATCCCCCCCATGTGTTGGATTAATTTAGGTGATCCCAGCTGAAGAGCACGCAGTGAAGATTGCGGCTGCGAGAGAGGTCGTTGGTGACCGGGACTTCTTTATCGTTGCCAGGACAGACGCTCGATCTGTCACTGGTCTTGATGATGCCATTCGCCGCGCCAATCTCTACATTGATGTAAGCAGCCTATTACTCCACCTTGTCTTTTTATATAAGCATATTATATATAAATATTGTGCTAGAGAGAATCTCTGCAGATCGAGTCAAACTTGTTTAAAATTGATCGATCCACCACCACTAGTAAATTAATCTCGATCACAAGTCAATCAAGAATCATGAAGAACATTGATCATGTCGAATACATGATGATCACATTATTCTCCATATTCACAAAATAGTCAAAATCCCATCTTGAAAACCGCTCGCGCTCATATCGATCGACGCGCATATTCCTTAAACTCTTCCTAAAACAAAAACATTTACACATCTTCGGCTTCTGCCGTTAGGCACACATACAAGATACATCAAATGTACATCAACCCAAACATGCATGATCCATATGTTTCTACAACAAAAACATTTACATATCTTCGGCTTCTGCCATTAGACACACATACATATATACATCCAATATCAACACAGAAATGCATGTATGATCCCCATATCTAATGATCACTTTGTGATGAACCCAAATAATGTACACAGGCCGGAGCCGACGCGTGCTTCGTGGAGGCGCCGAGGAGCGACGAGGAGCTGATGGAGATCTGCAAGAGGACCAAGGGTTACCGCGTGTGCAACATGCTGGAGGGAGGCAAGACGCCGCTGCACACGAGGCAGGAGCTCATGGAGATGGGCTTCCACCTCATCAAGTCCCCTCTCACCACCGTCTACGCCACGGCGCGTGCCCTCGTCGACGTCCTCTCCGCGCTCAAGCGCGCCGAGACCACCCGCGACGAGCTCCACCGCCTCACCTCCTTCACCGAGTTCAACAACCTCGTCGGCATCGACTCCTGGCTCGACATCGAGGACCGATTCTCCGTCAAAACCTCCGTTCCCAAGCCGCTTCCGGCACCGGAGACGGAGAAGACGACTGCCACGGATATTCAGGAGATCAAGGAGAAGGCAAAGGCCGTTGTCAATGGTGCCACCAATGGTGCAACCAATGGAGTGCACTGAGTTGATCAAGATGAAACTTTAAGTTGAAGATTACATGGAATAAATTAATTGGATCAAGATGTGGCTGTCGATCAGAGAGGGGAGAAAAGGGTGGATTACGACATTGGTTGATTCTCCTCTCTCTCTCCTGCATTATTGGTGGATTTTGTGAGGTCTGTGTGCATGGTGTGGTAGTTTCTTCTATGTGTTGCTGTGTCATTGTTATTATTCATCAAACGTATCTACTGTGAGTAAGTTGAGTGATTCCGCACATAAACAGTAAATATGTGTGTGTGAGTATTCTTCATTTTTCCAATTTTTTTTTTTACATTCAGTACAGTATATGCAACTATGCATCTGTCTGAATTTTCGGTCAGTGCTCGTGTGGACGGTCCATGTACAATGATCGTTCCATGAAGCATCTGTCTGTCAGTCAGTGTCTGTAAGTGTACCTTCAAATTTATGGTAATAAATTGAGCCCATGGGCTGTTGGACATCTGCTTGTGGATTGGATTCTGTTGTGCTCAGTGGCTCTGAAGAAACTTCTGATTTTTGGGCCAAGTTATGATGACCACCAAGTCTGTTTGTGGAGCAGAGTTGCCCTGCTGTTTTCTGCTCTCTGTACTTCTGAACATGGGTGTGTTTCTCTGCAGATTCTGTAGTTTGTGAACAACAATTGCAGCTAGTCACCTGAGCAAAAGGGTACTTTGTAAAATTAATTTAGATGATTCTCTCCATGAGAATCATCCACATTAATTTGGTGGTTTAAAGGGAAAAATAATGCTTCTGAAAATTCTCCAATATTTATCAGCAGAAGTATTTATCCACATTAATTTATATGAAAATTGGAGAATAAAACTCATCTAGTTGCTCGCGGAGACTTCATACGACCGCCGTGTGTGCTGCAACTGCGTGAACGTATAGAGTCTCGTATTCTGGTAATCATCGTTTTTTGTTGGGCTGCATGATATGTTTCCTGCTGACTGCTGTCAATGGCTTGAAAGTAGAGCATCAGCAAATAATGGCCCAAATATGACGGTACTGTTGTCAAACGACAGTCCAATTGTAGAGTTGAAGCATATACTTGGGCTAACAAAGTCAGTTGAGTGGATCCATCCCTCTAACTGATGATCAAAATTTCACAAATTCAATCAAATCTGATACCATTTTCATATCCACGAAATCGGCTCTGCAACCGATTATGCAAGTTTCACAAAATTTGTCGAATCTCATCTGTGCAACAAATATTTACCACTAGAGTGAGAACCTGTAACTGACTCTTCAAGTTAAATGAATAAAAAAAATATGCCTACTAGATACCAAGTTGGATACCCATGGTCCAGACTCCAGAACAAAACCAAAGAGTGGATCAGGAGAGGAGCACAGATCACAAGAACGTGCCACCTCGATGCCACGTAAGCAGCAATGCACCCCCTCCAGATCCACACATCCAAGGACAACAATCCACGTGTCATATGGGACCCACAATCCGGATATACCGTGGCACGCCCCATCCAATGAAATCGCAGCAGCCTCACCCTATCCACACGCCCACCACAACCCCGCACTTTTCCCAATCCCAACCATCACACACAAAACCATCATTACCCGCTCTCCTCCTCGTCGCCAACCAACCAAAATTTTCTTTTTTTCCGCAACCACACGCGCATTGCAGCCACTGAACCAGCAGCCATGGCCGGAGTGAACACCAGCGTCGTCGGCCTCAAGCCCGCCGCGGCCGTGCCCCAGTCCGCCTCCGCCTCCCCGGCGGTGGCTAAACGCGTGCACGTCGCGCCGCCCAAGTCTGACCAGGTTAACGGCAGGCGCGCGGCGCTGCTCGGCCTCGCGGCGGTGTTCGCCGCCACGGCGAGCCAGGCCAGGGCCGGCGTCATCGACGACTACCTCGAGAAGAGCAAGGCCAACAAGGTCAGCAATTTCTTTAATTCCATTCCCATTTGTTTTGAGCTGATTGATCGAATGATCGTTCTTAATTAGAGCTGATGAACGATTGATTGATTGAGCTGGGCAGGAGCTGAACGACAAGAAGAGGCTGGCGACGAGCGGCGCAAACTTCGCGAGGGCGTACACCGTCGAGTTCGGCAGCTGCCAGTTCCCATACAACTTCACCGGCTGCCAGGACCTCGCCAAGCAGAAGGTCCTCACTTCATTTTACTCACAGCTCATTCATTTCGATCTCAAAGCTGCGTTATCTGATTCTGATTCTGAACCTGACATCGATCTTTTTGTTGTTGCTTGCAGAGAGTCCCGTTCATCACTGACGACCTGGAGTTGGAGTGCGAGGGGAAGGAGAAGTACAAGTGCGGATCCAACGTCTTCTGGAAATGGTGATCGATTCATCCATCCATCCATCGGCCGTCGATCATGGCAACATACTTGCATGCCATGCCTCTGTACCTAGACCTTAATTTGTGATGACACAACTGCACAACACTTGCTCGTGTGTGTGCTCACTGTATTTGTATCATCTGAGTGGAAATTCGTAGCAACCCCTCTCGCGATTCGTCTCACTTTCATTTATGATCGTCTTACGTTAATCCTGGATGCACCAACGAATTCAATATGATTGAGCCTAAGGAAAAAAAGGGCATGCAATTAAATATTTTACTATTAGTTTGGAAATGCGAGACTGGTGTATATATTCTAGAAAAAAGTCTATTTTTTTTAAAACACGGTACACACGTACGCACCAACAAACACGCGCATACTCATCCATATAAGCGCACACACGCAAATCATACCCCTATGAACACCTCCAAATATTGAGTCAACATATCTTCAGATTGATAAAATTACCACAGGTGCCTTGCTATCGACGGGTACGCCTACCACTGAAAGAATATCAGTCATTTTACTCCCTAAAATATTGCATTGGATCACATAATCCCCTAAACTATATTTTGGCTCGTTTTACACCCAGAACTATTAAAAATGGTTCACTCTACACCCTAACAATGCTTCTCTTTTTTATTTTCTTTATACAAGCCATATTTTGTGATAAAATTTTGTGGAGTTGTAGATGACACCATTACCAAAGCTCCATAATATTTTCAATTTTTTATGACTATTTCATTTAAACTTTAAAATTTGAATGTTTAAATTAGTATTATATGCTTCCAATCAGCAGGAACAGAGGTATAAATTTGTAAAAAAAATATTCAAAGGTAACTCGTAATGCACGTATGCATCGTAACAAATTTTAGTATAAAAAGATGACTCGTATAGATATAAATAAAAGAGTAAATTATATTGGAGATACACAAACTTGTCTTATGACAAAAATGACATGACGAGATATTTTATTAAGTCGGACACTTATGAATATTGTGAATATACACACACAAGAGTTAACATATGAATTAAGATTAGACCATATATATTTGTAAATAACCATTTTATTTTCTTTTTTCTTAACCATTTGCATCATTTTTTTCGTCTTTTATATGTAAATGCTATGCTCTAATCTATCTTTTACCGAATAGAAGCATTCTTCTTACATATGTTGCTTAAAGTAGCATCCTAATCAACATTTAATTGAACAAAATTAGCTATATTGCGACATTTCGGTCTTGGTTTGCACGGACTGGACAAATTCAAGTACTAAAACAAGCATTTTACAAGTTTATACACTAGATTGCACCCACCTAACAAGTTTGTGTACCGCTGATGCAATTTACTCTAAATAAAAAAAGAAAAATATTGTAGGGTGTAAAATAAGGGGTCATTTCTAATAGTTTGGGATATAAAATGAAAAAAAAAATAGTTTAGAGGGTTAAGTTATCCAAGAAAATAGTTTAGGGGAGTAAAGTTTGGTTAGCTGCTCATATAGAGCCTGTTGCGTTGAGAACATGTTTTGTTGCTTGCATCAAAACTGCTTGCATAAGGGAGATATTGTTTGGTTGATCGTACAAACTCGATTTTGGTTACCTTCTCATATGGAAGGTGAGGTTACCCTGTAGTAGCTCATGAATGAGATATTTCTCACTTTCTATACACTGATTAATTTGCTTATGTAGTAATTCTAAAATACCCGATGATGAGTGAGTCTAAAGGAAAAAAAAAACAAGAAGAAAAAAGAAGTGGAAAATGGCAGGCTTGGTTGCTTGTCCTAGTCAACGCCGAGAAAGCGCACCGCCATGCCTCGTGCAGCCTTGGCAGATCTGGCCCTCATGGCCTCGTCAACTCGTCGTTCAGCTGCTTGCCGACTGCGAGGATGGGGAGGCAGCGACGCTCCAAATCTGAGTCATTGCACACCTCATGACACCTCTCGTTGTCATCACAGCATCCAAATCCAACCGAGCTCGTTGTTGTTGCATCCAAATCCGGTCGAGCCCCTTGCCTACTGCTCGCCATCACCTGGGGTGCATTGGGACGGACGCAGCCAGCGCGCGAGAAGGGGGAGGTGACCGGGAGAGAAGCAGTGTCCCCCTGCGGCGAGACTGCATGAGCGGATGCATGCGGCTGAGGGGGCGAATTTGCATACGACGAACCTAGCTCTGACCCACATCCGGACAACCAAACAGCCAACCTTTTGCATCTCGCATGGGAGCCAAGGAGGATGCAGACACCCCAGAAAATCACACAAAGACTGGGATACCACTAAACTACCGAACCTTACCAAAATAATAAAATTTTAGCAGCAACTACTTTAATAAAAAGATTCACGGAAGCATAAACTAATAGGCATGAACAACCTCCCGTAAAAAAAGCTAAGTATTGATAAGTCCATAATCAATAACCTAGTGTTTAATTAATCCCTTAATATATTAAACTCTATTGTTTTATGACCATGTCATAACATGTATGAAATAAGGGAAATCATCACGTGTAGAAGTATAACTACTCCTATCCCCTCATACAAACATGCCACATCAAGTACCTGAAAAGACTATAAGGGGGTAAGAATAAATCTCAGCAAAGCAAATTGCTTAAACAAACTATTTAAATTACAAATAAATTATAACAATGATTCAATAAACGATAGTACAATATTATTTGTTTATGACATAAAGAATAACGGATTTTATAACCTTATCCATGTAGATAACCCAAATCTGCATAACATCATAAGAAGGAAACCTTCTTAAGATAAATCTAATAAATATACAACGTATATGTTCCAGAATACAAAGTGCATATGCAAATGCAATGCAATGCCATGATAATCCGGCTGCATCGTATTACGCCAATATACGATGATGTACCGGTACGGTCGCAACCATAGGTATGCAACAAAAATCCAAATGCAATGCAAATATAATGCCATTGCAATACGATGCAAGATAATAATAGAAAACCATACCATGACATAATCATTGATACCACAGCTGTATTCCATCAAAATAAATACCATATAACACCTTCATATAGAGCATATATGAAACAAACCCATAACAATATAATCAATATAAACATGAATGAGAAGAAGCAATTCCTTCCAATATATCTTGGTTATTGATATATATTATCTTAAGGTGGAGGTAGAGAAAATAATAAGTCAAGATGTAACCACTATTACGTTTACTTGCCTTAAACCAAGAAGACATGGTTGCGAGCACTACAACCTATTTTTATACATAAAACCTCAACATACAAACACTCAAATGCATATAATTCAATAGATACACACTCGTAGGCCCAACCCAAAAACTACGTAACAACGAAAGTCACGCTCGACTTACTACAACACTGCTACTTCACATTTTTTTATCTTTAAATGTACATATGTTATGCACACAAATAAATACATTCTGGATATCCATAGAAAGAGATCTATAACTTTTATGTATGAACTATATTTTAATTCTGTCATTTAAAGATCCTAATCTATGCTTAAATCTAGGGCTAAGCATCTGCCCCAAAAAATTCAGACAATAGAGAGTAAAAACTCTATATCTCAAGTTTTAGAAACGCAATAATTATGTATTTTACCAATATGGAAAGATAAAAACAATACCTACAACTTTGTTTTTATGCACAAGTAGTAATTCATCTGTTTAGACACCCTAAAATTAGTTCAATCTACTACTTTATAGATTTTCGTCCGAAATTATAAACGTTAATTAAAACGTTTATATCTCATAAACCATCCAACAAAACCATGCCAAAATTGGCTGGAAGATGCATACCAATGTTATCTACAACTTCCCTATTATGAGTTTTTGAAGAAAAGGTCATCTTCACGCCCAAATCGACGAAATTCCTAACACCTGTAAATCTGCTCGCGAGCAGAAATACTAATCCGAATCATTGAACAAAACCTGCTTAATTAAACCCTAATTACCGACGAATTAAACTCCTGAAACACCCCAAAACAACAATAAATAGAGGAGAAGCCGCACCTAGTGTTTTATGGAAAACAGCAAGAAGATGACAGGGAAACACCGATCTAGCCCACCATCTTACTCCTCTTGTCTTCGCCGTTCCATTTTTCCAATTTGTTTCACAATCACATTTGCAGTTTAGGAGATCTATGGAGGGGATCATATCAGGAGAGGAAGGAGTTGCAAACTCCCGGTCACATGGGGGTGGGAGGCGACGGCAGCGTAGGGATGGGGGAGAGTGGGGGGTTTTTCGGTCTCCCCACACCTCTATAGGTCAGAGGTAATGGGCCAGGCTTATTGGGCTTTTGCCCAAGTTTGATTGGCCCACTTTTAAAGACATTTTCCCTTTAATTTATTTTTCATTTATTTCTAAGGAAACCCAAACGAAAACCAAAAATTGCAAGCCGTTGGCCACCACGCAGGCGCTGATGCAGCAACTCCACAAAGCCTTCGCACCAACATGGACATGGCACGGTAGAGCGAGAGGGTGGGCAACTCTGCACCACCCTCCACGCAGACATGGGCCACAGATCTGGCCTCCTGGGTCCAAATATGGTGCGTACGCCACTGTCGCTCCCTATGCCCATGGCCGCCTCCCACCCCCTGGCCTCTGCGCACCTGCGCTGTGAAGGATTGAGCATAATAATTAACCTACTAGAGGGGGTGAATAGTAGATAGTAACAACGAAAGTCAATTTTTGAAATTAAAAAATAGACTAATAAAGTTTTAGTAAAAATTAGATTACGCACAATTTAACCGTTGAGTCGAATGAACATTTATACAGATTGTACTAGATGAAGTTTAGAGCAACTTCACCAGAGGGATTTACAAATTAATAAACGGTTTAAGTGATATAAAACTCGCAATCTATTATATCAGAATTTCAACAAACCGAACGATAACAAATCGAGCAACTTACTGACCGAAAGAACCTTGAAAATTAAATGTAATCTTTATTGCTCGAATATATGTCACAAGGTGCAGCCAAAACACCCGTTTTACGAAACCCTAAAACAAGGAGCTCTCAAATCTTCTAATCTCTCTCTATTTATTCCAAATATCTCATATTCTTATTAAAACTCAATCGCTAAAATCCTAACCTATTACAACTTATCAAAATGAAATGTTTCTTCCCTTTTTCTCAAAACCAGCTGGCCACGAGCCCTAGCCGAGTCGGACTCCCATCGATCTATTCTCTGGCCATACGTACCTAAACCATGCCAAGCTGCTGGTCATCCTCCCGTAGGCCACCAAAGCAAATCAACGTGTAGACCTATGCATGCACACGTCGACCAAGTCAACCATCCGATCACACACATGAACGTATCGATCTATGCATCCATCCATCAACCGTGCACATCGCACACACATGCAGTACACATGCATGCGGCCGTGTACAGTACCCGAAGCACTTAGCACCTCACTTCTCTTCGTAATTCTCTGGCGCTCGCACACAAAACTTATGAGAGCCTATTGCGAACACCTCTCCCACACGATTTTCCTCCATCGTGTGTCATATTTCGTCAACCTCGTCACCCGGCATCGTTGATCGCTTCGGACCTAGACTCCATCTGAGTCTACTCCCAGTCCCACCGTTGACTGAAGTTAACCCAAGACATATGACTTTAGTCCAATCTTGTCACATGGTCTCCCGAATGCTCCAGACCTCAGTTCCTCCCTAAACCTAATCCCAGTCCTCACCATTGACCAAGTATGACCTCAAGTCACATATACACAATAGTCAAAACAACCGTTTCAGGGTACAGATATTACAACCTGACCCACATCAGTCATACACACTCACACCAACAACCTCAAACATTCCAAACCAATTTTATTTAATTTATTATTTATAAAGCCAATTTGTTTATCACAAAATATTAATCATGACAATGATTTTACACGCTACGCGCCAACATTTCCGCTATGCCAATGGCCTCTGCATCTGCGTGCGCCCACGTCGCCGCCTTGCCCACTTACGGTCTCTGCACCTGCGTGCGCCCGCGCCGCCACTGTGCCCTCGTGCTGCATCCACGCTGCTAAGAGCTCCTCATTGCCTGACCGTCGGCGAGGGGCCATGGATTTGAGCACAGGGAGGCTTGATCCGTGCCCGCCGGTGCCAGATCTGGCACCGCCGGCCTTGCGGCAGCGGCCTGTTCCACCCAACTCTCAGTGCTCGCCCAATGGTAAGCATGAGCAGGAGGGAAATATGGCTCCACCGCCACCATCCTTGTGGCCGATTTGCTTTGCCGATGGCTGCTCGGGCGGTGGCAAGGCAGGAGGTGGTTGAGCCCGGGAACGTCACCACCCTTGAGAGAGAGCTTTTCCAATAAATCCCTCCTTCATGAATCCATGTCCAATTTTTTCTAGAAAAATCTCATGCCTGTTAGCCCTTCCCTGATGCTGATGAGTTAGTGGAGGCTATAAAGGAATGGCCTCTGTTCTGATTTTGCATAATCTAGCTTTCTAAACCCTTCTCAGGATCACATTACATATTAATATATAATCAGGAAAAGCACCCCCAAACAGTTGGACCATGTTACCCACTAGCCAGGCAAAAAGGGTCCATATATTGTCCCTAGCAAATGGTTTGATCGTCAACTGTAATGGACATCTGGTGAATGATTCAATCTCTGATTCAATCTCGTACTGTCGTGGTGGTTAGGTTGTGTTTTCTAACTGGTCAAATACCCATATTTTTACTATGGAGAAACAAAATAGGATCACGTCATACAATTTGTTTTAACTATTTTTAAGTCACTTAACTGTGCACACGGGTTAATGATTGGGTTTCGCCATGTGAGAGGATGTGTGCTTATGGTGGAGGTGGGAAAATGGACCAATGAAACTCCCCTTTTACAATCGTAGAGAAGTTTCAGTATTCATGTGATATGAGGGGGAATGTTATTTCCAATTAAATCAAAAAGGTGTTGCATGTCATAGTATATAGTCTTCACCTCATCCTAGTCGCTCCTAGCTCCTTAATTATGGTTAGTAGGGAGACAACCTTATTGGTAAATGCTTCAATTATGGAGATTTGTAGGTCTATCCTTTAGTGCTAAAAATGTAAGAAACATGAGAAACTTTTGACCCATACTAACATGGACACGGCTACGCTTTTCAAGAAAAAAAGGAAGAAGAATAAAAATGCATACACACGTGGATCCAAATTGGAGTAGCTTGGAGCAGGTCATTACTATTCTAATGAATTTCTTTTTTATGCTACTAAGGTGGCGCTATGACAAGCCTAGCTTCTCCAAACAAATTAAACAAAGGCGTCCATCTGGTGTCCAAATTGAAATAATTTAATTGGAGGAAGTCACCATTTTATGTATGTATGGATGCAACCCCTTTGTTCTCCTTCATTTACTCTGTCTCGCTCCAATTGTTTTCATTCAGATTTGTGCTTACTAATTAATCAATTAATATTAGCAACCCCTTCTACTTCTTCTTTAAATACAAATATTTAGTGCTAATTAGTGATGCTAAATGAATACAACTGAAGATTTGCTAGACACAACTGTAAACCAACTTCTATGCATAACTACATGTGAGCAAGTCAATGTTACCAACTTCTTGTTGAAACCATTTCATGGTATGGAAGGAAAGATCAAGATGTAGAAGCAAACATGAAGACCAAGAAGATCTCATGATAGATAAATAGCGCCAGATTAAGCTGGGATGGTTGGGCATCAGATGTTCGTGAATCAGATAGGGGCTTGCTATCATGCTATGTATTATAGACTCTTTAACAGCTATAAGTTTTAAGCCAAGGAGGCAAGGACCATCAACCATACAAAAGGCACAATTTGAGACCGGTCGTTTATTTCCATTTCATTTAGGATATCTAGGGAAGTTTGAAATAAAAGAAAATTAAGGACAATGCAAACTAAGAGAAAAGAAACATATATAATAGAAAAGGGAGAATAAGAATTTCCACCTCTTGTTTTTTTAGATAATGGATTGAAAACCCTGCCTCTACACCCTGAGGATGTATACAACCATAGTAATACAATTGAGTACATATACCCACTCCTTAAACAAGGATTGCATAACCGACACAACATAGAAAGCACAAAGGCTCCAACAAAATTGTATAGTCCGAATCATCATTAAGATACCACTAAATCATTAACAGACCAATCTTCTCCTCCAATTCCAGCCAGCAGTAGATAATATCTCCATGACCCCCACTTCTAGGAATTTGCGCACGTTCTTCACTTTGACAATATCATCTTCCTTAAGCAACGTGGACCACTGTCGCGCCCAATGCGTCCCCTAAAAATAACCTACAATGGCACAACACCCAACACATTCATAGAGAGCCACAACGCCCAACACATCGCTGTCATCCCCACAAAAAGTCGGTCCATTGACCTAGAATCTAAGCCACCCGACTAACCACCCAAGAGAATAGCCACCGGTATAGGCTTATGGATCCCTAACAACATATATAAAGCATTCCAAACTGACCTTGCCATTGGGCAATTGAAAAAGAGAAGTTGAATAATTTCATTGCCCTCACGAAAGCAACACTTAGTACTCCCTTTCCATCTCCTTTTAACTAGATTGTGCTTTGTTAGTAGAATCCCTCTCTTTAGGTACCAAAGAACAATCTTTATTCTAAGTAGAATTCTAAGCTTCCAATTAAAGGATTTCCCTGACACCGCATTCACATACATCATCGCTTGTACATAGAATTCATAGAGAATAAACTCTTCTTATGTATGTTCCAAGAGAACTTACATGGCAAGGAACTTAACCTTACCATGGCTACCTGGGCCACTAAATCAAACCAAGCTTGCAAGTTAGCTCCCACCAATGCCCTCCTAAAAGAAATGCCCAAAGGTACACTTCTCAACACTTCCGCTATAGTAGAGTTCTTTCTCCTAGTTAGCAAGTATAAATAAGGATATAACTTATCAAACGATAGGTTACCTATCCAGCAATCCTCCCAAAACCTCACCTTTTTCCCATTATGTATTTCAAACGATCCAAATTGCATGAAGTCCTTTTTAACCGACATAATCCCGAACAAAAAAATGAGAATCTCCCAGGCGATTCTCTACTTGTGTGACTGTCTTGTTGTATAAATATTTCCTCTTGAGTAATCTTTTCACACTCCTTTTTCGTTGATGAGATTAAATAACCATTTACTTAACAAACACTTAATCTGGATCTTCAAGTTCTGGATACCCCCCTCCCCCCGGACATTTTTTGGGCTTATAAAAGATGCTCCACTTCGCAAATCTTTATTTTCTCTTATGCTCATCACATTGCCAAAAGAATCTAGACCTACAATAGTCTAGCTTATTGACGATACCTTTAGGCACCTCAAAGAAGGACAACATGTACATTGCCAAAATACTCAACAGCTAGTTTATAAGCACCAACCTCCCACCCCCACCAAAAGGAACTTCCTTTCCAACTACTCAACTTCTTCCTAAGCCGCTCTTCTATTACATGCCAATATTTATTTGACAACTTCTTATGATTCATTGGCAGCCCTAAATACCTAAATGGGTACTTTCCTGTCGCACAACCGAACAATTCAACATATTCTCATTCTACTTCTTTTGCCTTCCCATAGCAAAAAAGATCATTTTTGTGGAAGTACAATTTTAGGTCCGATAATTTCTATAAGTGCTTAGCACCAATTTAAGAATTCTGGCCTTCTGAAAATTATCTTCTAAGAAAAGGGTCGTTACCGGCATATGCAAAATGGATAGTCCATTGTCCACTAGGTGGGGTATCACCCCCTGAAATTTGCCTTGCTCCTTTGCCCTCTGAATGAGTATTTCTAACATGTCTACCACCAAGTTAAATAGGATTGGAGACAACGGACCACCTTGCCTTAAGCCCTTTTTAGTCAGGAAAAATTTCCCAACATTATCATTTACCTTGTGCTACACTCCCCTGACTATGAGATCTATCCAATTGCACCATCGAGGCAAAAAAGACATTTTGTTCTCAACGTCTATTGCAGAAATTTCCAGTTCACTTTGTCATAAGCCTTTTCAAAGTCTAACTTCAAGATTGCTCCACTCTTTTTCCTCCTATGCATCTCATGTGTGGTCTTATGTAAAACAACCACTCCTTCCATAATATTTCTACCTTGAAGAAACACCGTTTGCGAGGGTTTATTGACCTTTTGAGCTACTAGAGCTATTCGGTTAGTCATTACCTTCATAAAAATTTGAAACTAACATTCAAGAGACAAATAGATCTAAACTGTTGAATCCGTCTTGCTTCATTTTGTTTTGGCAGAAGGGTAATTATACCAAAATTCAAGCTCTGTAACCGTAGATTTCCATCATAAAATTCTACGAAAAGGGCCACCAAGTCCCTTTTAATTAAAGCCTAGAACATCAAGTAAAACTCCACCAGGAATTCATCAGGACCTGGAGCTTTGTTATGTTCCATTTGGAAAATAGCTTTCTTTACCTCTTCCTCTATAACTCTCGCCATTAACATCTCATTCTTTACTTCCGTCACTTGATCAATATCCTCAACTTGGTTTTTCATCGAGGAAAATAAATTTTCCTCTGGATGCCCAAACAGATTCTTGTAGAAATTTGTAATATACTTTCCTGAGTTGTTCCTCTCCTTTTATCACACCGTCTTCTTGTTCAAGTTGGAAGATTTTATTCTTCCTATGCTTGCCATTTGCAGTCATCTGACAAGACTTAGTATTGTCATCACCTTTGAGGATGCGTTTAGCTTTCACTTTCTAATAGAACTTTACACCTCTTCTCGTAAAAGATTCACCAACTTATCTTTTAGAATATTTTTTAAATCTATCTCCTGAAATGACCTCTGCCTTCTTGACCAACTCCTCAATTCTTGCAAGTAGCCAGGCCTTATCTTTCTTGTATGTTCCATTGGTGTTCTTAGCTAACCCTCTTAGCAATTGCCTTAGCCTACGCACTTTGAACTGCCACTTCTCCATGGTAGTTGATCCCCGATTCTCATTCCCCAAAATGTCTGCAACCAACTCATGAAATCCTTTCCCCGAAAGGCATCTCAGCTCAAATTTAAACTAGGGTTGCTTACAAACTTTTCCAGTCCCCGAATCCAGCAACAACGACGTGGGATCATATAGGTCTCTACTCAAAGTTCTGATGTGGCTAATAGAAACTTTAGTTCCCAATCCATACTCACAAGTACTCAATCAAGCTTTTCAATTGTTGGATTTGGTAGGGAGTTGGCCCATGGAAACTTGAGCCCCGAGAGGTCTAACTCTCGTAAATCTAAACTGCCAATTACAACATTATAAACAAGAAAGGCCACTTCTTGTTATACCTAGTGTTGTTTTTCTTCCTTTGGATTCCTAATGATATTGAAATCACCACCAATCAACAAAGGCAATGAGTGCTTGCTACAAGAGTTAACAAGCTACACTAGGAAGGCTTCCTTGTATTCTTAGCTCTTGTGCAGCTCCATAAACCGCGACCAAGATCCATTGAAACCCTTCTACCTTGTTTCTCACATGAAACTTAACATAAAAATCACCTTCGTCTATACTTGACATCACAATTTTCGCCATATTAACTCCCAACAAGAACTCTCCTGACCTCCCTCTAGGTCTAGTCCAATGCCACGAAAACTCACCACTGGTGCAATATTTTTTAGACAACTATCTGCGAACAAGTTTCTACCCATTTCCAAAAGAGCAATAAAGACCTTAAAGCCTCTTGTTAACTGTCACTGTCACAAGACTTTCAAGCCTCTCCATTTTTTTTATAGCTTTCTTAGTTCTGGAGTAGCACCAGACCACCATCTCTAGTCACATTTTTCCATCTGTAAAGCGATCATCAACATCAATTCGGTAAACATCAGATCGAGGGTTAGTTTCATTCTATGATCAAATCTGCCTAAAATCAAATATTTGCATAAATATACTAAACATCACCTCAAGATCGAGGTTCAAGCTGTCAGAACAGGATACTATCAAAATATTAAAACTGTCCTATCCCTGCAAAAATAACTTGCAATGCATAAATTTTTTCCATACCTGTATTGGCGCCAAAAGCATATATAAACCTGCAATGCATCCAGGATTTTTTTTTTCCATACTGGTATTGGCGCAAAAGGCATATATCAACCTGCAATGCATGGCCTCATGTAACCATATATCACTTTGCTAGCTAATTTAAATGTAATAGAATAGAAGTGCATTTCAGTCATGACAGAAAAGATCGACCTACTTGTGTTTGCAGGACTTTCCTCCTACTTGTGTTTGCAGGCACTTTTCTCCTTTTGTATCTCTTCCTATATTAAGACTGACTACATTACGAAATAAGAAACTGTGGAAAACATTTCACTTTTAGAGGTAGTTCGGCTGTACAAATAAAGTAGGAATATATTTGGCCCAGAAACACGAGCGATCATCTGAAGAACATATCACTCAATATGTGCCAGCTTTCACAAATTACCATGATTTACCATCCTTCTAATCATCCTAAATAGGAAACTCTTTTTATAACTGTCTCCACTAACTCGAAACAAAAGTTTTATTTAGTTTTTACTAATCTCCAATATTATTATTTGAGAACTATTTTCTGTAAGAATATATTATCACAACCATCCTTAGCCTCGTTGAGTAGGAATTTTAAATCTGTTCCGAGTCTACATTTACTTAGGCTCAAAGATTCTCTTAGACCATGGGTTCAATCATGGATTAATCTATTGTAATCTTGTTTAGTTTTGCTTTCTTGTACCTAAACTCATATATACGATTGTCCTATTTTTGGTGAGTCATCTTATCATGGTAAGGGTACCAAGGATGAACTTACTCGCTGGAATTTGTCACGTATGTCAGGCAGTTCATGACCAAAAGAAGAAGGGATGATCCCATATATGACGGATCGATGATACAAGACTAGTAATAAGAAAAAGTCATCTTCTATGCACATATAATATGGGTTGGTCATGCTACTCCCTCCGTCCCATATTATAAGGGATTAAGGGTTTATGTTTGTAATAATTGACTATTCGTTTTATTCAAAAAAATTTTGAAAATATTATTTGTTTTGTTTATGGTTTATTTTATTATCAAAAGTACTTTAAGCACGACTTATTATTTTTTATATTACACTTTAAAATGGTCAAATATTACAAATAAAAACTTCAAATTTCTTATAATATAGGATGGAGGGAGTATTTATCATTTGGACTTTATTATAAGAAATGTCGTAGTCATGCCTTAAGTAAAATATGTTTTTTTTATAATATGAAGAAATCTTTATTGATTTAAAGACAATTATTAATTATATCAAGACGATACAACCATATCGAGATAATTAACTCAAATATGTTATGTAGTCACTAGAAAAGACTATCCATGCATTAGAGATCGATGAGGCATGGGGTTGTAAAAGGTTTTTTTTTCGAAATTTTCCCCTTAGTCTCTAATCTGAGTAACTTATGATCTACAGAAATAATTAAGATGAGAATCACCATTGAGAAATTGAAGTTATCCGTATTGTTGTGTTATATGGGAGATAAGGAGCAAACAATCCTAAGAGAGGAGTTTTTTGTTAGTGATGGGAGGGACGCTTCATAAAATGGGAAATGGTTTCCAGTAGAGAAGGGAAAATTGTTTGTCACTAGCTACTTACAGAAAGGATGCATTACCGATTGAACGGCTATGGTGTCATTTGGTGAGGAGGGGTACAATTCAAAGTAGGTCAAGGTAGTAATGGTTTGAAGAGAGCTCTGACATGAGTTTCTAATTTTGTTTTTCATGGATGCTAGCAAAGGGTTTTACACATTCATAGAAGTCAACGCAGCTCAATTGGCTAGGCTCTTGGTGGTGATACCTGCCCACCAGGGTTCTAGTGCAAGACTGACACAGATAGTTGTATCCGTCGACAGCGATGAACCCATGGTGACTTCATCAATCTTAAGATATACCGGCCTAGTCCGTGAGGTGCTTGTAGTGTAGTGGTATGGCGTGCGTATGTGCACTAATAGTGGTGAGTACGCATGTGTTTATGGCAGCCTATGTCTGTACTATGTTTGAAAAAAAACACATATTTCATAATATCCACCTTAGTACTTGGGTGGGTATGCCCCTAAGAAATATAAGCACATCCAAAGATACAAGTGTTGAAATACAATTTCCATCGAAAAAAATTGCTAAACACCAGTTCATAGATAAATCATGGAGACATAATTGTTTACACAACTATTAGCTTATAGTATATAATATATACCTCACTTCAAGCACAATATAGCATTAACTATATATGTACACACCATTATTGCAGAAACTACTATATACATATACTATTTTTATAAGCACTATTCCTTTGCAAATAAGCACAATATAGCATTAACTATATATGTACACACCATTATTGCAGAAACTACTATATACATATACTATTTTTATAAGCACTATTCCTTTGCAAATAAGCACAATATAGCATTAACTATATATGTACACACCATTATTGCAGAAACTACTATATGCAAATACTATGTTGATAAGCACTATTCCATTGCAAATAATTAGAATGGTACACTTGAATCTAGGAAGGCCTTGATGTCATTAGCAACAGTTTTGGCATCTTGAGCAATTCCAGACAATCCTCTCCTCGCAAACCCAACACAGTAGAGTCCATTTGAACCTTTCCAATGATCTGGGAAGTCCTTCTTGGGCATGCCTTCTTTGTTCATCATGTCCTCACCATTCTGCATTTTAGTCATTATTATTTTTGTATGAACAATTTCTATAAAAAGAAAACAGTTAAATATGGATATAGCACCATTGTTTTCTAAAAACGGACTATTTTGTTGAGTCAACAAAGCAAATGCATTATATTTCTAGATCTGTCTATGGTATTGTAGGAGTTCTTAATTTGATGACTCACTTGAAGTATGCGGAGAGATAAAGTGATGACTTCAGACTAAATTTGTTTATAACAATTTTCTATATGCTGATTTCCATATGAGCAACCTGTTAGATACCTTAAGCCAATTGTTTGCAGTGCTTTTGTATCCTGTGGCAAAAACAATAGCATCAAAGTAACTTTCTTTGCCATCATCAAATTCAAAAACATTCCCCTTGATGCAAGATATTGGACCAAATACCTGCATCCATATAAATTCATTATCAAACCTGTCAAGCACTAAAAAACATTTATACAGAATTTACTATTATGTCAGGATTTCTATACCTTGATATCCCCTTTCCTTATTAAGTTAATGGTGCCAACATCTATGACTGCGGATCGTCCAGTCTTTGCCTTAAGAAACAGTGGCCCCATATTGGGCCTCACAATGCCATACTTTGAGAGATTACCAAACCAGACATATGCAAGGACTACAAGAATAAAATCTACAAATTTCACTGGGATGCGCCAGCTTGCAAGTTTCATTCCTAGGTGAATCAATTCCTTTGTCATAACATGCAGCTGCACAATAATTCAATATTTATGGTGTAAGAAAATGGTTCAATATGATATTGATAATATAATAATTTGACCTGGAAAAACAGGAAGGAATACTAAAGAAAGATATTTTTTTATGGAAAGGTAGTATGTACTTACTGGGCTGCGGATGACTATAGAGGTATTTGCTCCATGGCTTGAGAGGTCATAAGCAATCTCCATGCCAGAGTTTCCACATCCAACAACAAGCACCCTTTTCCGAGCGTAGGAATTTGCTGACCTAAAGCTTGATGAGTGGATGACATGGCCAGAAAAACCATCTAGTCCAGCGATCTTAGGAATGTTCCCTGCACTATTCTCACCAGTTGCTACAACTAAGAACCTAGCAGCATACTTGGTCACTATGCCATTCACTTGGTCACGTGTGGTGACAACCCAATGTTTTTGTACTTCATCATACAAGCATGACTCAACTGATGAGTTAAATTTGGGGCAAATGTTGAAGTGCTCCACATAATCATCCACATACCTCAAAAACTGAATTTTGGGGATGTAAGTCGGTGTAGAATACGTGTATGGCATGTGGGGCATCTCACAGAATTCCTTAGCAAGGTGGAGTTTGAGGCGATCATATGTGTGCTGACGCCACAGAGATGCGGTACAATCCTCACGCTCGATGATAATATAAGGTACAGAGAGTTTGCTAAGGCATGCTGCTGTTGCAAGACCAGATGGACCTGCTCCAACAATCAGAACTAGAGCTTTCTCCATGGAAAAAAAGGGGAAGAGGGAAGGGAGTGAAACTAATATTGGGAGAATTGTTCTGTATATGTTGTTTTCCCTCTTGATGGGATATATTCACGGATAACACTTGCTATTTATACACAATTTATCCGTTACTTTAGGCTATGATACATATCCAATTAACATGTATTTTTGGCCATATTCAGTTCACATGTATCAACTCATTAGATATGTACCAAGATAGAATGCCATATGTAGACAAAATTAAGAAGATGATATATATTAAATATTTCCTCCCAATGAACAGATATACATGTGTTTTTATACATTAATGGCATCATTAAAATGTTGCTTGTATTTATTTTTTGAAAAAAAAAATACATACTTCAAAATACTTATTTCCTATGTAATACTTATCTGCTAGATATGCTATGATTATTTGGAAAGTTCTGGAGCATAGCAACAAAAAAAAAAAGGAAGCCGATGTATTGTGAGTTTTGAAAAATTTCCAAACACCTTTTGCTATGGCTGGAAGGCCTCACTTTACTTTTTAAGATAAAACAAAATTTTTCGCACATGGATACCTTGTTAGACGAACATATCTATTTAGCAGCAATCACTTTCGGCGGGGAATTTGTTTTTACTTATCTTCAGATACTACCTCATTTTAGCTACCAAATAGAGTATGCATGCCAACTGGGTTCTACAATGTTATCGTCTAGTGTTTTTAGGAGAAATATGCAAAACATTTTTGCCTTCTAGTAGCAAAAGCAGACGGCTTATAGCATAAACCAATGAATACGTATGGGCTAACTAGGTTATATGTACAAGAAATTCTTGTGTATATTTATCTCAATTGAACTAGGCATAGCACTTATAATAGTTTGTTCTTGCAAGAAACAGTCTCTTCACGTCCTAGTAGGCCATGGTGTGCAGTAGGACTAGAAAAAATTTGGGCACAACCAAGGAAAGATGAAGAAGACTCTAAAAGTTTCAAAACTTGATCCAGTTTTGGATTAGTGCAAAATTTGGTCTACAAGGATACCGAGCCATTAACAAAATGTAAAACATCATCTATGTAAATTAAATGACCCTTTTGTAGAATAAAAGGTAGCTTTGTTAACAGATTATGAGTAAAAATTGATACAAAATCTTCTTTTTATGTTGACAGTATATTTGTTTCATGTTTTCAGGCAAGACTTTTTTTTTGGGTTGGAGAGGGATAAGAATTAGATTATACTGTAGAAAATATATCTTGCTTATGCATACATATTATACTGTAGATT
>CM002479.1:3586812-3640379 GCA_000325765.3 Leersia perrieri
TATATCTTGTTTTTTCTGGATATATGTATTAAAACATATTTGATGTACGGTGCATTTCGAACTAATTAGTACTCCCTCCGTCCCTAAATATTTTACGCCGTTGACTTTTTACACACGTTTGACCATTCGTCTTATTAAAAAAAAATTACGTAATTATTTATTCTTTTCCTATCATTTGATTCATTGTTAAATATACTTTTATGCATACATACAATTTTAAATATTTCACAAAAGTTTTTGAATAAGACGAATGGTTAAACGTGTGTCGAAAAGTTGACCGTGTCAAATATTTATGGACGAAGGGAGTACAACACACTGTCTCCTAAGAGGTTGTTTTAGGTCGGAGATACCATTCCGTTTTGAAGTTTAAAAACTTTAAACTATTTGAGGATGATGAAGCATTAACAGTAAGGCAACAAAGCAGGCAAAAGAGTTCAAACATGTCATTTTTCTCCTCACGTGCAAGATTGCTCAAGGAATTTTATTATTTTTGTAAGTCATATACTTCATGTTACTTGTAAGACATAGGTTTTGACAATGTGAATGCATTCCCTAGAAGTTAAAACAAGAAACTGAACTTATTGACTTATTTTAAGGCAGCAAGCATGCTTGCAAAGGAGCCTAAACATGTCATTTTGCTCATCACACACAAGCTTTGCTCCAGGAATATATTTTGCTGATTTGGAAATCCTTACTTTATATTACCTACAACACATAAGTTTGACAATGTGAATGTATTCCCACAAGTTAAAAGAAGAAACTGAACTTCCTTACTCAAAAGGCAACAAGCATGCGTGCAAAGGTGCATAAACATGTCAATTTACTCTGCACGCACGAGTTTGCATGGGACTTTTGTTGATTTGAGAAGTCATACTTTGTGTTACTTGTAAGACATAGGTTTGACAATGTGAACACATTCCTCATAAGTTAAAAGAAGAAACTGAACTTGTTGTTTCGAGAAAACTTTCTTGGGCCTGGAACTAACAAAGTTAGAAAGGTTTGGAAATGAATATTAGAAACCGAAGCCGCATCTGAACAGATCAAACATGTAAAGATGGATACATGTTTCTTAAGAGTGATAATGCATGTAGCTTGATCATATTTTATGATCCATGTGTTTTGTAATGATGATGCACTTAACATGCAAGTTCTAACTTCTAAGTCATTTATTTTTGTCAATATGTACAGATGTATTGTTGGCTAGCTATCAAACTGAAACAGAAGCTATATATAGCTAGGATATGCATGTTTGTGCGTGCATTGAAAGTAAATTGTTTGCTACCAAGGCCTATTTTGTTTGTTCGTTCTTTATTCGTACATATCTTCAACTAAAACGTGCTTTGCAAGATCAATAAAGATCTTTATTAATATGTCCAAGTCTACGGCTTGCTTTCGTGCTAAAATGGAAGTAAGGTTTCAGATTTTGTTTATGTGGTACGTTTATGGTAATAAGCAACAAAACACATTAAAACTATCCTCTCTTGTCCACTCTTCTTCACCCAATCATGCTTTTTAGTGTGGGGTCTACAGATGGTGGGGAAAAAACAAACGACAAAATGATTTTGTGGGTCCCATCGTTATTACTCACTAGGTAAAGATATATTGAGTATGCCTATGCATCATCATGAATTTGAGGAACCACACTATAGAAACCCTAAGTTCTACCTCATCACTCTCTTGAACCATACATTCATAACAAACTATTTCTGCAAACACTGACCAGACTCTCTTAAACTATATAGATGGTTCGTAAAGAAAGCAGACTATATAGTAAGTCACACGTGGTCACCAACCACCTCTGGAAAAAAAAAATATTTGCACATGTTGTTGTCTTAAGTTGCCGTCTCTAAAATTTGGTTTTAGGGTGAGGTAGAAGCAAGAGCCTACTAGTAGTTGATCATCACCTAGAAATATTATATAGGCTACGCAATTAGAAATTTTGGTACACATCCCATGTAAACAAGGTAGATATTAAAAAATATCGTTATAACAACTGAGCCATGTCACCAAGAATTAACAGAA
This sequence comes from Leersia perrieri, assembly GCA_000325765.3. NCBI lineage: Eukaryota > Viridiplantae > Streptophyta > Magnoliopsida > Poales > Poaceae > Leersia > Leersia perrieri. The sequence goes on from CM002479.1 coordinate 3,588,835, forward strand.
GCTAAACAGGGAAAGGAATTAAACAGGGGCAGCCACAACAACAAACCAATGCACCATTGAAATTTCACACACAACCAGTATAAAAGGATTGTAATACTTAGATGTTCTAAACATTATGTAGGCATCATATTAGTGTAAGCATTTTTGAAGGAAAATTAGTGGGGGTCAGATGGTCATTGTGCTATTCCCATTTCTCAAGCTTGTTGCCTTTATTTATTACCTAAAAACATGAAAGCAATAAGTGTGAGTCCATGACAAAGCAAAGTACATGATATAAATAGTAAACAACACATAATAGTCCAACTTAATATTAATCATTCATCATATTCATAAGTGCAATGTATAGCTAGTCTACATGCACATATCATTGCACGTACCGGTATTGCAAGGCGAATGCCCATTGGTATTCACCCATTCATAAGCTCAATGGCTTGGGAATCTCTGTTTGGTTGGAGGCCTGAGTAGCATGCCTGAGAAAATCAAGCGCCTGACAAGAGCCTGAGAACTTAGATGGTTCATGCCTGAACAGGCAAGCTCGAGAAACATGTGTTTGGTTGGAAGCCTGTGCCTGACGAAAGCGTAAATCTGATAAATACACTTTGCAAGTCAGCGAACATAAAAAAAAAAGAAATGTGCCTTCGTTAACCTCTATTCCAATCCCTAATATCAGAAAATAAAATCCCCGATCTGCCGTCGTGCTTACATGCAGTGCTCATAGGTCAGTGGAAATCGTGCATCCATGATTCGAATCGCTGCTTGATGGCGCTCATGCGTGGGCGGCAGCGGTTACTTGCGGCGGTGCTACAACGGGCATGGCTCAAAGGGCTGCGGCAGCGACGGCTTGCGGCGGCGGGCATGGCACAATGGGCGACGACAGCAGTGGCTTGCGGCGGTGGCGACGGCGACGACTTCCATAGTTGTTGGGGGCACAATGCCGGGTTCTTGCGGCAGTGGAAGCGTGGAGCTTGTGTTTTTCTAAAGCTTTGTCTCAAGACCTAATTTGCAAGCCATTTCGATGGATTATTCTCAGGCTTTGTCGCGCTGGAGTCAGGCGACCTATTTTGCACGCCTGAACCAGGGAGCATGTCAGGGTGGCAACCAAACAGCCCTCAGACAGCTTTCAGGGAGGAGTATGGTTAGGCATATTTGGCCCAAGGCTCCAACCAAACAGACACATCCCTTGGAGATCGACGAAGTAGGACTTGTGCCCATCTAAGTTGGTATTTTGCGCATCCATGACATTCATGCACATGATGCGATTATGATCAACAACAACATTAACTTACTCTCCACTTTCTTCACATGCAGGGGCAGGGCCAGAAACTTCTCACCCGTAAGGCTAAACTATCAGAAACTCGGATATTTTTCTTAGCTAAGATAGTACATTCATAACATATTAATGGAGATTATGGAGCTCAAGCCCTAACTGCTCTATGCCTGTCTCCACCCCTTCACATGGCCATCATCATCAGAACCACATAAACATTGCATTTCCATAGCATCATAATCAAAATTAATAGACATAAAATGCATGAAATATTTGTGTTGGCCTACTTGTTGCTTATTTGCTTACCCTGTAAACCTATATAAACTGTCACCAAAAATTCTAAAATATTCGCCCCATTACAAAACGGTAAATCCAGACACGGACTAAGATACTGATGAGAGGGGGAATCCTGACTCTTGAGTATTTAAGTTAAGAACTGTGTAGTCTAGCTCAGGCATGATAATGTCAGCTATGTATATCTCCTTCCTAGATGCATAGAGTCATGCTTGGAGAAGAAGACGTCATGGGGTATAAATACAATGGCCCTCTAGGGAGGGCATGTAATCTCTAGCCTAAGCACGCACCACATCAAGTCAAAACCAAAGGAGAAGCTCGCCTCTAGTCATTGACAACACTGACTGCATAGTTGCATAGTTTAATCACATAGGCTAGATCTAGTAGGTTGCTCCCCTGTGTACTTGGTGAGATACAACTAGATATTACTCACATAGGGCTGGTCGTGGGGGTGCTTGGTGTGGCCACACTAAGCCTCCAAGTCAAAGGGCTCACTGCCTACCTCCCCCCACCCCCCAACCCCCAACACACACATGCAGGTCATTGCCTTCTTTTACATGAAACAGTATGAGAGGCTCACAGTAGACTGTGTTAGTATAGATATATATGTATAATATGTGCAGGGTTTAGTTACAAACAGAATACAAATTCTCTAGCCATGTTTTACGTTGTGTATAAAGACCACCCTTTACTCTGTGCAACATAAGAGTAAAATCCTCCTTAAAAAAGCTTTCCACAAAGGGATGGAAGGATTGATGCTATTAAAAAGAAGGATTGATGCTATTAAAAAATTTGTCATTCCTCCTCCAGATGTTCCATAAAGCTATTGCCAACACTTCTACAAAGAAACCTCTTGGAAAAGTCATTTGTGCAACAGTTATCATGGCCACGAAATCCAAATTTGTGCCCCATTGTAAATGGAGGGAGAACCAACAATCCTTAGCAAAAGGGCTGGTGAAAAGGAGATGCATCATATCTTCAGTTTGCATGGTATTGCATAGTACACATTGTGGTCGAGATGGGATATTGTTTTTTTTTCATCATTTCTCTGCTATTTAGCAAAAGAGCATGTCATTGCCTCAGTACCGTGTCGGTCCAGTGGCTTATTTTAGGGCTCAGCCTACAGCGATCACGTGCGAATGTGCAAAGTGGCGATCGGCTTGTACGATGCCCAAACTCTAAACAACTGGGCCAAAGCATCATATGTTATGTTGTGTCGTTCCTGATTCCACCACCTATAGACAACTAGAAGTGAGATTGCTGCAGCCACCGTGTCCTGCCACCGCCATCGTTGATGCTAGCACCACTCGCCGGTATATGCCCTACCCGTTGTCAGACGCACTGGGGATTTTCTCGTCGATACCACTCACACAAACACGAACTCAAAATTGGACAAAGGATGAACACAAGTGATGGTGCAGCTTGTTTGCATTCTTGGAAATTTACATGAAAAACTGAAAGAGTTACATGGCCATTATGGCTCCTGTAAAATATTGCAACGTATGCTTATTAATCCTAAGAAACTAATGCTTACATTTCTCCTGGATGCAAACGTGCAGCATGCATGTGGCTGAAAATTAAGCTAGTAACCTATAGGAATTAAACTAGGTAACTCCTACAAACATAAAACCAAAGAGTTAGAGCACATGATTATGACAAGATGTAACACCCGTTTCCTTCCTTTCTTGTTTTGTTCCTCTCCAATCTCCACCCATCACGGCAGCACCTAGCTGTAGTCCAGAACATCCCAGCAGTTGTGGTGCCAACGGCATGCAAACACTCCGCTGCCACTTCATTCCAACTGCGACTGCGCAAGTACATTAATTATCAACCAATCATCTCCACACTAGTCCTAGTCTGGTGTACCGCATATGATAAAGGAGGTAATCAGCAGCTGCAACACGTTGCCCTTGTTGGCTCATTGACAAATGCCAATTTAATTACCAGTTTGGCTTTGACTATTTGGTTTTTGTTAGGTAAACAAGTTTATGTCTCTTGTCCAGAGCTTAGAGCAGGAGTTTGTTCTTGGATGCCCAGTACCTTAACATGTTTCCGTCCTCTCAATCCAATCGCCATGCATGCCCACAAACAAAAAAAATGGTAGGACTTTTATAGTTGGATTTGTAGCTTTGTAGCTTTATAAATTTATATGAGATAAACCACTAATAATGTTAATTTTTTTGAATTAATAGGCCCATCTATATATCATGTCGTTGAGAAAGTATGTGTTGGGTAGTGAAAAAAGGGGAAAAAAATAAATGAGAAGGGGGCAATGAGTCAATAGAATCTCAGAAGGTGGAAAAATTGAGTGACACGAGAGCTTCAATGGGGCAATGAATTGTCGATGGCTATATTAGCGGAGCCAAATAATGTGAACAATGAAGATCGAGGCCCTACACATACAGAAGAAAGCATAATACAAGTTTTACTACGGATAATTACAATTATCAATTTTTTTTACGAATTAGAGAATGAGAGGCTCCTACTGTGTTATATATTAATAATATAATATAATATTTACAAAATCATATACAATATTTACATCAAAGGTTTAACAAGTGATTTATCCATGATGACCATTTTTCTTTCTGATCCTCCTTTACTCTATGCAAAATAGAGTAAAATCTTCTTCGGAGAATTGTTTCCAAGCAAGGAGTGACCTTTGCAGATTCTGAAATATCGAATTATTTCACACTCTCCAAATGTTCCAAAGCGCAATAGCTATGACCTCTATGAAGAAATTATGTCCAAAACTTCGGTGGCCTTCCACTATCATATTCATGAATTCCAAATCTTAGACATATTCAAAACAATAAGATTCACTATCATTATTCAAATTGGGTAAGATACACCAATGGTACCACAACTTGTGTGGTGGTGTAATTTATTAACTCATCTTGTAATTTGCTCAAATAAATAACCCATCTTGTTTTGGGGTGAAAATCTCATCAAATTCATGCCACGTAGTTTGTTAGTTATCAAATTATATGTCATGTTGACTTAATATGAAACTCATGAGCCGTGTGGGTATGAAAACGATAAAAATGAAAGTTAACCCAATGTTTTTCACTCCTAATATTGTATTAGTGCTTTCAATACACACATCACACAATGATTAATACTCAACAATTTGATATAGTTCAACACACATTGGATTATGGCTGATAATGTTGCATTGTTTGCTTATAGTTGTTGGTATTTCTTATGATCATAGATAGATTGACAAGCGAACGGAAGATTATTATAGCACTTCACCCGCAGATGGGGTATAGTAATTTATTTTTCTGAAGGGGAAATGGTTAAAGATGTTACTCATCATATTCTTAGTCTTATCATGATAGAATAAGCATAGTCTAAACATGGGTTAAACAATATAATTGAGGTAGCGCGACACACAAGAGGATCAATCTCTAATAAATATATTCTAGATTAGTAGAGAACAAAACATAAATTAAGGCTCAAAACATTCACTTCTATATTCATTTTAGTATACACTCATATTATTATACATCTATGTTGTCTAGGACTAGTTCTATGCACCCGGAAACTACCAAGAGACTGCTCCCTATTGGTCTGCCAGCATCGTCACAGCAATTTACAAACTCCTATGTCATAACATGGAGGATTACATAGGATGGACGTGTCTGTCACCACCCACCGCCTACCACTAGCAACGTGTGAGGTACACCAACATCCAACGGCATTTATCAATTTAAGCACCATGCTTCTTATAAAGATAAATACTAGTACTAACCCCCCAAGACTCCCACGCTTCAGATAGACAAATAAGGGCTAGAGAAACCCATTAAGATCATTGGACTGATGTTGTGGCATAGACCGACTAGTCTAATCATGTAGAAAGTATATAAATGATGTAAACTAGGCATGAGTATATAATTGACAAAGCTAGCAGTGTATGAACAATTAGTATTGAATAAAGAACATGTTAATTTTATTAAGCCCATAGTCATAGAAGAATGAAGAGGAAAGTAGAACTTTATCCGAACCTACGTAGATAGCATGAAGACCAAAGTATTATTCTAATGCCTAACTCCATTAAAACTAGAAAGAATACGAGTAAGAGAGAAATGATTTGCTTCTTGAGTGTGTGTTGTCAAGTGAGAGGGACCTGTCCTTTTATCACCTTCAATGACAGTTGAGTATGGCAGTTTATGAGATCGATGCCCCAAACCGTCCTCACGAGCTGCTTTAGAGTTGCCATGTGGAAGGAGAGACCGAGAGACACCAAGTCTGGTTCGTCCGAACCAAATTCACTGCCGTTGGGCACCAACCTTCTCCTAAAGGCTGGCATGTGTGTCCTTATAGCGGTGCATGGCGGATTAGGCCAAACTAGGTCGGTTTGGACTGACTTGTGGGCCATCCAATCCATGTACTCACACCTAACTGGCCGGATGTGTTTCTTTGCATGTTGGCTCCATTTCTCCTCCATTATATGTATAATCCCTGCAATTATAGTATTCTCTAAGTACATGTGGAACTTTATGTTGAAATAATTATGTGTAAGAAATGCAAGTGTTCTTTTATTTATCAAGATACTAGCAAAATGCCGGTGTGTTGCAATGGGAGAAACAAATATCACACCAATATTTTCCGTGATGCATTTAAGAAAGTCCTCTATCATTTGTCCTCTAGTTGATATCACGAAAAATTCCAAAAAAAAACTGAAATTACAAAAAGTGGAAGATATAAGGCTTGAAAAATAATTTACGGGTAATATTCTTTAGTTGTGTTAGTCGCGGTTTAAAATCCTATGCCAGAAATAAAATTCAAAATAAGAATAGTCTATTTATTTCCCACAAACATTAACATCAATTAGGATTTGAAGTGATAGCTAGCTCGTTAGTGGAGTTTAAGCTTCCATGTATCCCAGCGAATTCAAAGGGAAAGAGGTAGCTAGCTGCTGGACTCTCGTGCTCGTCTACATATTTTTACTGGGATTAGTCAGATAGCTCTGAATTAGCATTTCCGATTAATTTTATTGGGTGAATTTTGTAATCTGTCAAGGCTGTCGTATTACTGTACTGGCTAGAGAGTAAAAAAGTATAAATTTGAGAAGAGCTGTGCAAGCAAGACTGATATTGAGTGGCATGGCTTGCGTCTCCTGACATTTCATTAGAATTTATCTACTCAAAGCTCCATGGCCCCAAACTCGGCACCATAAAACATGCTGATAAGGAGTGGCATAGCCAGTTTCTGATACTGGTCGATTTAGTCTGATTCATACTACAATTAATAATGAAGCGTCTGGTATGGTAACAGCCACCTAAAAAAATAAAACTAAAATAAAAAATTTCATCCAGTTTACTGCACATATGACATTGACAGGAAACTCAACAAAGTAGACCAGAATAAATCATCCAGAAAAGTGAGTAAATATCCCCGCTTATGCACACTCCGGAACACCAGCAGCTCTTGTGCAGCAGTGCTCCTGTCCTCAGACTGCAGCAGCCATGGTCGCCCACAAGACCACAAGCCAAGCATGCATCCGGGCCCAACGCATCAAACAGCCTATCATCGTCGTCCACCTCCGGCCTTCGAGGCTCTGTTTCAGCGCACGGCACTGGCACATCCACGAGATCTCATCAAACGGCTGCATGAAGTGGAGATAGTGAAACCGACCGGAGCTGGGGATGTGCTTTGGCCATGCATGGCGATCCCATCCATCGACGGGAGTGGAGCCTCGTGGACGGAAACTACGGATGAAGAAGTCTAGCACGTTGAGCCGCGCCGCGCGAAGGTAAGGAGGAGTCAGATTCTTCCGCATCGACACCAGGTCCAACTGATTCCAGCAAGGATGGACGAAGCCGAGAGAATCAGACTCCTAGGCGAGCGACTTTTCTTTTTGTTAATAACAATAGCATGGACGATGGGGATAACGTCAGGCGTCGGACTCGATCGCCGCAACATTTTTCCGGTGAGGCCTACGGACGACATATTAAGGACAGAAATATCTCTAATTTTTATAATAGGTATAGATAGACATAGATTGATGGTCGAAATCGGTACTTAAAAACTGTCAACAATAGATGAGTGATATATGTCAACGTTTCGTATGGTGTACACTCCAATCACAGTATGATTGACTCATTTGATCAATTTGTAATTTGGATGATCAACACCCACCTCGCACGTTGTGATATATGATTCATGTTTTTTTTTCCCACAAATCTTACCATTAAGATGGTTAAAGAGGCAAAATATTTCTTTGTTATCCTTCATTGTACCCCAGATGTGAATCATCAAGAACAAATGAGTTGTTTGGAAGATGTGTTAATATGACCGATGGAAACCTAAGGCCATGTTTGGAAAAATTTGTTGCAGTTGCAGCTTCTCCTAGAATCTCCATCTGCCACAAGGTCCAATAAATAGTTTAGATTCTAGCGTAGCATATACGAATCTATAGCTACAGATTCTAAAAAATAAACTAAGTCAAAAGCTGAAAAGCATTGGGTTTATAGATTTTCTAGATTCTAAGAAGCAGGATATCAAATAGTTACATTTTAGAATCTAAGGCTCCTCCAAACATGTCCTAGCAATTAAATAAAAAATGATACATTTTCTCATCTCCTCTTTCGAATGAGCTATTTTCGGCTCATTCCTCCTCCATGACTAGTAATGGCCTAGGCCCATTACTCTCTCTTTCCCATTTCCCTCCCTCCTCCCAACCTCTTGGGCCATCAGCCTACTAACCAAGGCCTAGGCCAATTTCTCTTTCTCTCATTTTTCACTCTCTCCTCTCTCCTTTGTGCCGGCCTAGTCCCCTTTGTTGCCCTTGCTCGTGGGCTGGCCCAGCTGCAGTTGCAGCCACTAACATGTGGGGCCCGCCACGTGGTTGAGACAATAACACATGTATGGGTGCTCTTTCTCTTTTTAATCTAAAATTAAATTTTGTAATTGGTATTTCTCCTGCATAATAACTTCAAATCTAATGTTTTTTCTATTTTTTTCTAGAATAACGATCTTTCACTTAATTGTATTTTTATGTTAATTGATATTCCTTTGATCTTTTCCATATGTTTTTTTCTTGCACCTAAGTAGATAATCAAAAAACATGTTTTTTTGGCTTAACAGTTGCTAATATAAGTTCATATTATATGTTATTATGTTAATCATAACATTATATCCAAATTTGAGATGCATATGAGTTCAAAAATAATACGAGGTATTCAAATCTCAAATAATGGGATATGGCCAATGTGCTAATGTAAGACATGATTTTGTTTCAATGACTTGTGGCTAGATTTGTCGTCACTGAACCTTGCTGTTTATGTGTGGTGAAATGTACTTGTAGCAAAACATGTTCTCTCTTTTTGTCCATGAAAGTGTGATTGTATTTTGATATGTGATTTTATGATGTAAATTGAACGTCATCTATCATAAAAAAATTTTGTAGTGCGGTGAAGCTGAAGGTTCAAGTGGTAAAGCCGAAGGAGAAGCCAGTGAAGCGGAAGGCAAAGCCAGGGGAAGCGGAAGACGAAGAAGACAAAGCCAAAGGAAAGGACACCAGGGGGCGAAGGCTCATTATAACCCTAGGACCTACCATTTGGCTGGGACAGATTACTTGGCTTGATGAGGCTGGATTTCCATGTGAGCATGTCGATATTCGTCGGCACAAATGATGGTGAGCTGTTACTTTTATTTGTCGCTCGAGAAACTAGTGAATACAGACAATTAGTCTACCTTTATTGTTGGAACATCATATGACCCATCAGTATATGTTAATTTGGCCCATTAGGGTTGCCACAAAACCATCCGCACCCACCCTACCTAATATATATCTCGTTTCCTTCAGCACTCCCATAGTCTCGCTCTCCTCGTTGATGACGTCAAATCCCATCTAGATCCGCCCCAACATTACCTCTCGTTTGCATCCACCCAAACCGCCATGGTTGCCTCTATGACCTCCATCTCCCATGGCGATGAGTGTCAGCGTGGAAGCTCCCAGGTACCCTCCTCCCTCCTGATCTGCTCTCATTTTGGCATTTTGGCCTCTCCCCATCCATTCTCCCCTCCTCTCATCTCGTCTCGGTGTTTTTGGCAGGGTCGTTGTAGCCTGGAAGACCACATGAACAGTAACTTGCGGGTTCTCTTCAGTTGATAGCTTATCTACAGCGAGCACAAGTGTTTGGTTATCATACTACTTTTAGTCGGTAAGTTGGCCTTTAGGACAAGTTAGTGTCCCGTTCTTTGGTAGTGTCCCGTTCAGCTCAAAATGCAATTAAACGTGAGGTAGAAACTTTAGAAAAAAAAATGAACCAGCGGCCCGTATCGTTTGGAATGCAGTAATTAATTAATCAATTAATCCGTAAGAAACATTTCAGCTTTTTTCCCATAAACGATAGATCATATTCCTTCCCCGGAACGTTCTCCCCTCCGAAGCCTCACATTTCTTGTGCAGCAGCCTCTCAAAGCCTTATCCCCACCTCGCGCACGCACGCACGCCACGACATCGCCGCCGTCGTCGTCCCATGCCGCCGCCACTCTCGCCGGCGGCGAGCTCTGCCGCCGGAAAATCCCCTCTCCCACCACCCACAACCACCACCACCACATGTTCCCGCATCTCCCCCACCTCCTCCTCCCCTACGAGAAGACAACTCCTCGTCTCCAACCTCCTCCTCCTCCTCGCCACGCCACGCCGCGCCGCCGCCGCACCCTACGACCCAGTATCGCCATCCGAACGCGCGGCGAGCGCATCGACGTCGCGTCGCGTGGGCGAGGCGATCCGGCTCCTCGACCTGGGGCGCACCCTCCAGGCGCGTGGCGATTACGCGGCGGCGCTGGCGCCGTACACGGCGGTGGCGAGGGAGTACGGCGACCTGGCGCTCGCCGAGTACGCGCGGGTGGGGCGGGCGCTGGCGCTGTACGAGGTGGGCGACCGCGACGACGCGATCGCGGAGATGGAGGACGTGTCGGTGGCGCTGCGGGGGTACCCGGAGATCCACGCGGCGCTGGCGGCGGCGCTCTACGCCGACAAGCACGCGCCGCTGCTGGCCGAGAACCAGTTCGCCATCGCCACGCTGCTCGACCCGCACTACACCGACCTCGCTTACGTCAGGGACACCAAGCACTGGCCTCCTAGCCTCGTCGACTCGCTCCAGCACTTCATCACACTCTCCTGATAAATTCAACTTTGCATCGTACGTTGATTGATTAATTAATTAGGCCTTGATTATATTATAGTATTACGCTGTTATTAGTAATCACAGCACAGATCGATCGATCGACTCAGATGCAGGTTTTAAGGTTCATTTAATTCTATATCTACACACACATATAGCGAAACTAGTTAAATTGTTCTTATCTATAACTACATTCGGGAACATGGATAGCGAGCATGCATACTGGGCGGCAGGAAATGAAACAAGAGATGAATCAATATTTGCGATAATTAGTTTTACAGTTGCGTCATCACCTTTTTTTTCTCTATCCATGGGCTTGTTTTTTATAACTTTTCTTTATGATATGTTTGCAAAGTGAGCCAGAAAATAGAACTGGATTAAGACTTAAAGGAATCATGCATATCCTCTGACTTTAGAAAAGTAATTGTAAAGAATGTCATTAAGCGTATCCACTAAACAATATTTCTTCCACGCTATGGCTAATAGGCAGACCAAAGTCTAACATTTCGTCCATTTATTAATTAAAAAATTGGGGCTCTACTCATACTTGCTTCCTGCCACGACTCACCGGGTGGCAATGCAACCTTTCGATCAGTCTGCTTGTCTGGACATAGTCAACCTTATATATTCTTATAAGTCATTATAGATGATATTTGTTTAGATAAGCTTATCTAAGCCAAGTTAATCCAGAATGACTCATAAGATTAGCTTGGCTAAGGCATCCGAACAAACATAGACAGACCGAAAGATTGCCACCTTTGTGAGTTTTGGCACCAAGCGAGTAGGAGTACAACAAATTCTTCTACAACCTTTCGGTTTGTCTACTTATTTTGATACAATCACGCTTATGTAATCTTATGAGTCATTCTGGATGAACTTTGTTTTGATAAGCATATCTAAGCTAGGTTAATCCAGAATGAATCATAATATAGCATGGCTAATGGCATCAAGATAAACACGGAGTAGCAACAAATTCTTTTACAACCTTTCGGTTTGTCTTCTTGTCTTGATACAATCAAGCTTATGTAATCTTATTATGAGTCATTCTAGATGAACTCTATTTTGATAAGCATATCTAAGCCAGGTTAATCCATAATGAATCATAAGATTAACATGGCTAAGGGCATCAAAGATAAACACAGACAGACCAAAAGGTTTCTACATGTGAGAGTTTTTGACACCTAGTAAGTAGGAGTACAACTAATTCTTTTACAACCTTTCGGTTTGTGTTCTTGTCTGGATAAAGTCAGGCCTATCTAATATGTGTCATTCTGGATGAACTCTATTTAGGTAAGCTAACTAAACCAAGTTAATCTAAAATGACTAATTGAGATAAAGATGGCTAAGGGCATCAAGACAAACAAAGGCAGACCAGAAGGTTGCCACCTGTGAGTTTTGACATAAGCAAGTATGAGTACAACTGATTCTTTTACAACCTTTCAGTCTGTCTACTATTCTACTATTCTAGAAGAAATTTGATTAGATAAGCTGATAAGGGGATGCAAATGATGAAGTCAAGCATGGCGTGCGCTTTGGTCTTCTTTAATACTTGCATGTATGGGTGAAGCAAGTGATATGATGTGTAAATAATGTTCTTATTTGGAATACAATTTTGAACATGAATAGTTAGTATGCATAGTGGGAAGGAAATGAAACTAGAGAGGAATTAATGATTTCGATAAATCATTTTACAATTTTGTTACCTCCTTTTTTTCCTATCCATGGGCTTGTTTTTTATATTTTTTTCATACCAATATATAAGTTAAGTGAGTCAGCAATAGAACATGATTAAGCCTTAAAAGGATCATATGCTCTTGCTTCAGAAGAGTAGCCGTAAAGATTGTCGTTAAGCTTATCTACCGTTCTTGGGTCAACATAACACTCAAAAAAAACTTTTCTTCCATGCTACCTATGGTGGGCGACCAATCAACAAAACTCTCTTTGTTGAAAGAAAAGTTGGTTCTACACTGTACATTCTTGCAGACAACACTCACATAGGTAGCCATGCAACCTTTCAGTTTGTCAGCTTTTATAGTCGGACTTATCTAATCTTATGAGTAACCTTTTGTGACAGCTTGTCTAGTGTTGGTATTTCTTACGATCACAGAATACATCTGCAAGCGCACGGAATACCGTTGTAGCATTTTACCTTCGAGTGACCCCAAAAGGATATCGAACTCAGGGAACATGTGTAATTTATCTAAGCCTAAGACTATCCAAGGACAACAACCACTGGTAGGATAGATTAGGCTAGAGAGGACTTTCTATGTGTTTTAATTATCTATCTAAGTTAAAGGTAATTTCCTATCTGTTGCTTCGGGCACCGACCCCTACTGGTCTGCCAGCGTGGTTCCGGCTATAGCTCTATGATGTATCCGAACGTGGAGGATTACTAGGACGGAATTCAGGGCTGTCACCACCTGCCATCTACCTCTGACAAATCCGTGGGATACACAACAAACAAAGGTAACCTCTAATCTAGACACCACGTCTAAGTTATTAATTACTACTTTAGTACTCCCGAAGGAACTTCCTTCTTTATCCAGAGTCCTAGTGCTAGAGCTTTTAGTACGAATACTAAACATTGAACCCGCAAAGATGGAAATATATCTCACTTAGACTAAGTAATTAAATAACATAAGAAAGGATCACGAATGCTTACTTTATAGAAGAAGTCATCTCCGAACCCGAAGCAGAGTGTACCGACAGCTCCGGTACTCCTCCAGAACTACTCCTAGAGAGTTGCATCCACCGAGGTAAAAGTCAGAGAAGCGCCAAAAGTTCGGGCACACTCCAGAGCTTCTCCTCACTCTCTACCTATTCTAAGCTACATGAGAGCCTCTTGTAATTTAGCTTAAGTGTGTTGTGGTGTGTTGTGAGCTACAAGTGAGGAATGAGGAGGCTATTTATAACCAAGAGGTGCCTTGGGGAGGTGGAGATGCTAAAAGCATCCTATGAGCATCTTTCCTCTTCTCATGCCAAGTGTCCAAGATTCCTTCGGGTGGAAGCAAGCTGAACCGTCATTGGGGTGCAATGAGGAAGTGACACGTGGAAGGCTAGAATCGGAAGTGGCCATGTCTGTTTGGCCGAACCCAACAGTTCGGCCGAACTGTGGGTCCCACCTCCTGGCCTCTCCTTTGGCAGGTACACTGACTGGTGGGCCCTTATGGCAGTTGTGGTTGCAATGGTGATTTCCATGAGTTTTCACCTGATTTGTGGGCCCTTTAATCCGTGTGCTTTTGCCTGATTGGCCGGAGGGTATTTCCTCACATGATGAGTGTGTTTTCTCCTTAAATACCTGCATGCACATATTTCACCAACACTAGTAAAAATGATTAGTAATAAACCCTACCACTAGGTTGGATGTTTTATTATTCATTTTATGCAGGCGTTGACGGCGTAAATTTTGTACTTAGCAGCCGTCAACATCTGGATACAATTAGACTTATCTAATCTTATGAGTCATTCTAGATGAACTTCGTTTAGATAAACTTATGTGAGGCAAGTTAATCCAGAATGACTTAGAAGATGAGCATGGCTAAGGGCATCCAGACAACCACAGACAGACCAAAAGGTTGCCACGTGTGTGAGTTGTGGCACCAAGCAAGTAGGAGTACAAGTAGTTATATTATGACCTTTCGGTTTGTCTTCTTATCTAGATATTGTCACGCTTATCTAAATTTATGAGTCGTTCTAGATGAACTTCGTTTAGATAAGCTGACAAGGAATGGAAATGGTGAAGCCAAGCATGATGTGTGCTTTAGTCTTGTTTAATTACTTGTCTGTACGGGTGAAGCAAGTGCTATGACATGTAAGTAATGTTCTTATCTGTAACGAAAATCTAAACATGAATAGTGAGTATGCATACTTGGGAGGAAATGAAACTAGAAAGGAATCAATATTTTGATAATTTGTCTTGCAATTTTTTGTTACCTTTTCTCTTCCAATCTATGGGCTTATTTTCTTGCAACTTATTTAGTGGCATATTTCCAAAGTTAGTCAGCAAAAAGAGCGGATAAAGACTTAAGGGGATCATGCATATCCTCTGGCTTTAGAAGAGTATGTAAACATCGTCATTCAATATATCCACCGTTTTGGATGAACATTGAACACTAAACAATGTTTCTTTCATGTTATAGCTGAGAGGCCAACCAACAAATTTTTATTGATTAAAGAGTTGGGGTTCTACACCCATTTGCTTGCTGCCACAACTCACAAAGATGTTAATGCAACCTTTAGATTTGTCTGCTTGTCTGGATATAGTCATTCTTATCTAATCTTATGAGTCATTTTGGATTAACTTTGTTTGGATAAGCTTATCTAAGCCAAGTTAATCCAGAATGACTCAAAAGATCAGCATGACTAAAGGCATCCAGATAAACACAGACAGATCAAAAGGTTGTCATATGTGTGTGTTGTGGCACCAAGCAAGTAGGCGTACAACTAATTCTTTGATGAACTTTCGGATTGTCTACTTGTCTAGATACAGTCGGGCTTATCTAATCTTTTGAGTCATTTTGTTATCTCCTTCTTTTGTCGATCGATTGGCTTGTTTTATTATTATTATTTATAGCATTATATTTGGTAAGTGAGTCATCAATCAAAACCCGATTAAGCCTTAAAAGGATCATATCCTTTGGCTTCAGGAGAGTAGCTGTAAAGATTGTCATTCAGCTTACCCATCACTCTAGGGTGAACACTTAAAAGAACTATTTTTCCCCGCTATGGCTGAGCGACCGACCGACCAAACTTTTTTGTTAAAAAGAAAAGTAGATTCTACTCTGTACCTGCTTGCTACAACAACTCACACAGGTGGCAATGCAACCTTTTGATTTGCCAGCTTGTCTAGATATATGGCTGAGCGACCGACCGACCAAACTTTTTTGTTAAAAAGAAAAGTAGATTCTACTCTGTACCTGCTTGCTACAACAACTCACACAGGTGGCAATGCAACCTTTTGATTTGCCAGCTTGTCTAGATATATGGCTGAGCGACCGACCGACCAAACTTTTTTGTTAAAAAGAAAAGTAGATTCTACTCTGTACCTGCTTGCTACAACAACTCACACAGGTGGCAATGCAACCTTTTGATTTGCCAGCTTGTCTAGATATAGTTAGGCTTAACTAATCTTATGAGTAACCTTTCTGTTTGATAGCTTGTATGGATACAGTCATGCTTATCTAATCTATGAGTAACCTTTTGGTTTCTCAGCTTATCTGGATATAAACATGCTTATCTGTTCTTTTGAGTCCCTCCGGATGAATTTGATTTACATAAGCTGATAAGGGGAATCAAATGGTGAAGCCAGTAAAGTGTGCTTTAGTCTTATTAATTACTTGTCTGTATGGATGAAGCGAGTGACGTGTAAATATTGTTTAGTTGGCTATATGGAAAGTGTGACTGAATTAATTGTTGAATGCAATGGGTGTTGATTTTGTCTGGTAGATCACATGAATCTGAAGTTTTGATCCCTTCCTATTTTTTAAGGGCAAGGTTATTTAATTTCTACAAGTTGGTCTAGGAATTCAACCCGTACACATCATTAATGATGCTTCATAAGTTGATTTAATCTTATATTCGTATTTTTTTAGTTATGGTTTAGTATCTTGTGTGTACCTTATGTGCAGTCAGGCTTTTCATGGGGATGTGGCTAATTTTTGTGCACAATATATTGGGTGCATCAATTACGAGTCATTCAAAATGCACTTTGTTTAGATAAGCTAATAAGGGAAGGCAAATGGTGAAACCAAGTGCTTCACCCATACATACAGGTAATTAAACAAGACCAAATCACATGTTACACCATTTGCAAGCGCTTATCAGCTTATCTAAACATAGTGCATTCAGAATGACTCATAATTGATGCACCCAAGATATTGTACACAAAAAATAGCCACATCCCCATGAAGAGCATGACTGTGCACAAGATGCACGCAAGATACTAAACCATAACTAAAAAGTTACTAGGATAAGATTAAATCAACTTATGTAGCATCGCTAATGATGTTTACAGTTTAAATTCCTAGACCCAAGTTGTAGAAAGTTAATAGCCTTACCATTAAAAAGTAGGAGGGGATCAAAACTTCATATTCATGTGACCTAATAGACAAGATCAACATCAATTTCATCCAACAATTCGGTCACGCTTTCCATATAGCCAAGCAAACACTATTTATAAATCACTTGCTTCACCCATATGGACAAGTAACTAAAAAAGACCAAATCACACGTTATATTGGCTTCACCATTTCCCCCTTAATAGCTTATCCAAATCAAGTTCCTCTAGGATGACTCATAAAATTAGATAAGCCTGATTGTATCCAGATAAGTTGACAAACCAAAAGGTTACTCGTAAGATTAGATAAGCTGGACTAAATCCAGAAAAGCCATCAAACCGAAAGGTTACTCGTAAGAGTAGATAAACCTAGCTGTATTCTAGACAAACTGACAAACTGAAAGGTTGCATTGCCACCTGTGTTAGTCATGGCAGCAAGCAAGTAAACAGTAGCAACCGACTTTTCTTTTAATAAAAAGAGTTTCATCTGTCGGCCGGCCGGCCAATGATTGGAAGAAATTTTTTTAGTGTTCCATGTTCACCCCAAGAATGTTGGATGAATTTAATGGCAATCTTTACGGCTACTCTTCTGAAGCCAGAGGATATTATCCTTTTAAGGCTTAATCCATATCTGCTTGTTGACTCACTTAGCAAATATATCGCCATAGAAAATTATATTAAAAAAGGCCATGGATAGAAAAAAGGAGATAACAAAATTGTAAAATAAAAATTTGAAATTATTGATTCCTCTCTAGTTTCATTTCCTATCCAATATGCGTACTCACTATTCATGTTCAGAATTTCAATGCAGATAAGTACATTATTTACAAGTCATAACACTTGCCAAAACTCAAATAAGTGGCAACCTTTTGGTCAGTATGTGTTTCTCTAGATGCCCTTAGCTATGCTGCTCTTACAAGTCATTCTGGATTAACTTGGTTTAGATAAGCTTATCCAAACAAGGTTCATCCAAAATGACTCATAAGATTATATAAGCCTGACTATATCTAGATAAGGTGACAAACCAAAAGGTTACTTATAAGATTAGATAAACCTGACTGTATTAAGACAAGCTATCAGACTGAAAGGTTACTCATAAGATTAGACAAACTTGATTGTATCTAGACAAGCTGGCTAACTAAAAGGTTGCATTGCCACCTATGTGAGTGGTCGGAGCAAGCAGGAGTAGAACTAGGGCTGTCAACGAGCCGAGCTCGAGCGAGCTCGTCTGCCTAGGCTCGAGCTCAATACAAGCTCGAGCCGAGCCTGAAAAATCTTCGAGCTTCCAAGTAGGCTCGATTCGAGCTCGATCAAGCTCGAGCTCGACTACCGAGCTTGATTTAAAACTAGTATAATGTATATTTTGAATATAATCTCTTGTTAAAAAATTAATTTTTCCTTAACCATATTAAGAAAAGAGTTAAAAAAAGAAATACTATAAACATTCCATGCTAATATATAATGATAAGTCACATGGATACACATAAATGGCATATTTAGTATACTATTATATTGAATAGACAATTAAAATTTACACACACTTAAGCTCGTTAGAAGCTCAAGCTCAGCTCGATAAAGCTCGCGAGCTTGGTCATAGGCTCGGGCTCGGCTCGGTTGGAGCTCGAGCCGAGCTCGAATCGAGCCTCAGACGAGCCAAGCTCGAGCTATTTGCGAGCCTCGAGTTTTTTTGACAGCCCTAAGTAGAACCAACTTTTGTTTCAATAAAAAGAGTTTAATCAGTCTGTCACCTGGCCATAGTGTGGAAGAAAAGTTATTCTATTGTTCTGTGTTCACCAAGAAAGGTGGATAAGCTTAATGATAATCTTTAGGGCTATTCTTCTAAAGCCACATGATATGGTCCTTTTAAGGCTTAGTCCAGTTCTACTTGCTGACTCTATTAGCAAATAGATTGCTATAGAAAATTATTAAAAAAAAGCCCATGGATAGAAAAAAAAAAAAGAAGATAACAAAATGGTAAAATAAGTTATCAAAATTATTGATTCCTCTCTAGTTTCATTTCTTGCCCAATATGCATACTCAATATTTGTGTTCATAATTTCATTGTGGATAAGAGTACATTATTTACACATCATAGCACTTGCTTCACACGTACAAACAAGTAATTAAAGAAGACCAAAGCACACACCATGCTTGGCTTCACCATTTGAATCCCTTTATCAGTTTATCTGAACAAAGTTCATCTAGAGTGACTCATAAGATTAATTATGCCTATCTTTATCTAGACAAGCAGACAAACCAAAAGATTGTAAAAAATATTAGTTTTACTCCTAACTGCTTGGTGCCAAAACTACACAGGTGGCAACCATTTGGTCTGTCTATGTTTGTCTGGATGCCCTTAGCCATGCTATCTTATGAGTCATTTTGGATTAACTTAGCTTAGATAAGCTTACCCAAACAAACTTCATCTATAATTATTCATAAGATTAGATAAACCTGACTATATCTAGTCAAGCAGACAAACCGAAAGGTTCTAAAAGAAGTTGTTGTACTCCTACTTGCTTGGTGCCAAAACACACACACATAGGTGGCAACCTTTTGGACCGTCTATGTTTGTTTGGATGCTCTTAGCTATGCTAAGTCATTCTAGGTTAAATTGGCTTAGATAAGCTTATTCAAACAAAGTTTATCCAGAATGATTCATAATATTATAGGTCGGACCGTATCCAGACAAGTGGGCAAACCGAAAGGTTTTAAGGTAATTAGTTGTACTCATACTTGCTTGGTGCCAAAACTCACATAGGTGACAACCTTTTGGTCTATTTGTGTTTGTCTGGATGCCCTTAGCCGTGTTGATCTTATAATGGCTTATAACACTAGATAAGACTGAGTGTATCCAGACAAGCAGACAAACCTAAAGAGTGCATTGCCACCTTGTGTGCTGTGGCTCCAAACACGTAGGAGTAGAACCCAAATTCTTTAATTAATAAAAATACTTTGTTTGACCTCTTAGCCATAGTGTGGAAGAATGTTGTTTAATGTTCATTATTCACCCAAAAGGGTGAATATGCTTCATAACAATCTTTATGGTAACTCTTTTAATGCTAGAGGATATGCATGATCCCCTTATGTCTTATTCCAGTTAGGTTTGTTGATGCTCTTTGCAAATATATCACTGTAAAAAAAGTTATAAAAAACAAACCATATACATGATAACGAAATTCCATCAGAATACAAAAAAAAGTAAAGTCAAAATCATTTGGCTTATTCTCTCAATTTCAATCAACTGTAGCTGGATTTAGTATATCTAATATGAATTGGCAATCTGAACACATATGGATAGAACTTCTAAAAGGTTCTCAAAAAGAGGTAATTTTTTCTAGGTGTGTATTCTTTTTCTAGGTTCACTAGAATTCTTAGCGGTTGGGGCTTCCAATTATCTTGGTAAGAATATTATATATGTACTTCCATCTCAACGTGATGTCTTTCAACAGAATCGTGGGCCTATTCTTTAGCGCTTACCTATGGTGCACTATTTTGTGGAATGTAGGTAGTGGTTATGACCGATTCGATAGAAAAGAGGGAGTAGTGTGCATTTTTCGTTGGGGATTCCCTGGAATAAAACGTCGCGTCTTCCTTCGATTCCTTATGCGGGATATCCAATCAA
Organism: Leersia perrieri; assembly: GCA_000325765.3. NCBI lineage: Eukaryota > Viridiplantae > Streptophyta > Magnoliopsida > Poales > Poaceae > Leersia > Leersia perrieri. The sequence goes on from CM002479.1 coordinate 3,609,216, forward strand.
TTAGAATTCAGGTTAAAGAGGGGCTTTTTCCTCGTTGTATCCTTTTAATGAAAATCTGGGGCTAGGGGGGCATTCCCTTAACTCGTACTGGTGAGAAGTTTTTTCCTCCACGAGATATTCAACAAAAAGTTATCGAATTCGCCTATTTCTTGCACATACCAAATGGAAGTTTTTTGTGTACCAATTGCATTTTTTAAAATGAATTGAATGCAAAAGAATTGGAAGAAGAGAAGTTTTGCCAACACATCACGGGAGAGTCCCATCGAAATTGCATTATTGTAAGAGATTTTGAGTATTTATTTAAAGGAAGGAACAAACGATGATAAGAGAAAATAATCTTGCAAACCCTATTTAGCCATTTAAAAGAGGTCCTACATGCTGGTTTTTGCTCTCGCGGCATTCGAGTTATAAAAAATTTAAAATATACAATGCCGGCATGTTTGTGGACCACCTTTCTCTCTTCTTCCTCATTTTCAAGTCCTGATGCACAGTGTCGAGAGTAGACAACGTTCGTACTGTGATGCATGCTGCTCTTCCCCAAGATCCAGCAAATCCCCAGAACCGATGAAGTGGAGGAAGCAACGAATCAATGTAGCCAAAATGCAAGAGGAGCAAGTGGTGGTTGTAGCAAGGCTCGGTGAAGCATTCGTCCACCGAGCCTCAAGGCCAAATCACCACCGCGCTCCCCCCCACTATCCTCCCCGACCATCAGCTTCCTTCGCTCAATCCCATCGGACCGCCATGAGAGGCGAGTGAGGGAGAAGAGAGAAGGAGTTCCTCGAAAGTGTGGACCTAGCATATTTTATATTTTTTTTCTTCAGCCACATCATCAAAACCCTATTCTGCCGTGGGACCTACTTAAAACTATTTTTGTTAAATTAAGGTCCAACATGTATGGTATTCCGGCTTAGTGACTTTTTTAAAACTTGTAGTATAAAATATGAGGGACGTAGTGTGCACTTATTCCTAATTAAAATCGCTCGAGATGGAGCACACTATAGCAGGAAAAATAGTTACTTCTCCTAGGCCCACGTAGAAAACCACGGCCCAACAACGACTCATCTCGAGCTCCTGCTCTAGTTCGCTCTCATCGCGGCGAACCCTCCCACTTCCCGCCGCCATCGCCGTCGCTGCCACAACACAAAGCCACGACCTTTGCTCCGCTCCGTTCCCCTCTACCTCCGCCGCCGGCGACAGGAGGACGCTGTGAGTAGCAGGGTGGGTATTGGCTTTGCTCCCATGGAGGCGGCGGAAGCAGCGCCGGAAGCGACGGGCGGCGGCGGCCTCTCCACCGGCCGGAAGCTGGTGCCGTGGTCGAGCTGGGCGGAGTGGAGGCTCGTCCGCGACGGCCTCTTCTCTCCCTCCCCAATCGCCGCTCTTCGCAGGGTAACGCCTTCTTCTTCCCCCCTCAAACCTCCCCGGGGAAATTTTCGGCGAACGGGTGGTGATTTCTGAGTTTTTTTTAGATCGCGGCGTGGCGGAGCAGGGGCTCCCTCCCTGTCCCCGTGGATGTGACCGCCGCATTCGTCGAGATCCGGCTGCGGGATCCCTTCTTCCGGTGTGTATTGCTGACATTTGTGGCTGTGGGTTTGGGATGTTGTTATAGAGGTGATGGGTTTGTTTCGTAGGGGTGTGATGGCTGCGGATGATGCGCTGGAGTCGGAAGAGATGCTAACGATGCTGTATAGCATGGCAATCATGAGGTGTGTTGCAATTTATGTTTTTTCATGTGGGCAAGACTCTCAAACTGCATATTAAAATGCATCAAATGGTTTCACAGTATTGTTATGCTGCTGAAAGAAAAAGAATTTTTGGGTGGAATGGTTTCAAATGTTGCATGCTAATACAGTTTCTCGCGCAAGGAAACCAACTTTTAACTTGTAGTGTTATGCTCAATATCACTTTTGCAGAGTTTAGGAGATATTGCTAAGCAATTAATAGTGGAACTATGAATAATTTAGAGCTAGATCTTTACAGAACTTAAGGTGGCAATATGGCAATGTGAAATTTTTAACCTCAACGACAGAATATGACTTAAATTACCGTCTGTTGTTACATGGCAGTCTTCATACTATTAGCGATTTACTATGTCTTGTTTGAATATCATTCTTCGTTTTGGTACATTGACAGGGTAGTCCTGAGCCAAGGTGAAGGGACTTTAATAGTTTCCACGGTAAAGATTAGCACTTAATGATTAATTACTTCTGATTTTTTTACTACCCACAAGTCAGTGAGATGAGGAGTCACTCAAGTTGTATAGTTTAGCTAAATTTTCTGGGGTTGAGAGGGTGACTGACCTAGCACCACAGTGCTACATGCTTATATCACCTACAATCTACTATCTTATTGCTGCACCTGAGTAGCAGAGAAGTATGATTTGTTCATTGCACAGTTGAATTCTTGATCCTTTTGTTGGTTTATCCTTCTAATGAATTCTATTTTCAGTTGTTAGTTGAATGATTTTCTATGGAAGACAATAAGCATTGAATTTTCTATCTCCAGGCTCGTAAATGGTTTTGTGGAGAACCCACATAAGAAAACTGGCTATTCAATATCTGACTTAGCTGAGGCTGTTGGAATACCACGAGTTCTTGTCGACATTCGTCATGGTTAGGAGATTTTGGGTATTGCATCGATCTTTGAAGTGACCCTGTTGCAGTTGAGATAATAACATTTTCTATCCCTTGTAGAGAGTTCCCATCGCAACCTTCCCTCTCTGCGGCTGCTACGATTGGCAGCCATTAAGGTATAGTTTATTAGTGTCTCGAAGGATTCTTAATTGCTATATTTTATTTCTGCTGAGTATTGGCTCATGGATGTATGGAATTATTTTCAGCATTAGTTGAAATGTTTTATTCAGTGTTTATTGCCTCACTAATTGAGATTATTTTCAGGCATTTGATTGGTTGAAGTGTATTTACTGGGATTCCCAGACTAATGCTATTCCTGATCTTCAAGTAGAAGTAAGGTCAAAATTGCATGAGATCAATCACTTTCTGAAGGGAAAAGATTCAAAGAAAGCAAAGCCGGGTTCCAAAAGGAAACGTGAGCATCATCAGCTTATAGTCTAAATTGTGATTCAGTTAGCATTGGGCCTTGTCTGTTATTTCTTTTGGACCTGTATAGGCACAGATAGGTTATCTCTATTTGGGATTGGATTAAGATTTATGTTCAGGCAATAGGAAATTGTTCTTTCATGCCCAATATGTCTCTGAAAACCTCCTGATTAGCATCCAGAATTTTTCGGTCAGCCTTATGTTTGAATATTAAAGTTACCAATTGTACTTGATCGTTATCAGCTTTTCTGTTCTAGGTACATTTTGGTTGTCACACTTCACTAATTTTCTTAGGCCATTTAGGAAGTTCATGCCCTACATTTTTTTAGGGATAATTTAATTGCAAATAGACAAATGTGTTCCTAATTGTGCAATTCAGCTATTACTAAATTTTAGGCCTGATGGTAGAACAAAATCTGTCATGTATGTGATGCCCAATTCAAACTTGTTAAAATGCTACCTTCATTTTTATTGTTTTGGTTTCATTTCCTTGTCTGCTTTGGCTTTGCGTAATATTAGAAGATTATTGATCTATGCTTTATTTTTTTGTTATACTGAGAAACTTAGGATTATGCTTGCCAACATGTTCACAGCAGACTTACGCAACTCACGAAATTCTGTTTCCTGTGTCTTTTGTTAATTCTAACTGCACTATTGCATAGTTATTTTATATACTACAACTATAGTCTCTAGAGGAGTACAGGTGCAACTTTACAAGTATCATCATCGTTTGTTACAATTCCTTACCTGCTTTATGAATATTATTGAATTTTTAGTTTGGTTGCTACCATTTGACATTGACATGAAAGTAAATTCTGTGTTATCATTTATAATTGCCGCTTCATGACCATGTATTGCAGGTCCGGAGAAAATAATTTCCAGAAACATAAAATATGTACGCCGGCTTTACTATGCATGTCCTTCTGAGGTTGCCTCTGTTATACTGGAATTTTTACTATCTGGTGCCCTGGAGCCCTCTGAAAATAGCGATGTGCAACAAACTGAGAGTTCCGATGTAGATCAATCAGCAGATATTCACAACCAAATATCCAATAATGATATGAAAACTATCGTAACAAAATTATCAGAGAAGGAACCAAGATTGCTGCTTGGCATATTGAAGTCAGTAATTGAAACAATTGAGACTGTAGAAGGCCTTGAAAACAAAGGTACTGTTCTTATGGCTTGATGTTCCATTTTCAATTTTCTGTGCTCGTTGGACCTTATCTTACAATTCACTTCATGCTTTGTTTTGAAAGCCACGATCCTGCCATCAAAGGATTACCATCTTTTTTTCCTTTGTTCTTACTTGATGCTAGCATTTCATTCCTGGCTCTTCTAGAGTTATATTAGCACGGTTATGTGTCTGTCCTTACTGGTTTCTGTTATATTTATAGGTGAATCCAATGCTTGCCTGCCTGCTAAAATGGAAATTTTATGTTCCCATGTTTTGTGGATTGTGACCAAGTTAAAAGAATTAAAGGATTCAGGCTGCATTGGACTTGTCCACGAGATAGGAGTGCTCTCTTCAGACAGGAATGCAGTCCCACGTTTCTGTCTAGCAAAACTTCTGCGAAAGTTGTTGAGTTTGTCCATTATAGGTGAAAGATGTATCATAGATGCTGCCCTAGTGCTGATTGACATGACCACCAACAATGTGAAGAAGAAACTGTTGCAGCTTCCCATGTTACCCCTGGGAAGGTTGTCTACAGATTCTACCCTCCCTGAGTCTAAAGAAATAGAATCAGTTGACAAGGCAACAGAGAAGCTGGAAATGTTCAAGTCACGGTTGAAACAGAAGGATTTATGTCTGGCAGAAAATGGCACAGGGGCTTCATTGAACACAATCGTTCCAGAGAAACGTAACAGCTGGTCTACAACAAAGTCATGGACACCCTGTCCAATAGGAATGATACCTTGTTCATTTAGTTCAGCGGCTGTTCTTCCTACCCTTGATGTTGATGATGATGAATTAAATGATGACATATCAGAGCAACATGAAAATTTTCACTCTGATGTCCATACTGAAAGAAATGAGCATTATTCTCACCCTGAGAAGCAATTGGATGTTGAAATCATTCCAGAAATATCAAGGCCATCACCTGAATATGAGATTTCAGATATGCCAGAATTGACCTTTCCTCTGAAGGGTAGGTTACTGGTTGGCGGTGTGTGGAAGGTGGTGAGCGAGGAGGAGCTACTCTTCATCAAGTCAAAGATGAAAATTTTGTTGTAACAACTAGTTCAGTTTTGTCTTGAATTAACAATTTCAGCTGTAAAACGAACAAGGATAATACTGTGCTAGTTAAGAAGAAACTGTATCTTTTTCCCCTAGTTTTGCTGAGCTTCTTCTGTTGAGATAAAGCAGCAGCTCAGTTCCATCGTCAGAGAATACATACGGATGTCATATTGGGTTAACCATTTCTGCCATCTGCAGATACATATATATTCAGTTCTAGATTGTCATGTCAGTTGCAGTAGCAGTTCGTTGCTAAATTTCTCGGTCGATGTATGCGGTACGCCAAAATGTAATGTTCAATTCTGTTTTTCAGAACTACTTGGCCACTACATATCAAATTAAAATTTTATTTTGTGGTTGAAAAGGAACAAATTTTATTTTGTGTCTACGTGACACTTATGTGCAATTATATAATAAAAATAAATATATAAGAAATGAAACCCACGTGCCACATCATCACAAAACGGGCTGAAACCTATTTAGATCTACATGATACCTAGAACAAGTTTGGAGACCTAAAAGTTCATTATAGAAGTTTTAAGGATACACAACATAGCCGGACCTACCGCCTATCGGCCCATGCACTTCACTCTACAAAAACCAATGACGCATTTTCCATCAACAAAAGCATCTCATTACAAAGTAAAACGAGCAAACAGACCAGGGAGGATGTGTAGGTATTAACAATTTCAGGCTGTAAAACGAACAAGGATAGTACTGTGCTAGTTAAGAACAAACTGCATCTTTATTCCCTACTTTTGCTTAGTTTCTGTTGAGATAGGGAAAAAGGATTCGTGATGTCATATTGGCAATTCTGGATGGTTATTGGTTCGCCATTTCTGCTATCTGCTGATAGATATATATTCCGTTCTAGACTGAGTCATGTCAGTTGCAGTAGCAGTTCGCTTACAATGTTAACATTAGATCCAATGACGCATTCTCCATCAACAAAAACATTTCATGACAAAGTAAAACGAGCAAAACAGACAGAAAGATGTGTAGGTATTAACAATGTTCATCACATTAGATTCAGTGCTCAACAGCACAAACAATACACAGTTTCTCTGCTTAATATTTGCAGAGTCTGAATACCAGAGGAGCAGAAGGGGAGGAAGCAACAGGAGCAAGTAGCATGCAGGACAGACACAGACTCCAGGCAGTTCGATTACATAGATCCTTATAAAAGACCAGCAACCATAACTACAATGAAGCTAGGCGACCAGCGTGTGAAGACTGACAAAATGACGAAGCCAGCACAACGCTTACTAGGCCAACAACCAGTTCTATCGTCTCACTGAAGGACGAGACAGCCTTCTGCGACAGCAGGAGGAGCAATGGAGACGGGCGTGTAGGCGGCATCCTCGTCTTCATTGACTTCCTCTTCATCAGACTGAACCAGACCAGCAGCATCAAAGATGTAGGCCTTCACTTCCTCAAAGCGTTCCTCTGACAGGGAAACCTCGGCAAGGAGTCTCCATGCAGAGATTTCTGAAGCCTCCTCATAATCGCTCCTCCGTTTCAGGACAATGTGGCCACTGATCTCCCACACTGCTGGGTTAACCTGTGTATCCAGCAGCTCCTGGCTCACTTCTCCGAGAGCCTGCTTCTCAGCATAGCACTGTATTGTGGGAATAGATGAAGCTTATTAGAACATCAGAGAGAGAAAAAACATTGCACATATTTCACACAATTGCTGATAGCATGTTTACACTACATAGACCATTTCCTTCTTTGTTAGGAACAAGTAAAAGTTTACTAGAGTAATCTTATACGAATCAGCTAGGTGACAATAATTCTGAGATAGTAATGTCAGTGCCTTCATGGATAGAACTACTGAGCAATGCATGGCCATATATATTTCAGTGAATATTTAGGTTAGGCATGTATGCCTTTTACCTGAGGGAAGAGGAAGATCTTCTTGCCGCAGTCAGAAATAAGAAAATTGTAAGGCACGTTATTGTCCTGCAGCCAGATACAAGCACTGGAAACCACATTGGCCAGATCATTCAGTGAGTTGCCTCCCTCAAATACCAGTCCCCTCACAGGGTAGTTCATCAACTTGGACACCTTTACTCCACTATTCATCGTACCCTCAGCAAGGAAAATCCTCTTGGTAGCTGCCTTCTCAACAGGGAAAGGCACGGTCAGGTAGTACGCCTGTGGATAAAAGAATCAGGGTATGATTTAGTATACAATGGTAAACATAAAACTACAATATACATGTCGTTTATCAGCTAATTGTTCAGGTCAAATGCATGAATAATATGAATACTGTTTTTCACCAAGGAAATATGACTCCTCTCAATGTAGTGCACTATGGGCTCTAGGACAAGGGAACCAGAAGTTTAACAACGATCGACATTTGTATCAAACATGTATTGCCTATCAACCATACAAACAATAGGGTATCTATGATTTATCTAACAACTACAAGTAGATGCAGTAGTAAACAAATTTCAAAACCATGTGATAAGTACCTGAAAGTGGAGGTGGTTGATGGTTGCAAAGGCACCCAAACTATTATAGCCAAGCCTGAAGTATGGGCTTGCGGCTTCAGCAGCCATGTGCAGTGCAAGCAAGAAACTCTCTTGGTCAATCCTCTGGGGCAGGCGGTCCAGGACACGGGGAATGAGAAGAACATGGCCATACTCAATCGGGCTTACCTACAGATTGTTACATAGAAAGATTAGCACCAAGAATACACAGATGAGGATTAAAGTAGATTACCAGTGTGACTGTGGTCTACATTGATTGCAACAACATTAGGAGCACGGTCAGCAGCACTGATTGGGGAGCTCTCCACGAAGAAGCTTTCATCACCACCACTATTCTCAAATTGGAAGAGCACCTCCTCCTGGCCAACTTTGGTGAAGTTGAACTTGGCAGCATCAAATGGTTGAAGCACGCGGTCGACACGGAACTCAGTAGGGCGCTTCTTGAGGTGGCGTCCTTCATTCAGTTGTGCAACAAACCCAACGTTGCCTGGGATAACCTTGGTCTCACAGGCAGTGACATCGTATCGGAATAAGCCTCGAGCCATCCTTTCTTCCCACTGCAATAGTGCAAACAAAAATTGAACTTACATATTCATATTCAAACAGAGTAACATGCTCAGAGAGTTGCCTACCATAAACGCACGCCAGATTATGTCATAAATGACAACAGACAGGGCAAACAGAGTCAATAAATTCACATGCAAGCCATATATTTAACAGATTGAAAAAAATAACGACTTTATAACTTTATAAGAACAAATGGAGTAAGTAGTTATTTGCTAATTGTGTAATCAGTTATAACTTTATAAGAACAAATGGAGTAAGTGGTTATTTGCTAATTGTGTAATCAGCAAGACTTGTCTCACTAATAAATCTGGCATATATTTGCCATAACAATCACTTCATGAATATAGGATTTCTATTTCATGGGAACAATGGTAAAAGAGCATACATAAAGAGAATATATGCTTACACATGCATGCTGGATACTCGATATTAAAGAACATTTCTTTAATGCGTGCATTGGCACTGATTACAACTTTCACGCAGGTCACATGTCATATAGTTTTCCATAACTTATCTAGCGGGTTGATATTCGTAAAATATGGCTTCTTACATCTTAGCTCGCGATTGGGAGCAAAGGAAATTAGTCAGTAACAGTAAATGTTTCCAAGCGTATTGTGTTTTTCGCCACGGGGGATAAGAATTAAAGAGTATCAGTTACTGGCACATTTGAAAATTGAAACAAAAACAAGCAGGCTTGGACCATGGCAGCTAATAATGGCCCAAAACTGCGCAATCAAACAGTAACCTTTAATACATATGGAAAATATCTTATCTAACTACCTCAGTAATTCCCCATACAGGTTTAGTACTGATGCGAAATAAAAAGCAAATACTTGATGTTTTCCCGGGCAAAATAATAAATTAGTATGAGCTTATATTTACCAGGCCAAGCAGGAGATTGACGAAGACCTCGTTGTTGGCAGCATCCTCCTGCGAAGATGGCTTTTTTGGACTTGCCTTGAAAGCATACAGCGGAAGCTTGGAATCTGCTCGAGGAAATGCAAGAAAATGTTAATTCACTTAAAACGAAGTGGTGGTGTGCTAGTCAGAAATTTATGCAGACAATTTTTTGTGGTGCCTATATTCCCTAAGATTATATTAAAATGTGTGGCTACTATTTTTATGCCGTGGTGTGCTAGTGAGAAATTTATGCAGACAATTTTTTGTGGTGCCTATATTCCCTAAGATTTATATTAAAATATGTGGCTGCTATTTTTATGCCTGCAAGTTGGAGAAAACAAACTACAATTGGTCAACCCAAAAACACTCCCAGTAACAATATTTTAACTGCAAGGTTAAAAATAGTAAAGACAAGCATCCTGATCCAACTTTCTTGGAAGTTGGAAGATTTCTTTTTTAAGCTTTTCCTTGATCTTTTTTGGGAGTGAGCAAGATTCAAGTTGTACCCTACAAGGCAGTAATAATATTTTTCTTACAGAATCACAAATCATAAGCACAATAAAAAAATAGTAAGCAAGATTTTGGAATCGAAAGAGCATCTGAAAGTGCAAGATGTCAACATAAGCGTAACCTATCACAGTAACAGTAGTAGAACATCTGATGTCTTCAATCGTAATTTAAGAGGAAAGCGACGTTAGAATCGACTCTAATCGAATCGGAATCGTCACCATCGAAGGAAGGAGGGTCTCACCGGGCAAGCAGCAATCCCCGAGGCAATTCCTCCCGCATCCGCCGCGGGGGCGGTCGCCGGCGGAATCCTCCTGGTAGTTGGAAACCACGGTGGGCACCCTCTTGATCGTCAGCTTCATCTCCATAATCCTCTCCTCTCTCTCTCTCTCTCGGGGTCAGGTCAAGTTAGATTTTTGTGCTAGGGATTGATTGATTGGTGGGGGTTAGAACTTAGAAGAAGCGGGGAGGGAATCAGAATGGGAGGAGGGAGCGACCGCCGCCGGCGAGGAAGAGGAGGTCGGAGGGGCTGCCGCCGGCGGAGGGGAGGGCCCCACGGCCACCGTGCGGGGCGGGGCTGGACGCCGCCGTGGCGACCTGCGCAGCTGCGTGGCCGCGCCGGAGGGCCTCAACGCTAGCCGTCTTCGCCGCCTTTCAACTCGCCCCACTAGATTGGGAAAAACCAAATCTTTCTCCTCTTCTTCTCAGGCGGCGGCGGCGGCGGCGGCGGCGATCGAGGTTGGTGGGGTTGGGCGATGGGGGGTAGAAGGAGTGGGGTGGAGGCAAATAAATAGGGGAGGGATTTGGTTTGTGTGGTGGGGAGATGTGTTGGAGTTTGGTGATGTGTGGTGGATCTTCGCCGCTTCTTCTTCTTCTTCTTCTTCTTCTCTTTTCTTCTCTTGGGATTGGGATTATCTGTGGAGAGAAGACACACAGTGTGTTGTTTTTGCTATTTTGGGGGGGTTTGGGTGGCTTTTGTGCGGTTTTGGGTAGGGATTATGACACGTTGGGATCAAGTATTGTATTGTGGGGGTAATGGGACATGTGGTTGTGGTTTTCTTTTTGGGTTTTTTGGGAGAGCATGTGCTGGGGTTGATGCTTGGTTGGATTCTCAGATTCCGTAGCTGTGCTCTTTGACATGTGGTTGTGGTTTTCGTTTTAAGCACAAGGAAGGCGTTGTGCGCGTGTAGATTCTATTGTTCTCACCTCTTTATGATTATAGGGAGTATTTTTGTTGTTTGGTGTTGGCATTCACTGGTCATGAAGGATACAATGCCAAATTTAAGAAACAGTTTAGGATTTTTTTTCGTTGCAGCGAAATGGCTGACGCGCTGAGCTATTTGTAATATATTATTTACTTAGGACATCTCCTGCATAGATTTTTAGATCAAAGTGGCTCGATGGATCCTACAACCATACTTCGGGTTCAGGTGGATTTTTTTCCAATATACAAAACATTTTTAAGTGGGACTAGACCATAGATGAATTAGAAATTGAAAATCATTCTCGCACGTTTTCTCTCCCTTCCTATATTCTTTGTTTATCTAAATATGATCCACTATCCAACACCATATGGATCAGGAAGATTCAACATTTGATCTGCTAGCACGGATCTCCCATACAACCAAGAAAATACTTTCGTTCCAACAATGTGGAACTTTCATTTGTGACAGGCACATTGATAGTTGACCTAGAATTTCGATTTTAGACACTTTAGGGTCTAGTATTTGCTTATTGGGGACATACAGTTCTCTTACTCTTTTACTTTTTTTTTGTTTGGGGGGAGGGGGAGCACATGTGCTGGGATGATTCTGGTGGATTCGATAGTCGTAATGTTTCTTGACATTGGGATTAAGCACAAGATATAAATTGCATAGATTCTATAGTGTCACCTCTTACGAATTAGTGTTGTTGTGTTTTTGGGAAGGCATGTGTACTTCAAGCATACAATGCCAGATTTCAGCAACCCTTTAGGACATTTTCATTTGAATTGAAAAATGACTTGGCTATCGGTAACATGTTGTTTTAATTTTCATATTACTAGCTTAGGGCATATCCTTTGTGTAGCTAGGTTTGGATCAAATTGGGTTGATGGGTCCTATCACTTTTAGTTTTTTATTCTGTTAAAATCTTTACAACATGAAAAGTGTTTATTTGGGACCCATAAATGTACTAATATTTTATAGCATTTTCTCCCCGTATCTCCTTTGATTTTTTTTCTCTTTTCGTCGTTCTTCTTAATGTGAGCATCCAATGTCCAATACCAATTGATTGTGAGCAGCTGAGTAGATGTAACCCAACAATTTGTTGGCGAGGATCTCTCATAGCCAAGAGGACCTTTGATCCAATGACGTGGAACTCTTATTCGTTATAGACACCTCAATCCAACAATTAAGGTAGAGACCGGTCTAGTGATGAGAACGTCAACCTAGCATCAAGAACCTCAATTTAGTGATGGGAACCTTCATTTGGAAGAACTATCCTCTCGCAGCGTTTTCCTCCTGTAGTACTGACCGTCTCACCCCGGCAACATGCTCACCTTTAGTGAAAACAAAAGAATCTAAATGTTTGATTTGGTTGATCCGTGATCAGATGCTCAAATCAAATCAAGCCCTCTTCTCTCTGTTCACTTAGTTCGATTTGTGAAAACGCTAGAGATGCCTTTACTCGCCCTCTCCTACTTCCCTAACTATTAAAAACGCCCCCCTAATATGACTGAAACCATATATTTTCGTATCATGATGTGTTACAATGAGACACGAAAAACAACATGCACCTGCAGTAGTGCCATTCTCGTATCAAAGATATAGGCATGGATCATTAGGTAAGAGTTGCATAATTGATTGTGTTGTGAATGAAGCTTTCACAAATAGTACAAATGTCTAGCTTGGCAATAACACGAGCTCTTTTTATCCTATTTTTATCCTAGTGTTCTTGTTGGATCAGGACCTCAGCTTCTTAGATCCACTAGTTACGTATGATCGATTGCAACAAGCATAACATCTCAATTTATGCATATAAATTTTATCGTATGCAGTGAAAGATTATAACTTCGTAAGGACGATTTTTGGTGCAAACACTACATGACTAATGATATAAAGCTCAAGTTTACTCTGATTCACAACAGTCATGATCGTGGTTTGTGCACAACATTTGTATTAGTTTTCATACCTCTCTGATATTTGGTAGCATAAATGTAGATGTAAGAACATGTAGTCATAACAGAGGCACCGTGTCTTTTGGACATATGCATCACACATTCATTTTGTCACATTGTCTTCACATCTTCTTGTCCCCAATTGGCTTCTCAAGACCTCAAGGGCAAATTTAGCCTCTTTGGAGAGAATGCATTTTTTTTTCCGGGTCGGCTGAAGGTTTAGAGAGAATGCATAACTTTTTCCCACACATGCCTATCTTATTGGTCTCATCCATGTATATAGTTTCGCATTAAAATTGGCTTGTGCCACACTTCGAACCAAATATTTGAACATTGGTTATTACCCCATGATTATTATGGTAACATTTTTTTTTGTCAATTTTCTGGGTTTTAAAATCTCTTGAATTTTATCGGTAACAATGCAGCTGTCGGATAATCATAACTACGATTCTGCTTTGTACATATGCAAGGATATATAAATCTTGTTCCGATTATATGACGATCTTACAGCTTCATAATTTTAATAATAATGGTATGGGCACGGTAGATTTTTATTTTTATGATTCTACAACTTAAGTCCACTTTCGAACTTTCGATTTTAACAACCTTGCTAACCCATAACACGTACGAATCCTGCTTCGTACACATGCTAGATCTGTAAAAAAAAATGTATGCATAATTAATTGATGGCCTCAATTATTAAGTCACACAATATATCGACCGATGCGTGCACGAGTGTCATCGACCGACTCGTGTGATCTATCGTGTCGATGGAGCAAGAGGCAGCAGCGAGCGAGTAGCAACGACGGGCGGTGTTCGGCCAAGTAAAAAACGAAAGCTCCTGACGCGACAAACGTGGTCGAAGCTTGAGCCGTATGCACACATGTACGAGACGCCCACTTTGACACGAGTGGCTGCCGTACCTTCTCTCCCCACCCATTTCGCTATCGTTCATCTCCTCTTCCTCACCCTCTCTGTTTTGTAGTAGTAGCTCTCTGTCTCTTGTCGTAGTTGTTGATGTGTGTGTGAGAGAGAGATTTGGTCCACACAGTAATGACGCATTGGCACGAAGCCACGTCGTCTCTTAATTAGCTCATGTGTGTTTTTGGTCTTCCTGATGATGTATGGCAGAATATAGGTAGGAATATTTGATTCGACTCTATAGGAACCTTCCTCTTTTGGCCTCGCTTTATTAATTAAGAGAAAAAAAATATGTTTGCAAGGTATGCTTGAAAGGAACATCAATGTCGATGCTTTCTACCAGTAGTATTGTCGTCGATATAACTAATTATCGTCAATAGAACTGATAAGTTCCACAATCACCCTATCAGTAAAAAAAAAGTTCTATTATACTCGATATGATAATATACATAGATATAACAATCATTGGATTAGAAAAGATAAATAAATATTGATTCTACTATTGTAGAGCATTATGAGTAGATTGTCAAACTTTGATAAATTAATGAAATTAATAACATGTAAAATAATGGTTCTTTGATCCGATGGCACGATACGCGCTAGCTAGATCGGAAAGGATTTTGTATATCAGAGTAGTCAACTCCGTCTTTTTTTTTTGCCAATGATTGAAAATTAAGCTAGGATGTTTGGTCCTTAAAAGCCTAGTAAGCTAGGAATATTTTGTATTACTATGCACGCAATTCATCTTTTAGTTTTGTAATTAGTAAAATACTTTAATGAATATTAATTGATCCAATACTTCCATGAAAATGACACATAGAGCATACACCTCTTGTGCAATTAATATTGCAATAAATTTCCAACTTTTTGCACTGAGGCCTTGTTTAGTTTATGAAAAATTTTCGCGAAAAGATCACATCAGACGTTTGACCAGATGTCGAGAGGTGTTTTTGGACACGAATGAAAAAACTAATTTCACGACTAGCCTGGAAACCGCGAAACGAATTTTTTGAGCCTAATTAATCCGTCATTAACACATGTGTGTTACTGTAGAACTTATGGCTAATCATGGCATAATTAGGCTCAAAAGATTCGTCTCGTCGTTTTCAGCATAACGGTGTAATTAGTTTTATTTTTTATCTATATTTAATGCTTCATGCATGCATGTGTCTAAAGATTTAATGTGATGTTTTTTGGCGAAAATTTTTGGAACTAAACAGAGCCTGAGTTATCAAAAACGGAGGAGGGAAAAGGATTACTCGATCGAGGACACTATTTACTCCACGACACAAGTGTGATTTTGTGACATGATATTCTAGGGCTTCTTTTTAAACGACAATTTTTAGGAATACCAAAGGATTCAAATCCCTATGGAGCCCTTCAAATTGTAGGAATAGGATCTAAAATTTCTACAAGATTTCTCCATTACACAAACATTTCATCAAAGACAATATTTTTCATTTTCGTTGATAAGTCCAAAGCAATATGTCTCTTTATCTCTCCTATTTTATCCATTCTAATCAAGTATTAAATTTAATATTAATGTGGTCTTGGAGTAGCAAATAACTCTTTTGCCAAATTCCCATGTTTCTATCTCACGCAGACTATATTAGATTAAGCTTTATTACTATATTTCTTATATTCATCAGTTTTTTTCCCATCTTGCATTCCAATGGAGCGCCTAGTTTTGTGGTTCTTTGTCACACTCCAATATAGGCATTGTAGTAACATTGTCTATTAAACTATTGAGATAAACTAAAAGATCAAGTGAAACGAACATAACTTAATTGGTTAGGTGTTTAGTGGGTTCAAATCCAGATTGTACTTTGTATGTAAAAGAAACTAAAAGATCAGATTTCCCTTGGACCCATCTTGCAGGCCTCGTCAGTGGAGTCATCTAGCACAATTGAAATCTAATCCCCAATATGCTGTCCTCACTCGTATCCCCCTAATAACCTAATTAACCTCAAATTGACACGAGCATGCGAGTGAGGTGACAGCAGCAGTGAAAATTATTTTCCAAGCTGCTTAAATATCAGCCTAAATATCAATTATTGAATTTTTAGGACACCCCCCCCCCCCTCTACACATTTATGCAACACTGAAGCATACACCGTATAAAATCGGGACAATGACATTTGACAGTAATATAACATGTATTCCAAGATGAATAATTCATGTTGGGGTGAAATCTCTTTGAAAAAAAAAAGATTTGTATTTGACAAGTGACTGTTGGGACCAAACAGAAGTGGGCACAATCTTGTCCTCTGATATTGAGGTGCCCCACAAGATGGGATCGTTTGTGGTCGTTGAGAACAATATATAACATGAACATGGCCGTAATCCTATGGACAATTCATTGTAATAAAATAATGTGGCTCAATTTTTCTTTTGTTCCATTGACATGCAGAACTTCTTGCGGTCCCTATTAATAATTTGACAAAAGCTTATTTTATAGTAGTAGTATGTGAAAGGCATAATCAGGTGATGTCATAGCATGGGTACTGGCTGCACAATTAAACATAAAGTGTACTCGTTTTCTATGATGGGGATTTGCATATGCCTTTTGGCCACCTTTTGATGACCAAATATTTAAGGAAGAAAAAAAAAGATCCGAGGATATTCCTCAAAAATAGCTATGAAGGAGATGTGCGTGTTTAAATTTCTTGAAGTCGATAAATTTTACCATGGCTAATTAATTAACTACTTTTTCTTACACTGCATTTTTTAACACTGTAGGGCTTATTTGTTTTAGAGTAATTTTATCTTCATAGTAATAGAAAAATATGGAGCAACACAAATGTGTGGCACTTCAATCATAGTAATTTTTTCGTGAGGTTAAAGTGGATGGAAATTTTTCTATAATTTTTACTTGTTTGAAAGGAAAATTTTATTTGATTTTCATATGACTCAATCATACAAATAAATTTATAGAAATCCAAATCCTTTATTTTTCTCCCAACTAAATAAGCCTAGATCTTTCTTGCACGTACATCCGATTCCAGGTCCAAATCAACTAACCTCCGGATCGGAGGAATTAAGAAGCTAAGCTAGCTAGCAAGTCGTCAGCCATGGCGTTCGCGATGACGTCACCCATCGTTTCTTAACTAGTAGGTGAGACACGACAAGTAAATTGGCTGATTAAACAAACAGTGAGATCGATCTCACAGCAGAAATTAAAAATACAGGATAGTATCATACCATGCAGTACGTGATGCATGCAGTAGTTGGCATATAGTACTAGTATATTGTATACTACGATCGATAATTATCCAATCAAGCTACGCCGGCAGTGATATCGATCGATCTCGCTAGTGAGCCCATCATATACATATTATATTTAGATATATGTACATACACATACATAAATAATCTTTGAGCATCTATCCTGCTAGAAGACCAAGAGAGGCGACATGCATTGAGTCATTTTGACTACGCGACTGGCTGGCTAGCTACAAGTGTGCATGCCAAATACAAAAGGGACTCTTTGTTCATAGTCTTTTTAAGTTTGACTTAAGCTCCTTACTTCAACTTAAACAATCTTCCCTTGATTCGTCACCGGACAAAATTATAATTAACCATATCTATAAAATTAGATTAACTTACTCTCATTTTGCAAAGGGTGAGGCTCTAGTTTTCCCAGTCACAGGGTTTCCAACATTGCTACAAAAAATCTTTGAAATTTCAGATTTACCAGTCCCATACTCCCAATAGCTAGATAGTACTTCTGGTCAAATATTTGGATGGAATTCACTATTTCGTTGTCAAAAGACCTAGTTCTAATAGCCTTACAATTACAAGGGGTCCAGATCCCCTAGAGTTGGCTGCAACTCTACCTGGTGGAGTTGGCCACATCTCTGCCATTCCTTATTTTTCTACGGCTGAGATTAAGCAACCTTAATGTGTACTGAAAATAATAATTGACATGCATAAAAATCATTGCCTCAACGGCTTGCCACAAGGTCATTTTTTACTGTATACATAATTAACCAAAAAATAAAATAATGCAATCATAGGATACACATTAAATATCATTCAACATGGTTCTTTGTTTTTATATATGTGAAAGCGTTGTGTTAGCTCCTATTGCTTGGAGATCATCCGTGTTATCTTGTTATCTTGTTATCCGGCTTTGAGAAGTTAAGAGGAAAGATCTGAACCACATAAAACAATGGATGACACAGATCTAGCCAACTCCACCCGGTAGAGTTGTAACCAACTCTAGGGGATCCTGACCGGCCTTACAAGTCCCCTTTTCTCTGGCAGCTCCACGCTTAAGTAGCAGCCCCTAAGACATAAAAACAATTATCTAGCTAAAAAAGCTACTAACAAAAATATGTCATAACAATATGTTGTGTGGGACTATATTTTTTTTTAAAAAAGAAGGGCAAAAGTTTTGCCTCGTATGTATTAACAGAGAAGGAGGTGTGGGACTATTAGTCCTGAAAAAGTCGAAAGACATGTTGAATCCATTTTACTAGTTAGATTAAAACTATAACAATTAATTAGAATCTATCATCTATTATTACTTATAGAATCTATGAACAAATGTTGACCAACTAAACATGCCTTAATCGAAATAAGCACATCTGTATGCTATTACAATTAATTCTTTTTTAGATAGTGAAAAATCCAGCCTTGGCTTGCAGTTACAGACCAAACACAATTAATTTCTTAGTCTTAATTAGAAAACCAGAATGATACTCACACCTAGTACATTGATCTGTCATGCATGTAAACGTCTCGTAAAAAAAACGGAAAGCTTTGTATACCGGCCTTGAAATTCATGTAAAACCGGCACAACCATATTTCGGCACAATCAATATTTCGTATATCCAAAGTCCTGCAATCCGCCTCACTGAAGCTAAGCATTACACGGTGCGTCAATGCGTGCCGTCCTATCCCAATTCCGATCACGTTTTATCTCAAAAAGAAAAAAAATTCCGATCACGTTTTATACGCGCGCGCGCGCGGAGGTTTGCCTTCCTTCAAATCCATCACGCCATCGCGCCGAAAAATTTCGCCACCGGGCCAAAGCCCACCAAACCGGCCCATCAAAAACACAACGCCTTGGCCCAACAAAGCCCAACCATTGGGCCCACCAAATCAGGCCATCAAAGCGCAGCCACCGGCCCAGTAGAGCCCACCATCTTACGTGGGCTTTTAATCACTCTCTCTCCTCTTTCTTTCTCTCGCATCTCCTCACTCTCTCTCCTCTCTCTTTTTCGGCGGCCATGGCGAACCCTCGAGGAGGAGGAGGGCGTCACCTGCCTCCTCTCCGGCTGCGGCGGCTGCTCCGGTCGCCGATCTCACGATGCGCGGGCCTCCTCGCCGCCTTCGCTGCGCTCCTCCTCGTCCTCTCCCTCCGCCAGGCCGACCGCGTCCCCCTCCCCCTCCCCCAGCACCCGCCCGCCCAGGTCCGGTTTCTTGATCTCTCTTGCAGCGTCTCTAGGTGGTGCAGTGCGGCTGTTTCCTGCGCGTGTTTCTATAGGATCGGCCTGCCGTGTGGTGAAATTTTCCTCATTTCTTGTGATTTGTGTGTGGACTTGCTCTTTGGGTTTTGGGGCTTAGATGTGTTCATGAAACGAAAATTACTAGTAGGTGTAGACCATGATGAAGCAGTCTTTTAGAGTTTTTAGCTGCAAATAGTTTTAGGAAAGGAACCTCAGCCTCAGCCTCTTGGGTATTTATATCCAGCGAAAATCAAGCTGCGTAAATGATCAAGCTTAGATGCCTTTTTTTTTGCCCCTTAATTTTGGTTCATTGGATTAATAATATTTACTATAGCGCCATTGCAATGCTCAATGATTGTTGACTCGAGCTATTATATTCAGGTACCAAATGAGCAGCTGTGGAGTTCTGATGGTCATGGTTCTCATGCTTGTGTCACACCAACATCTAGATATATAGGTACATTTCTTTCTTATGCAGTATTTTTATCATATAATACAATGATTCCTTTTTAATTTACTGAGAATTGATGAAATATGTTTTCCTGCAATTTGAAAGTACATGATGTTGTTAATTTGAAGTCAGAATTTGGCGGATTTTTTCCTGCCCTTTGTTCTGTGATCAACTTCAGTAATATGCTTGTAGTCATAATTTATAACTTGGTTTAACTTCCTTTCATCTCCCTGTAAGTAAATAAAATTTTGAGGTGCAGTACTCTACTTTTAGTTTAAAAAACATGTGTTTTACTGCCATAGGGTTGGCACAACAACGGTACATATTATACTTTCTGTCTTTCTTTAAGGTTTCCCTATTAGCCTATTTATGTCTTTATCTGCATACTCTAGAATTAATACCCAAGCAAATCCAGTGAAAATACACGCAGTCACGCATATTTAATAACCCGTTCCTTGGTATGGTTGATGGTTCTACTATTCACCCTAACACCATCATTTGTATTTTCAGCTCCAAAAGATTCAGACCGCTACATGACAGTTAGGAGTAATGGAGGACTCAACCAAATGCGTACTGGAGTAAGTTCGTGACTCCAAACTTAGGTTTTAGGCTTATAGCTGAACTGGCTTAGATTTGCACAGCAGTACATTTATAGCTGCTAAAAAATGCATCTTTTTTTTTCTTCTAAGAATTCAGTGTTGCTTTTGCAAGGTTTATCTGGCAGAAAATTTATTATGTTATAAATCTAGCTATTGCCATTAACTCATCATTTTTTTATGAACCTTCTCAACAAATTTGTGTTGATCCTCAAAAAAGAAAAAAAAAACAAATTTGTGTTACCGTGTTTAGTTTGAAACTTTTTTCTTTTCTTCTTTCTGCAGATCTGTGATATGGTTGCAGTGGCCCGTTTGGTGAATGCAACACTTGTTATTCCTCAGTTAGATAAGCGTTCCTTTTGGCAAGATACAAGGTGCTTACTGAGTTGTTCTAATTAGAATAGGTTTGGTTGGTTGGCATATACTATTCCCTCCTTATTTAGTGCATTAACAAGTCATGCTGCTATTTACAGTACATTTAAGGACGTCTTCAATGAGCCTCATTTTATTAAAGCTCTGGAAGGGGATGTCGGCATTGTGAGTGACTTGCCTCAGGGCCTACAGTCCGTTCCAAGAGCTCGGAAGCACTTTACTTCATGGTCGGGTGCAAGTTATTATGAGGAGGTGAAAGAACTTTGGAAAGACCACAAGGTATTTTTTTCCCAATTAAACAGCTCTGTTTCACAATTGACTATTTCAGCACTCTAGGGGTTTATATACCCATAACAATGCTCGCTTTTGGTATGAAATAAAATAGTGACCACTCTGAGCAGAGCATCATTGTTCTCCTTGTTTGAGTTGTTTCTTTACTTTTGTCCTTCTTGATACTGAAATGGTTTGATATAGTTCTTCCAAAACAGGATTGGGAATGCTAGGCAGTAGTTATTATTGCAGGCATTCTATATATGAAGCATATTCATGAATGTTTGAAGAAAGAAAACATTATAATCCATCATGATAGTTGTTTATTTTTCGGTGCTAAGTTGCTAACAACATTTTGCATTAGATAGAGTACCCACTGATATAACACTTCAGCTATTCTCAGTTTGATGAAAGCTATTTGACCAACACTGATATCTACATCTAAAAGATGACTTACGGAGAAAATATCTGTTAAAAGAATATACTAGTTACTTTCTTTGGAATCTGAAAGATATTTATATGAGCTAAAATGTATTTGTTACAGGTAGTTCACATCCCAAAATCAGATTCACGACTTGCCAACAATGGTCTTCCGATTGATATCCAGAGATTAAGATGCCGCTGTCTTTACCAAGCACTGCGTTTTTCAGATCCGATTGAGAACCTTGGAAAGGCATGGCATTCTCTTAATAACTCAGGATCTGTATTACAGTCTTCAATTTGCATTTGGAAATTTATGGCACTCTTTAAATTAGGTTCTGAGCCAACATAACACTCACACAACAGAAGCTTTTGGAGCGTCTAAGATCTCGTGGAAAATTTATTGCCCTTCATCTACGATATGAAAAAGATATGCTAGCATTCACGGGATGTACTCATGGTCTGAGTGACTCAGAAGCAGATGAGTTAAGAATTATGAGGTATGATAACGAGTGCAATCTGGTATTGTTTTATTCATGTGGTTATATTAATTTTCTTTTGGCATTTTAACAGAGAGAGAACAAGCCACTGGAAATTGAAGGACATAAACTCAACTGAACAGAGATCTGGAGGTAACTGTCCACTAACGCCTGAGGAGGTGGGCATTTTTCTGCGAGCAATGGGATATCCTGCATCTACATGGATCTACCTTGCAGCTGGCGAAATTTATGGTGGTGATAAGTATATATCGAAATTGAGATCATACTTCCCGAACTTGGTTAGCAAGGTAAGCTATGCTACCTTTTTACCAGTTCAGCACACCATTGTACACTATGTTGCTAACCAATTTTTTTTTTTTCAGGAGGCGATAGCTACAAAAGAAGAGCTTGATAAGTTTAACAACCATGCTTCTCAAGTTGCAGCTCTTGATTACATAGTTTCAGTTGAAAGTGATGTGTTTGTTCCATCGCATTCTGGCAATATGGCAAGAGCTGTCGAGGGCCATCGTCGATTTCTTGGTCATCGTAAGACTATCACTCCTGACAGGTAAGTATTGGGGCATTCTCAAAAACTTTTTCAATTCTGTAACCTACATCTATCGCTTATTGCTTGTCCAGTTTCTTTTTATCATATGGATTAAAATTTTGTCTGGTTTAATCTTCAGGAGAGGATTGGTGGAACTCTTTGATTTACTACAAAAAGGGGAACTTATGGAAGGTCCAAAACTGTCCTCACTTATTACTGAGATGCATAAAAACAGGTGATTTGACTCCTTCTGTTCCATGCTTTAAGGATTGCCCTGAGACTGTATATCTCTGTTTTTAGGCAAGGTGCTCCAAGGAAGAGATATGGCTCATTGCCAGGGAGCAAGGGCAGAGCACGTCTAAGGACCGAGGAATCTTTTTATGAAAATCCATTTCCCGAGTGCATCTGCCTGACTGGAAAGCACTGATGTGACAATGATGACATATGGGTATGCCACTTTTATTCTGCGGTATGATACCATTAGCTTGGTGATAGAATACTGTTGATTAAACACTATGAAGTAATTCCTGTAAATCAATCATTTCTGCATACACTGTTATTTTTCTCAACCATATACTTGCAAGCTACTAAAAAAGGTAGGTGATGAACTGATGATAAACAAGGGCCATGGTACAAATTCATTACCAATACAATTGATCTACTCATTCCCTTAGTTATCAAGCAGCGGGTGAAAAATGAACTGCTTAGGACCCTTTTTTTCTTGACTGAACTTATTTGTTGCAGCTCTCCTTTGAACATTGATTTAGCTATATTTGTTCTGAACTTTTATCAAAGGCTCAAAGCAGAAAACTGGTCCTTTTCTCATGAAACAGTTTTTCTTATGTTTTACCTGAGGGTTTTGTATACATGCTGTATTGGTTTGTCCTATTGTAGTAATTGGCTAATTACCCATGCCATTTCTAGCCAGTGTTGTACAAACCATATTATCTCTAACGTTTTCAATGGAATCATGGTTTCTGTTCTTAATTTCAGGTTTATATGGTGACATGAGTTCATTTGTTCATGTTTGATGTTTCTGTTGATAAATGGAACTCCAATGACGCATCAGAATTAGACTGGTAGTCGACTCAGTCATGCAAATCAAGCAAGGATACTCGACTCAGTCATGCAAGTCAAGCAAGGGCATTCTTTTCAGTGATGTACATCCAAGAATCTTGTAACCTGTACAATCAGAATTCAGATGGGACAACTGGCTGGTAGAGGGAACAACATGTTGTACATTCATCAGTTCGCCACATAGTCACAGAGACTTGCGTATTTTGTAGCAACAGAAATTGCAAAGAACGTCTGATATGTGCGTCTGAATTGTTGGTACCTTTAGATCTAGAAAATTTTGTATTTAGCCTTAGGCCTCAAAAGGGGAAGTTTACATACTATGTTTAGCAACTTCAGCTTTGACACCTCGTAATCAAAAGTGATGTTCTTTTACTTATCACCTATGACCCCTCTGCAGCTTGCATGCACAATAGCAGATCTCATTTTCTATAATGGAATACCCAGGCAGATAATTTGAGCAAATTTAACTAAATCCTAGACAACACGAAATGATTCCGCTATTTGCTTCAGGTCTTTGTAATTCCTCTTCCATTGCAGCCCTGCAAAGATCCACATCTTATATTCAGAATTGAAAGCTCAAAAGAAATGTCATACAATTTTGAGGCAAGAACAGTAATTTTACCATTTGCGGTCACATTGAACAGGTAAAGCCTGTTTCCAGCAGCAGTTGCAGTGATGAAAATATGAGGTGGTTCCAGCTCAAACTGGTAGTAAGTTCTTCCTGAATACTCTGCGGTTGCCATGGACAAAACCTTCCCTTCCACGTTTTCGCCAATGACCTCCGGTCCAAAGGCGTCGATCACCTTCTCCGGTGTACCAATCTTCTCTATTGTGGCATCATCGAGTTCTTCACATAGTTCAGCATGTCAGTTAGTGGTGTAAGATATTGTTACTATCTTAGGAAGATCTTACAGAACCTGCACTCTTCAGAAATGATGTGCGTCTCACCTGCAAACCTGCGAACTGGTGCTACGACGACGAACAACCGTCCCTGCTTGGAATTAGCAAACCGCAGGTCGATCTCGGTGCCACCAAGATCAGCAATCGACACAGGGACCTGAATTGATCAATTGCAACAGCATCCATTTTGGATCAGAAAGCTTGTGACAGTGTGTTCTATGAATCTGAATTTCTGACAGTAGGTTCAGGTTTTCACCTCTTCCCAGCCATCAGGAACTTTGAAGCTGTAGGGAATCATTGGGCTCCAACCGACTCCGTGTCCACCGGACTTCTCATCTGGCCTACGGTATGTTCTCCAACCTGTCTGAACAAACTATATCATGAAAACAATCCAACCGTTTTCAGACAGCAGGGCTTAAAGATGATCCCCACATGTAGAAAATAGAAGCTGCTACTGCACATTTTGTACTAAGGTATTGATCACATATTTACTTCCCTGTTGTCTATGTCACCTATCAAACCTGCATCAGTAATTCTTTGACAGCGAAGACACGCAATTGCTATGGCAGAACTTTATATATGACTGTTATTCAATAGTTAAAGTATCTAGCATGTACAGCACTTTGTGAGGCCACTAAATTGAATCTACAATATTTCACTCATGGGCAGTAATTAGACCATTTTTAATCATCAGAGCTTCCATAAGGTGCAATTAGAAGTCAGGAAACTTGAGCTTACATCTCTTCTAAACTAATGGATTCAATTACCCTTATCAACACAAGAGAGGCACAAAACTATTGTCTCAAAAAAGGCATAGAGAGTATCACAAAACATTCTGTTTCTCTGTCTAGATTTCCCTGAATGGAACCTTCAAAGAAAAACATTGTAGAGCGCACATGAATTAATTATCAAATTGGTATCAGGAACCAACCTTTTTCATCAGGGTCAGACAGCCCAGGGATCCTCCCAGCCAGAAGTCCCTGCTTCACTGCTATGCTCTCACCTGCAAAACCAAACACTGAAACTCCACAGGCAGTAGCAGCAGAGGCCATTGCATGCCTCCTCCCCATCAAGGCTACTCCATCCTCCTCCTCCTCATGTGCTTCTGACAGTGTGGGCCCATTGCTGCACCTAACAGCTGCTGCTGCTGATGCCCTGCCCTTGGTTGGATGGATCTGCTGCTTCGAGAGGAACAGAGATGAGCTTGGCAAGAACAGCAGTGAGCTGCTCATCTCTGCAAGAAGCATGTAGATTGGGAGGGTTGCTTGGGAGCAATTCTCCTTTCACTGTGATTCTCTAGTTTCTTCCTGTCTGATATTTCTTGAATACCTTTTTGCTTCTTGTTCTTCCTGGAGAGATTTATCTTTGTTCAGTTCATCACTCCATAGGCTATTTTGGACCACAAGCCATGAGTGGTCAGGATGTATTGGGACTTCAGAGTTCAGACAAAAACCTCTCTCCTAGATTGGTTGATTGTGGTTGCTTCACGTTTTGTTTTCATGTACACTTGTTTTGCGCAGATAATTTGAGGTGTGCAGCTACACCTCACCAAGGTTTAGTTAAAACATAAATGAAAATTGATGCTGTTCCAATTGATCAAGATATGCACTTTTTGTGGATTACGTTGTTAAGAATTTCTTCAGGTAATTTCTCGCCACTACTAGTACTTGCATGTGTGTTCCGTTGTGAAATTCATTTTTTCTTTTCTTTTCTCTTCCCTCTTTGTGATTTGGTCCTATGTTAAAGAACATCAACCACATGGCAAGAGAAATAATTATTGTGGCCATGATCGACAACCATTAGCTTCCAGGGAATTCCATGGCAGGCAGCCTTGTGAACAAGGATGATTGATGCTTATATTTCTCTGAAGTTCTGTTGCTGGCTGAAAATTTTCAAAGGTAAAAGGCCCAAGATAGAAGGGCCCAGAAACTCTGGTTTGATGTAAACTTTTGTTTTTTCAAGACCAGTAATAAAATTACTTAAAGAATTAATTAATTAATTATTAATGAATGATAGATCCTTTGGTAGGGTAAAAGACGGATATTATGATGTGTAGTGTGCATACACAGGAAAAGCCAATACAGCGATGACCGACTGACTTATTTGAAATCGGCGGTAAAGAGGAGATTGACCAAAGAAGCTTGCAACGACTGACAAACTGGCATACAGTGACAACGTATTTACCATTGTGTCAATGTAAATAATATTTACAATGACTTTTGCGTATCAATGTTGAATATTTGTCGTTATTATTCCACGTTGGAGAACAGTCATCGTTATTCTATACTACTAGCTAGTGGACTATATTCAGGGGTAGATATGTCTTTTTCCATGTAATCTAAACATTATATGTATTATTACCCTCAGGGCATCCACAATGTAGTAAAAAGTGGGTAGTAGGAGGTCCTATTACCTAGTTCAACATTGTAGAGATAGATATGAAGGTGGGTACTAAGTAATATTCGGTAGTAGCATTACTACTACGTGGTTGTATGATTAAACAAATATTACAATCTCTCTCATCTCTCCATTCCACCGGCCATCTCTCTCCTATTTACAATTTTTTTTGTTGCAATGTGGCTCACCTTACTACCACCTCCTCCTCCTAGTATACATTGTGACAAATGAAACAACTGCTACCTGGTACCACCTTATTAAACAATATATATTGGTAATGCCCTAAGTCAATATATGAATAGTGAAACATAGTGAAATCCCTAATTCCATCCTAAAAGTCACATGGTATCAGAGCCAACACCAAAGACCTAGCCACCAAATCGCCGATCTCGCTAGTGGCGGGCTCGCGGCCGGCGAGCCACCGTTCTTGACATCGTCCCCATGAGCTCCCTCCTCGATCCGTCGTCATCTTGGGTATCAAGCAGTAGCAGTCATCGTCATCATCTAGAACCTAGAAGCAGCAGCCAGTTGTCATCGTTTTCCATCTTCAAGCAAGCAAACAAACAACCGAAGTAGCAACAGTGTCAGTCTTAATCACGAACTACTATTGAAAACGTTCAATGGTGAGTCACCATTTTCAATAGTAGTTCGTGATTAGGGAGTAATCACCGTTTTCAATAGTAGTTCGTGATTAGGGCCGACACTGTTGCTACTTCTGCTACTTGGGTTGTTTGTTTGCTTGCTTGAAGATGGAAAACGATGACAACTGGCAGCTGCTGCTTCTGGGTTCTAGCTGGTTGATGAACGGTATGCACAGTAGGTGTTCGACAAAACGCTATTTTGTGCTGCTCAAACTTCATGCAGCTTTTCTCTGGTTTTCTTCCTTTTATTGACATAGACACGACGCCTGGGACGTCGTGGTCGTGGCTCCCAGATACGCTGGATGCGTGTAGCGACGAGCGTTGCTCATGGCCATCGTGTGCCATCCCACACGATCGATCATCGTGGCGCGCAGGCCTCGGACTCCACCGAAGCACGATCAAAACGCGCGCTCCGGATACAACAGACTTGTCGCATAACACGGCGCCTGACCCACACAAAACTAAAAGACTCGATACGAACTGACACACACACGTCAGCAACTAGCAGCCACAGATCGAGCCTTCGTCAGGTCAAACCACGCCGTCGCCGATGGCACCGCCGCTATCGTTGTCCACCGCACCAATCCGTCTCCGTCACCTGCAGATGGCTTCAGATCTGGGTCCGTTCATCGCCAGCTACCGCCGCCTGTTGATGTCTCGTCATCCTTCGCCGGGCGCAGTTGTCCACTATGCCGTTCGTCGTCTCCAATCACACATTTCAGAGGCCCAGGGCTTGGAAAAAAATTGAGGCCCCGAAGAGTAAACATGGAAAAAAAAATGTGGTTGAGAAAATACTAATGAATAAAATAGGCGTACACGATACCCACTCCACTTTCATGCGACCACTTGTATATATATACATTCACATTATACGCTCTACAATTGCATAAAGCCTAGGTAAGATACACAGGTAAGATACACAGTGATAAACGTGAAGGATTGAATTAATCGCGTTGGGTGGGATTTTTTTCTTTGACCTTGTTTTGCTCAAATTTAAATTCGGAGGAAGTATTATAGAAAAAATCATGCAGCGTTAAAACACGATCTAATTACCTATATATTATCTATAAATTCCATGACTTTGAGACAATTATAACGTACTTCTTACCTGTAAAAGAAAAAAATACATGTAATGCAAAAACTTCACTTATTTATTCCTGAACTAATGAATCATTGAAGCCTTTGTTGTTTTTCATTGCAACGTGGAAACAAACGCCGCCGTTACATCGTTGCTTAGACAGTATACGTGTGTACCTGTTTTTCGCTGGCGTAGTATACAGTCAACGCGTAGCTGCAGCTACCGCTCGCCCTGCCCCTGGGCCCGCACTGCGTTGGTCACCAACTTGTTCATGGCAATGTTCAAAACTTCTACCTTGAACAATTTCAGTTAGTACTAATCTCTTGCTATGTTAGCTCCTTTGATTCCCTACTAATTTTAGTTACCGAATCCGTCAAATCTGATGGTTTGGTTTCCTGTCTTCGAGCTTGTGCTCCATCACATATGCATCCAGTTTTTGTGCTTGCTGTTGTCATTTACCACATGTTCATCATGCTTTGCAACTGCCTACTGCTTAGATGTGAGGTGTATTTGCTGATGTAGTATCTGGTACCTAACCTGATGTTGTGTCTTTTGCTAACACGTGAATCATCATAATTTCAGTCCAACTCATTTGATATCCATCAAGTTCATCTAAGTTCATTGCATATCATTCAATTTGTCAAAGTTATGCTTTTCTTTCTTTCCATCATCATACCATCATCACCAATGCAACTTTCCGTCGAAGCCAACATCATTATCAATCATCAAAGACATATCAAGAGCAACGCTTTGACAACATATCTTTGTGCGTTGATAATCCTAGTGTCTAGTTCCAAATACAACATTATTGTATACATTGTATTTGAGTGGGGTAGATATGTCTTTTCCCATATCACGTAAACATTATATGTATTATTACCCTAATTTAATGTATGAATAGTGAAATTCTCAATTCCATCCCAAAAGTCACAGACTAATCTCTCACCAATGCCCGGTGATTTTTCTTTTCTGAACTTTGAAGTTTAATAATGCTTGTAAATTTCTGGCTCATCCTTCGTTGCGAATTAATAAGTACACAGATTGACATAATGCATTCCGAACACTCCATGTGTAATCGCGTGCATCGCATGCATGCTAATTAATTCTTAACAGCGTAATCCATGTTGCATTTTCTCGCTAATTTTCTGCCACTTCGACGCGTATGTATATGCTTCAGTGTCACAGAATATATGTAGCTAGGGCAGTCCGTTCAGTCGTCTACGACTGTCGCGTATGACCAGGAAATCAGTCTTTCGACTGTAAAATCAACAAAACTAGGAATGTCTTAGACGTTTAGCTTTGTTTTTTTTTTAATCAAAGACGTTTAGCTTTGTGCATCAGCGGAAGAGGGTAGAAGCTATTGCATCGAGAGACGGCATACTTCTTGCTGCAGAATGGGTGAAGAAGGCGGCAATTTTTTTTATTTTTTTTAAAGGAGGACAAAAACTTTGTCTCGAATATATTGATAGAGAAGAAGTAAACAGATACAAGATTACAATCCAAGGAGAGCTATAAGCAGGAAAAGAAAAAGAACAACCACACCACGCGCCTACGACAAATCCCGCTACAAAGAGCAACAAAGACCATGACATCCAAAAAAGGAAGGGTCTTCAAAACGACGCCTCCAACAAGGATATGACATAGAGTGCGCCGTCGCCGTCCGTCCCGAGAGCGGGACATGGTTTTCACCAGAAGAAACCCTTGGGGAAGGGAAAACACAACAACGTCTCAAGAGGAGAGCGGCGCCCACAGGCGTCGCCGTTGCCGGTCCGAAGACAGGGCTTTCGCCTACGAACATTCCCACTTCCCATGTCATGTAGCGTCAGTCGAGCTCCAAGCAGCACCCACCACCAGCCCCCCTTCAACGCGCAGCCGTTGTGTTGACGGTCTATCTTCGAAAGGCCATGAAGAAGAACTCCACAGAGAAGTCGTCGACTCCATCTAGGCATGGCAACTGAGCCATCGCAGGATGCCAGGCCACACCGTCGTTGCCTAGCCGCCCTCAACACCATGCCGATGACTCCAACCCGCAGCACCCTCCCCGTCGCAACGGACACCACCATGTCCACTGACAACGGCGAGGCTGGCCCAAGGGCCATCAAGTCGAAACCGCCAAGGGTAGCCATCGGTCGTACCAGACTCGAGGGCAGCAGAAGCGGTCCTCGAGCAACGCCGGACACTCCGTGTGTGCCTCTCTGCGCCTCACTTCGCTAGGGCCCCTTGCCACTGGCCTCCGCGCCACACCTCCACGGGCCACCTCGCCACGTCCGCTCGGAGTCCCGAACACTTTCCCCCAGTTCTAGCAGACTAGCAGCCGCCCAGAGCAGAAAAGCCTCGATGCTGCAACCACCTACCGCCGCGTAGCGCCAAACCTCCCTGGAAGCGGCGGAGGGAAGCCGGATCTGCCGAGGTCTTCCGGACCGCCACTATCGCTGCCGAGACTCGCGGCCGGCCACCGCCGCGCCCCGAAACCAACAGCCACCGAACACCAGAGAACCACGGAGACCTGTCCTGCCGGCGCACGCCAACGCCACCCTGCCGGAGGCTGACGGCGACTCCACGCTCGCTTCCGCCGGCCAGCCCCAGTCAGAAAGGCCAAATCTGGTCGTCGGGCAGCCGTCGGCCACCCCGGCCGCGCCGT
>CM002479.1:3658176-3670481 GCA_000325765.3 Leersia perrieri
AAGACTAGAGGATAATGCACGTGGAGGTGAAGATTCCATATGGCATACAAGAGGGATTGTGTGCGTATGGAAGTTGAAGTCAAATTTGGAAGGAGTCCAAATTTGGAAAGGATGAGTTGTTTACTTGTATGTGTAGGATTCCGAAGGGAGTAGGACTTCTAATACAAGTAGGATTTATGGCTTTGCACAGCCATGTCTATGGGTATAAATATATGAGGGGTGTGTGCCTGATGTATTGGTTTTGAGAGAGAAGAGAAAATCTAGGGTTTAGTCTAGGGTTTCGGCTTGAGGTCGAATTTAGAGAGAGGAGTGCTGTTGTTGCACTTTGTAAACACATGTTGAAGCAATAAAGTTGATCTATATCTATAAGTTCTTCGATATCGTGTGCTTGGTGGCGGTTCCAGGGCCCCGACGGTCAGACCGCCGGCGTCGGCGCGGTCAGACCGGCGGTGTGGTCAGACCGGAGGTGTAGGCACGGTCAGACCGGCTACCCGGTCAGACCGGCCTAGACACTGCGGTCAGATCGGCTTGCGACAGAGGGAAGGTAATTTTTATTCCGCGAAAAAGTTACTGGTCTTAGGTGTTCCAACTATTCACCCCCCTCTAGTTGGTTTGTCTTCTTGTTTTCGATCCTACACATCCGATCTGTTCTATATCGATCAATGTCAATGCAAATACCACTCACCTTAGGAAATTTGGATGCTCACATGTCATGACCCAAAAAAAAATCCGTTAGGAAAAGCTAGATTTTGAGGTAGCGATTATGGAGGACGTAGTTTTTTTTGACTACTCTTCGATAGAACAAGGAGGTCAAGGACACGGTCTGCACAGGGCCTAATTATGGAACCGCGGATGTACAACTCAACTATATAGCATATTGTGCACGTTTTATTTATTTTCCATTGATCATATAGGAGTATTATGCTAGGTGCAAGCTCGATCAGAATTTCCATAGACCGCATGCCAAGAGTGGGCCAAATATAAATGGGTTAATTGGATCCATGTCATTACAAATTTGCTGAATTGAAAAATGCCACTACAATTCAATCGACTAGATGCCACTACTATTTTCTAAATTTGGAACCGTGCCATTGCTGTCCTATTTTTCATTGATTCCGTCACTTGTCTTCCTTTTTACTCCTTTCCTTTTTTTTCTCCCCATCCCTCTTCACCGGCTGCAATGGATGAGTTGCTGCTGGCACTGCCGCTTGCTCATGCTCGCCGCCAGGGGCTGGCCACGGCCACGGCACGGACGACGAGGCAGACGACCGCTGCTTGCTGCTGGCCGTGGCACGGACGACTGCTGCTTGCTGCTGGCCGCCGCGCGGACGATGACACCAATGACTGTTGCTTGCTTCTGGGGAGCGGCGGCGGGTTCGGGTTGGAGACTGCGGGGCTGCCAGTCAATGCCGGTGGCGGCAGAAGCAGGCGGAGAGGATGAGAAGGGCATGAGGAGGGGTGTCTCCGCCATTGCCGGCCTGGACTGTGGCCGCAGATTCCTCGAGGAGATGGGCGCTCCCCCTCCCCACGCTGCCTACCTCCGCCGCCCACGTGCCCACCACGCCAACGACCTCTGCCTTTGCCGCCGGCGACCGCTCGTCGTTCAACCCGTCATTGTTCTCCGCCGCTCCCCGACGGATTTCGCCACCGCCGATGTCGCCCCACCCCTCCCCGATGGATTTCGCCACCACTGACGCCGGGTTTCGCTGCCACCGATGCCGCGCCGCCCCTCCCCGATAGATTTCGCCACCACCGACGCCATGCCGCCCCTCCTCGCTGGATTTTGCCACTGCCGAGCCACGTCGCCCCTCCCAGCCGGATTTTGCCGCTGCGAACGCCGTGCCGCCCTTCCCCGTGCCGGTGCCGGTGTGGTTAGCGACATAAGAAATAAGTTGGTTTTGTGGGCTCTGAAAGTGTAGGTGCCATTAATATGGTTTTGGTGATTAATGTCAAATCTAATTGTATGAGACTAATATTTTGATGAGTATTTATTTGTATAGTCTTATTTGGATATGATAATAAAAACGGTGAGAGGTATATATTATTTCCATGTGATTGACTTATGCATTTGAGACTAATGTTTTGTTTGAGCCATATTTTATTTTGTCTCTCTTTACATTAAGAACATGAAGATGTGAAGGTATGCATTATTTGTTATGTGAATATTTGATAAACGCTTTCTATTCTTGTATAGGATAAACTCCAAATATTTCATCTCTAATTATGCATACATTTGCTTCACACATATATTTTGTATGCATACATTTAGGGGGAGCAAATCCTATGCATTGTCTATGCATATAGTTGATCCTATATTATTCAATTATATTTATTTAAGATTATTATATTTGAGCTTACTTGTGAGTATTATGACACATGTGGTGTTGATTAATACTCATCATATTTATTCATATCATTTTTATGTGATCGGTTGGTCAACAAGTGGAGGTTGACAACCGGATCTTTGGGACTAACAATTTCTCTGAGTTGAATGAAAAGAATAGTTCTCAAGAATTGCTAAAGGGTGTTCATGTTCAAGTAAGATTATGACACCTAAAGACAAGATTGACAAGGAGAATACATTGAAGATGTGGGTTACAAAGTCGTTTTCAATGGCAAGACGGTAAAGGGCAAGCAATACTTCGTCGCGATGGACCATGTGGTGGTGAAGGGCAAGCAAGAGGCTTGGCGCTGAGGGACCAAACCCATTAATGAAGGGCGAGTGAAGGCTTAGCCATGATGGACCGTGAGAGGCCGGTTGAAGTTATGAGTAGTCCGCATCAATCATTGATTAAGTGAGTTAAAGTCGTTTACATCCCTCAAGATTAAGAATGAAGATGGAACAAAGACATTTGAGTATAGGAATGTCGTAATATTAAGAGGGATGCAATGTCGATGAGTTTGGTTATGTCTCGGTGCTCAAAGTAACCTATCCTAGTGCTACCTTGAGAGAAACCCAAGCTTTAACCTTTCCTAAGAGTTGTTTTAGACTTTGTAGTGGGTTGGGTTAGGTAGCTCTTTGAGTAAGCTTTCCATAGAGTCTAAGAATGTCGAAATCGGACTCCCGAGCAAAGAGTTATAGCCGTTTTAAGTATGTGTTCTCAGAATATCCGAGATGGTCTCGGATGTTCCGAAAATTGACCAGAACTTCCGACATCAAGATTTGCTCTCGGGGTCCTCGATCAGATGTTCCGAAATGTGTTTTTTTCCCAGGTTTGGGTTCATCGGGATGCTGAAAAAATATACTTCTCGGATGTTCCAAAAGGAGTCTCAGAACATCCGAAAAGAGCATATTTTGCCCCCAACTGGCAGAAATCTTTGTGTGGCTATAAATAGCCCTCCTCCCCCTCCATCCTTTGTAGCAATTCTTGAGGGAATCAAATCCACATCCAAAGCCAAATAGCCACCCCAATTCCCTACCTTTATGGTGTCTCTTTGTGAGAGGGATTTGAAAAGGGGAGAGTTTGATTTGAGGGATTTGAGTGGAGGAGATAGTTGATTTGAGAGATTGAGAAGTTGAGAGCAAGAGGGATCCATTCCATACTTTGAGCATTGAGTTCATAGCAAGTAAATCTTTGATTGTGTTTGTTACTCTTAGTGGTTGAGGACACCTAGACGGCTAGGCGACGCATCCAAGCCACCAATTCATGTGTGGTGCGCCGGTGGAAGTTTGTGAAGGTTGGATCTCGCCTCCACAAGGGAAGAGATACAACTAGTGGAAGGAGAGTGTATTTGTGCAACTCCGAGGAAAGGGTTAGTGAATGCTCGGCTCATCGGAGCTCTTCAACGGAGAGTAGTGATCCTCTCAAGGATCCGAACTTCGGGAAACACATAACGTGTTTTCTCTCATGGTTTGCTTTCTTACTTCTTCTATATCATGCTTGAGCTTATTAGTGGCCGATCTACTTGCATAATGTGTTGATCCGTTTGGTGACCTTATATATTTCTTATATATCTTGTTAGTCACCTTTTAGTTCATATAGAAGTTGTATGTTTGAACTCCAATTTCATAACTAGTGTTTATATTGTTATCTGCCGAACATTTTGGTTGAAACCGAAAGTTTCGATTTCATATCGAAAGTTTTGATTTGAACCGAAAGGTCCGATATTCTAACTTGCTATGAAATTGTGATAAATTTTAGGAACGCCTATTCACCCCCCTCTAGGCGACATCGAGGTCCTTTTAGGCTCTACATGTTAGTAGAAAACGTTAGTGATGGATGAAAAAAGGGACGGTGATGGCATGATTCTAAATCTGTAAAATTGCAGTGGCACCCAACAGATAATCGTGAATAGTAGTGTTATTTTTTCAATTCAGCAAATTTGTAATGGCATAGATCCAATTAACCCAATATAAATATTGAACGTACTTTCTATGCATAGGTTGATCTCCAAGTCTCCAATTAATTTGATTCAAATTAATCATGCTGATTGACTTGATTAATTCAGGAGCACTAATGAGGTATATGCACAAGTACAATGTTTCCATGAAGATATGGAAAATGTCACTGCTGTCCTTCCTCATCTCCGGTGAAAATCTCAACCTTTTTTGGTCGTTAATTTGACCCAGCATCCATCTTAAGATTCCTCTTCCATGAAGCAAGGGAAGGAACAATTCCATTGAAGATCAAACCATTACGCTCCTTCCAAATATTCCAAGAAGCAAGTAGAATTAATTCCATGAAGCAAGGATGTACAAACACCCCAGGATGATACGAAATCATTGCATGAAACTCAAGATCTTGCCTCCAATGGAAACCCAGGAAAGCCCAACATGCCAGACGGAAAGAACATTCAAAAAAGAGATGAGCTCTTGTTTCTCGAGAGTTTGCAGAACAGGTTGAACAGAGCACTGTGGCATTTGGAGGCTTGCAATGTTTCCTATCCAGGAGATCTCTGGTGTTTACTCTGTCCATGAACAAAAGCCAACCGAAAACTTTGATTTTTATATTTAGCTGACTCTTCCAGATCCAAATCAAAGTTGGAGGAGGTGAGATGGAACAAAAATTCAACCTGTAGTACTTCTGAGAAGCATACTGTGCATTATCCCAAATATATACCCAAATATCAAGGCTATCCGATAGCTGCAAAACATTCACCTCCTGCATGAGTAATTCATATTCTTCAAAATCTTGAACTGATTGGGGTAAATGAAACTGGTCTTGCGGCTCTCTTGATAAAAACTAAGGAACTAAATCATTCTTATGTTTAACAAATGAGAAAAGCCTATGATAAGTGACAGATCAAACTTTTCCATTCCATAGATCATCCCATAAGAGAACTGTCAAGCCATTACCAATTTCAGGCTTTGCAATTTCTCTAAACAAAATCTCATATTGAAACACATCTCTCCACCACAAAGACCCACAAGATCTAGCAATATGAGGAACAATATTATGATAATATGTGTTCCAAATCAACTGTAGCCAAGGAATTTCACATTTGTTAAAATTTATGCAGATGTTTAATGAGGAGGGCTTTATTTTGAACCATTAGATCAATGATACCATACCACCCTTATCCTTTGGTCTACAGACCTTTCCCCAGGCAGCTAATTTTTTTTTTTGTAGAATTCAAATCATTACCTCTCCAAAGACAGTGTCTTCTTACTCTGTCAATTGAATCAATGACTGAAATAGGGAGAGCTAAAGAACACATGTAGTACGTTGGCAACGAAGAGAGTACTGAATTTACTAGAGTAAGCCTGTCCCCATAAGAAAGAAATGAACTAGCAGTCAGCTTCCTTTCAATTCTATCAGTAAGGGGTGAAAAATCCACCACTCTTGGCCGTGTTGTCCCAAGCGGTAAACCAAGATATGTAAATGGCAAATCTCCTATGATACAACCAAAAGTTGAGGAGAGCATTTGAGCTTTTTCAGTGGATAAATTCAGAGGGATCATGCAAGACTTGTGGTAATTTACCCTAAGACCAGTTGAGGATGCAATGAATTCAATAGGGATTTGAGTGCTAGAAGTTGGAAACTAGAAGCCTCCAAGAAAATCAGTGTATCATCTGCATATTAGATAATTGGAAAATTATCATCCCCACTAAAGGAATTGGTAGAGTAAAAACCCCCCTCTGATGGGCTTTATTGATAACCGACTACAACAAATCTGCTCCTAAAGCAAAAGGCAAGGGCGATAAAGGGCCCCCCCTGCCTAACGCCTCTCTTGCATTTAAAAAGTTTCCCCTGAACTCCATTCAAATGAACTGCAGCAGATGCTGAGTGAAAAATACACTCTATCCATTTTATCCATTTCTGAGGAAATCCCATAACCTGCATGACTTGAAGAATGGCAGAATGCTCAATAGTACCAAATTCTTTTTTAAAATCCAATTTTAGCAATACTATCTCTCTCCTTAAGTGATTGCACTGATGTATATATTCAAATGCCCAGGCAAGACAATCTTGTATGGATTTTCCTTTTATGAAGCCATACTGATTTTGATGAACAAGATAGCACATTTGTCTTTGCAACCTGTCAGCGAGGACCTTACAGAGCACTTTAACTGTTATGTTCATTAATCAAATTGGCCTGAAATCTTACATTTACTTAGGCTCAAAGTAGAACACAGACCTTGGCTTTAAACATGGATTGATCGACTGTAATAGATAGTTTTCTTTTCTTTTCTTTGTATATAACTTTATAAAATTTAATATACCGTGGGGGCCTCCCACACTGTTGATCTTTCAAAAAAAGAGTCGTGTGCATGAACTTAATTACGTAGTCTCGTTGAACTGAAAAATGGACAGGAGAAATTATTTAGATATATAAGAGAAATGACACTGCCGTTTTCTTTCCAGAGATGGAAAAAACAAAGAAACAAAGAAACATTTCGGCTACAATGATAACTATATACTCCAATAGCTAGTATACTACTCAAGCAGTTTGACGTATACCCTTATACTTCATACGCGTATACGGTGTTTTGACCAAATTGCAAACATCACTATTCTTGTTGTAGTAATCCTTCGCCAATTAAAGTTCAAAACATGATACACAAGGCTTCACATGCCTCAGCAAGCACTCCGGCACAATATATTTTTGGTGGGCTTAGGATTTTGAGGTTAGGCAATCAAAATGTCCAAGAAACTGGATAGAATTTTGTTTTAAAACAAAAGTCTAATATTTTGCCAGTATAATATCACCTATATTACTAAATTTATGGTACATACTATGTGAATAAGGCCTCTTGCATTGAATACAGTGATATTTAATTTTTATACTACTCTGAAAGTCTCTAATGGTGGGGCAGTGCCGTCAACACCACCTGCTCCCTATATTTTTGCATTTTACCCCCTTAACTTAGTGATATTAGAAATCAATTAATCTAGAATCTAGATGGATATTCACATATAAAATCAGATTAAACGAAAAATTCTATATAAAAAAAGATGGTACCACATTTCATATTTTTTCTATTTATTTTAGAAAATAATATAATTTGTTTATCTGCAGCAAAGCATGAGCGATCAACTAGTTTTATACAAATATGCATTATATACTATGTATGACCATTTATTTTTAAAATTTTGGGTATTCATTTTGGGTATTTGCATGGTACGGGGGTCGTTGATACCGGGGTATATACGAGATTGAAGTAAAAGAGATGGAGACAAGGATTTTATACAGGTTTTGGGCCCTTATCTGATAGGTAATAGCCCTACTTCTATTGGCCGAAGCCGGTGTTGCTCTATATTCATCAGAATTACACGAATACAATCTTTGGAGAATTTCCTCCTCGAGTACGAACTCATAGAGATCAAAGATGGTGCTAGATCCCTCTTGTCGGCCTCCGCAGGCACCATATTGGGTCTGTCTAGACTTATCTCTGATATCGATGTTTGGCGGCATGTGTTGATGTCTATTCTGACTTGTATGTCCATATGTCTTTCTCTTGTCCCTCTTTGGGGGCCTTGTATTTTTACTCATAGATATCCCCTTATCCAATAAGAACTGGGAAGACCAATATGATACAATCCGAGTAGTCAATTTTCATACAGAACTCTTCTCGTCTTTCTTTATCTGGAACTTCTTCTATATACGAGGTATGATTCCATATAAGACTTGGTATATGGTGGGCCCCGTCAAGCTTAATCGATTACTATTAGGTATGTGTTATCCATAACCATGACACATTTAAATAGCCTTAGACTCTATATCAGACTCATCCATGTCCATATGGTGCCCTAGTGAGAAAGTGTTTGTTTCCTACGGAATCAATACTTTGTCCGGTTTCATATATAACACTAGTTGGTTCATTTTTTAGCTAACTAGTGTCATAGACATAATAGGCGGTGAATCTTCCTCGCTGCAATGGCGACGTCATCGAGCTCTCCACTTCCTCGTCAGCCGTCGGTAAAAAAGGATGATCCAGTAAAAAGAAGTTTTCATCCCCAGTGGTGGTGGCATTCGTCTCCTCGTCAATGTTGTTGGCCCCTGTCTCCTCTACCGACAGCGCGATGTTGGTGGCGTGTCTTCTCCACCGGCGGCACGATGTTTGTCGCGCACACATTTGTCAGTGGCTGGTTCGACTATGATAGGGGGTATGAGGTTGATGGATACTGCCGCTGATGTTCATCGCCACGAGCTACAGATGAAGAGAGATGTGAAGGAAGGAGAGGAGGGGGAGGGGAGAAGAAGATTTTATTTGATTTGGTTGATTAAACTACTATGTCCGTGCCAAGTAGGATCAAGGGAATTTTCTCGGTATTAAAAGTTTAGGGTGAGGGATGTCTTGTTTCGTGTTTAAAAATTCAGACTTATTCTCCTAGGAAGATATTTACTTGCATGTATGTACAGGTCGTCATTAATTTGGGTAAATTCACCATGACATCTATTTCTCGATGAGACTCACATTATCAGGTTTTTGAATTGATAAGTTTACTAGGCATGCATGCATTGATGTATAACAAGTTGTTATGCTAGAATTCATTATGACATGCCATTTATATTGGTAATATATACTC
Source organism: Leersia perrieri (assembly GCA_000325765.3). Lineage (NCBI taxonomy): Eukaryota > Viridiplantae > Streptophyta > Magnoliopsida > Poales > Poaceae > Leersia > Leersia perrieri. Next base: position 3,667,149 of record CM002479.1, read on the forward strand.
ATTGGCAGGCCGATGAATTGACAAGTTCATGTACAACAAAATGTTGTAGAATTTTTGCCAAGTCGTGCAATCATTGGTCATACTCAATTCGGTGGGTTGATACTTGATAACAAACTGACAAGTTTATTAGGCATGTACAGGTCGTGGTAGAATTTTTACCACGACAAGCCATTAGTTAGTTACATTCACGTTGATATTGCTACTCTAACGAATTGACAGGTCTATTAACCTAAGTATGCAGTTCGGGACCTGGTTCAAGTAAGCAGATAAATTAAGGTTATGTTAGGCGCAATTTACTGTCATAGCTCCTATTCAGACCTGAGTTCCTCATGAGCCAAGTAAAGTTAGGATTTAGGAAAAAGTTATGGCTATGATATTGGTTGTCGCTTCTAATTATTTTTAAAAGTGATTATTTTTCCCTATCAGCAGCAAATTAATATTAAGATATTGATCTTTCTCTCCTCATCTGGTAGCCAGGGGTGAAAACGGATCGGATACGGACGGAAACCAGCTGTACCACATCCTTTTTATATTTTTTTAGATTCGGATCAGAATCGAAAACCCTGGATACGAAAACGGAATCGAATATTTTCGTATACAGATACTAAGTGAATACGAATCGGGACGAATACAGTACCAAATATTTATCAAAGTATCAAGACCTCTCTATATGAGCTTCTTTAATCGAGGAATAGATATAGCACACATTAATTAGGTTTTCTAAAACAAAAGATCAACAAAATATGTGGCACAACTAGACCATGTAACCAAGATGAGGAGGCCTCTCTCTTCCTACTTCATAAAGGATTAGGTCTTTAATGTTAAAGAATGGGCTAGACATGTTTTTGGGCCAACTTAGATTTAGGGGTATAGGGGCTTTCAATGAGCAACGCATATCCGAAAAAATATCTGGGTAGTTTCCGACCGAATCCGAGTTCCACCGGATAACAACCATACCGTATCTGTTTCCGAAAAAAATATTCGAGTCCGTATCCGATTCCGAAAATATCCAAAAAAAATCCGACTGAGACTATCTGTATCCGAAAATAGACCCGGATTCCGGAAACTATCCGTACTACTTTTATCCCTACTGGTAGCTCGCTGTCTTATAAGCCGCAATGAAAATTTAAATTTTTATAAAGTTGATTTAGAGTTTTATTTATGAAATTTATTTTCCAGAATTTTCTTTTTAACAGATAAGAACACTTGTAAACAAATTCTCCACAAATTATTTTTGGTTTCCTTTGTCCATAAATTAGTCATATATAAAATAATCAAGTGTAGTCCATATAGGTTCCTTTATTCTTTTAGTGCAACGAATATTTTGTTGCATGATACCCTGTTGTGTCGTCACACGAAGGTAACTAATGCCCTTTAGTTCGCCTAGAAAACTGTAAAACAACCCTAAACTTTAAAACAGGACAATATTCAACGAGCTATAAAAACAGTGAGGTGATGCTAATGTGTGAAATGTGCCAATAAGTCCATAGGCTGAAATGATTTCCTAACTTTCTGTAATAGTAAATGACATCAACAAATTCCAAAAAAAAATCACATTTGCGCTAAGAGGTATAAATTTTGTGCAAGATAGATAAATATAGTTGGTAAAAAATGGTTGAAAAAAATGGTACATTATGCCTTGATGTGTTACCATAGTAATTAGGGCTAAGTTTTACTAAATTTGTATTTCTTATGTTTGGAGACTGGACGAGAATCCCCATATGTCTTTCTTATGTTCTGACGTGGAACTAGGTTTGATAAAAAAAAATTTCATTAATATATGTGTCAATAAACATTCCTTTCTTCATTTCGATACAAGAACATGTCATTGTTTTTCATTCTTTTTTAAAAGTATTATCTCTTTTTTCTAGACATCCTCATGCCAAACTTCTGCTTCTGCTCCTGCCAACCACACAAGTGGCACAAGAAATGGACAGAAAAAGGTCCAATGCTGTCCATCAGAGTTTTTTTTATATGTAACTAAGTGGAATGAAACTGAGATGTGGGACAAATCTCTACCTCAGCTAGTTGTGTGTCCCTTAGTTTAAATGCAGGAGAAACAAAGAACCTACAGAGGATATATAATCCATGTTTTTGAAAGGCAGGAAGGATTGCTTCGGGTATATATATGTGTGGCCCTCACGTTCATGTATGTATGATGGGGAGGTCTGATTGAACAAGTAAGAAGATTAATTAATTACTTACAGTTGAGATGAATGAATGTTTGTCAAGCAATAGGGTAGTGGTCATGATCAAGAATTATTAGAGTACATTTTATGAAGATTAACGGCAGTGGAGAGTGGAGACATGTGTTAGAAAATTAGCCCCCATTTCGACATCGGCAGCTAACCGCGAAAGCACAAGATGAATGCCATAGAAGATCCAAACGTGACGACGACACAGAGACACGCCAAACCTACTCCATGGGACACTGATTATGGGGCCTCCTCTCCGATTCAACATAACTTCAGCTTACAGGGTATCCAACGACCACACGACCGATCGGCTATGCCGCCGACGGTCGTTCTCTATGCCTAACTATGCTACTGTCGACCGTGCGGTTACAACAGGTGTGCCTTCTTTGAAGGAGAGGCAGGACCGAATCCGACTCCGATTCAATCCTACACCTATTACAACCCCAAGTCCTAAACTGTAACCAACTTTATATACATATTCGACACAAAATCTAACAAACTCCACCTTGGCGAATATCCCACGCCAATCTGGATCTTGTCCTTGTGTGAACCTCCATATACCTGAACTTGAGTTGGTTTCTTTTGCAACCCTTACCGAGCTGCCCGACAAGCCTTCACCAGTCTTACCGTTGATTCCACTATCGTTCCGTAATTTCTTCCTCCAGACTCCACGTGCAATAGTGTTCTATCTTCTTCTCTATCCTCACAGTCGTCTTGCTAAGCGAAATTGAATTCCTCCCTATTTAGCCAAGCTGACAAATCCAATCATCCACGCTTTCCGCATCCGTGATTGATTAACTCATACAAAGAAAATAACACCATCACACCAAGTCACACGAAGAATTACCACAATAGCAATCTCTTTGCCTTCGACGCAGTTTTTATACATCCCCATGTCGCCGACCCGCGGATCTGGATACATCACCGCTGAACACCATCAACAGGATTTTACTCGTTGTTGCCTGGATACTTCTCACTTACTCATGATGGCCTCTGTCGAGCCACCTTGACTTAACATGTCGCTATCGTCTTGCTACATGCATTGTTTCTGCTTATACACCGGTCCGCCGAATAGGCTTGGCAATGGGGCGGGTCAGGGCAGGGTTGAACCAGAACACTCTCGGCCCCGACCCCCGAA
>CM002479.1:3670581-3714277 GCA_000325765.3 Leersia perrieri
CGATACTGACAGGCATCGGTCACGGTTCGCAATGGCATATTGTGTCCTGGGAAAAACTTATCGATCACGGTTCTTTATCAAGAGCCGTTACCGATATCTTACATCGGTAACAGTTATTCCGACCGTGACAGATATCGTTCGACATCAGTTACCCATTGTAGATAACGGTCTCCATACCCGTGACTGATGGCTGTTGGGGACCGTTACCGATGAGGGGTACCCTACTAATAGTGGTCGCTCTCAGCCGCCCGGAGCTCTCGACACCCAAATCACCGCAACACTGATGCAGTAATTTGCTTGATTGCCAACGGCAATCCAGTGGATATATTCCCTTTTTGCTGATTCATTTGGCCAAAACGGACTCTAATCCGAGTCCTGCTCCCCAAACATCTTGTGTATGACTCGGTGATTGCTTGTCTCAATTACATGTACATCTGACCAAGATCGGAATCTGTGTTTGCACATCATCACAAAGTCAAGCCGTGCACGATCCTGCTTCACCAAGCCAGCTACAACGGACGCCACTCCCGTCTCCGCGGCCAACACGGTCTCCACGTGAAAAATCACGCACACCGCCACGCCTTGACTTCCGAGCTTGACATACTACCTGCGATCTCCTACACCGCCGCTGAACACCTCTCGTCAACTCCAACGACAACCGTCGTTCCGCAACCAGTGCTAGGGTCGATGATGCTCGCCACACGTACGCCGCCGTTGTAGTCATCCATCGTGCACCGCCTCATCGTCAACACATCTCCATCAGCATCTCGGATCCACTCGCTCCGATTTCTAATTAACCACCCGTCAATCTAGCCGCGAGCCGAACCCGACGAATAACCATGCCATCTTCACAGCCACCGAACGACCCGAGCGCTACTTCTAGCCATCTCCTTGTCGAACGCAGCTCATCGAAAGGCACGGACCACCCCGTCCACAGTGTCCGACTCCACCGATCGAGAACGCTGACTGCCTTCAGCTTCAATCAACCCTGAGTCTCATGTCTGAACTCCCCGTTGAAAGTAGCTCATCGGAAAATTCGAGCCGCCCGCCCGACGTGTCCGAAACCACTGATTGATATGCCAATCGCTTCAGCCGCCATCAACCCGAGCACCACATCTGGTCGTCTCCCTGTCGATGTAGCTCATCAAACGGTTCATGCCGCCACATGAAGTGTTCGAAACAGCCGATCAAATTCCGTTGATCGCCGCCGTGCTCCACCTTGCATCAATATCCTTCTCGAATATTACTGTGCAGCAGTCGTGGTGTGAAGCACCTCCATCGAATCTCTTCCTTGAATCTTCCCACCATGGCTCTGATACCACTTGTTACAAAATTAGCCCTGATCTCGACATCAGTAGCTAACCGCGGAAGCACAAGAAGAACACCATAAAAGAACCAAACGTGACGACGACACAGAGACATGATGTTTTTTAACATGGTTCGGCCAAACCTACTCTACGGGGCATTGATTACAGACGCTCCTCCCTGATCCAGCATAACTTCAGCTTACAGGGTATCCAACGACCATACGGCCGATCGGCTATACCACTGACGGTCATTCCCGCCTACCTATGCTACTGTCACCGTGCAGTTACAACAGGTGTATCTTCCTATTTAAAGAAGAGCCAGGACCGAATCCGACTCCGATTCAATCCTACACCTATTACAACTCCAAGTCCTAAATTGTAACCGACTTTATGTATATATTCGATACAAACTCTAACAACATGTGTAATGCATGCAAGTTGTAGAGGCAGAGGGCAGGGCAACTTCAAACTCACGTGAGGGTGGCATTCTGGCATGATAAGCCGCAACCCGCAAGCAATAGCTACTGTCTTAAATTTTAATGGAATAAAAAATCATGACTTCGTTGGTAATTAGATCGATGATCCTTAAAATTCATGGAAACCTCTCTGGACGCTGGCGGACGCGATCACTCGCACTAGGCCAAAAAAATGTTATTGCAGGTGGGCAAAGTGATATTTGTGGGTTATAGGGCATCGCCCGATCGGTATTGCCTAGAGAAATCCTCTATTTTTTTTCAGCGGACCGGCACCCACATGCAAAAACATTTTTTCTGGGTGGCAATTTTTTCCAGGCGGGGCGTGGACCGCCCAAAAACATTTTTCCAGCCGGCCCATTTTGTGGCCTGCCTGAAAAAAATAAAAAAAATGGATGCCGTCGGATGGTCCAGATCTGGTGTGCCACTGCCGCCGTCATCGTCGCGCGCCCACCCTGAGCCGGGCCCAGCGCCGCCGCCGCCGGCCGCCCCCTCCAAATATGGATCTGAAGGAGCTTGGGGAGGCCACCGCCGCGAGCCGTGCAATTGCCGCTCGCCGCCGTGCGCCTGCCACCGTCGCCGCTCGCCGTCGTGCGCCTGTCACCCTCGTCGCTCACAGCCGTGCGCCCACCGCCGTTGCCGGAGAGAGGGATCTGAGAGAGAGCAAAGAAAGGAAGAGTAGTGTGTGAGAGAGAGTGCGTAGAGAGCCAAGAGAGAGTTATATCCTTCTTTTTCCCCTCCTTTCCTTTCCTCCATTTCTTTTTAATTTTTTTAATTTTTCCATGAGGGCCACTTGGTTTCTGTCCATAAAAATAGGATTTTTTTTTTTGCAAACCACTTAAGTGCCCCGCCTGAAAAAGAAAGGCATTTTTTGGGCGGTGACAACGGCGTTAACCCGTATATTATTTTTGTAGACGGCTTGTCCTCCGTAAAAAATAATATGACCCGTCCGAAAAAACGATTTTTGGCCTAGTGTCATGTTGCGGCCGCCGGCGGAGGACTCAACATGAGTCCTTCGGGCAACGCAAGATCGCTGGACTCCGGCAGTGAGCTTGTGACCATCCGCGGCGGGTACGTGCTCGCAACCTTGTGGTCCTCGTCGTGGCGTGCGTATGGCCGCCGCGTTCAGCTGGGATTCCCAGTCCGATCGGTAGGCGCGAGTGCACGACGTGTAGCTCCCACGCCAGCCCTTCCCTTCCCTGCATGCACCCTGCAGCCATCCGCCTGGTCATCTGTGTCGGCACGGCTCACAGCCTCACGGCCGTCCACTCGCCCCTCTTCTTGGTCAAGTCCAGCGAGGCAATACACCCAAGAACTGAAGAACATCGTCTTGCAGCTCATCAAGCTTACAAGGTAGCTAAAATTTGCTTGCTTAGCTAATACTCGAATACATAGTATATTCAGGTGGTCGCTGCTCCAGCTAAGGTGGAATTAATGCGTCGCTGCTGCAGTTGGGCTCTGCCGTCGACGGGTCGGACGAGGAGACCGGCAGTGACGTCATCGACCGGGACAAGCTCGGGTTCGTGCTGAACTGCTGACGCCGACCGACTATACATGTACTGATGTACGTCTTCTCACGTGGCGAGCTTAGGCCCTCCTCCGGCGTCATCAACTACGGCCAGAGCCTCTTCGACGGGCTCAAAGAGCACAGGGCGCCGACGAACCACTGCAGGAAATGGTTGTACATGCTGTTCCGGCCGGAGGAGAACGCACTGCGAATGCAGCGTGGTGTATTTTTTTTAATTCAGCCAAAACTATGTAAATTTTTGTACCACAAAGTTTGTTAAATTTTATTCAAAATTGTTAAATTTAAGTTGAATTTATTGAATTCTAGTTAAATATCAATCAAATCTATCAAATATGTCTCAGAACATTTAAACATGAATATTTGTTACAAATACACGTGTACAAAATTGGCCAAATATATAAGAAAGTTTGACAAAGTAGGATCAAATATGCAACATATAAAGTTTATATATGTCTCAATTAACACTGTTAACCTCACTTAACAGAATTGGGTCACTCCTAACCTATAAATTTGGAAAACAGGGTCAAATATGCAAAATTGAAAAAGTATGGTTAAATCTCTCAAAATAATGTCAGTTCTACCATTGCCCCTTTTACTTTTATATAAAATGTTTTCTTAAATATTAAAATAAATTTATTTTCACATATGCAATAAGGGAGTATCAATCAATCATATGCTAATCTTCCATTTATTTTCACATCGTGCATTGTAACGGGTCTTGTTGGGACTTGGGACAGTTCGTTCGAAACATAAATCAAAATAGTTGCTTTAGCCTTGAGGGGTTGATATGCAAGAGACTGTTATCCTCCACTCCCGATTACTTCCTCCAATTCTTTTATTCATATAATTTAATGTAACCAACATGAAATGAAAAAACGATGGAGGGAGTACTAATAATAAGTGCGATGTGCTCCAATGTCTTCAGCAATGTGCACAACGTAGACAAAAAGGACAACTTCTAATCTGAAAAGCACACCAAATTCAGCCCATGAAAGAAGATAATGCCCACCAGTGCAACCCCAAACAACCCGGCCACGGCCCATAGGAAATGTCAGGGCCATGATGAGAGACTAAAATAACGAGGCCACTGAGGCAAAGGCCCACAAATGACACAAGCCATGGACAATTGACATTAAGTGCAGTTTATTTTGAGATGACCTGATCGATGATGTAAATAAAAGGGTACAGAAGGAAATTAATTAACTCTCCTCAGTTATTCAAATTTCAAAAGATGAAAGGTGGTTGAGTTCTCATGCAAGTTGTACTGTTTAATCTGGTCAAATCGAGCCACGAGATAGCCTATCGTCATTTCATTTTGATCTAGCCAAATTGAGCGTCAAAATAATATACGCATGCACACACACCGAGTATATAGCACGCCATTGAATCAGTAAAAGAAGGGCCTAAACTAAAATCAACTTGAGTTAGGTGACGATCAAACAGGGATACAATGAATTAAGAAAAAAATATCCATAGTACTTATTCCCGAATACACCCTCACTTGGTTGATTTTAATGTCCAAAGGTCAAACAAATGGGTATATTTGATAGTAGTAAACAATTAGTCAAAGCAAAGAAAAATGACTAGTGCATCAGGTAACTAATTAAATTATGCCAGTGCATTTACATTAAACTGAATCCACAAAATGCTGGATCTGGTTATGCTTTCCAAGAAATTAATTATCAATTTTTAAATATTGAATACTTTTTCAGGTTACAACATGAAGACCTCTTTTAATACGAATTGCGCCGTCCTAGCTACAAAAATATAGACACAACCACGTAAATTAGGAAGCAACTGGAAAGTTGACATAACCAAACTTTGTTCATCTTTAAATTCGGGTTAAGGGGACGACGGGGGATAACTCACTAGCAGCGTTGTCTTCCCAACCGTGGAGACTACAATAAGTGGTAGAACATGAGAGGGGTGGGGGGTGGGGGGTGTGTAAGGTTTCACAAAGAAAACACATGGCAAATAATATCTATTGTCTTAGATATAATTGAAATGTAAGCAAGCTAATAGTGTAAAATACACATTAGTATTAATAAAATTTATTCTATGAAAAGGGAAGGACAGATAAAGGAAAAGGAAGTGAAAGGAAAGGATTGTTGTTTGGATTGACTAGTGCAATATATTGTTCTTGATAATCATGTACATGCCGGCCGCTGGATATATGGTACACTTAATGTCATGTGAATCTTACTTAGCTGCCTTAGTGATAATTTATGATAGTTTAGTGGTTAGTTCTAGTGCATCAGATTAGTGGGGTGCAGTAATGGGATCCAGGTCAGGCCCCCTTTAACCCCTCCCTGGTTGCGCCCCTTTCTACAATGGAACTTCGAAGTGAACCTAGCTAGGTTTACGGTTTTGGGGTATGTTGGACAGTTCTGGATAGGTGGAGATGGTATGTGGCGGGGAGGGCAGCTTTGGAGCGATGGGCTGGGGAGATGAAGATCACATACGGGTGGCAAGACCGCGGGGATGTCTGGTTTGCAGTTGTTACGATACAGGTCTACAGTGACATACATATCTGAGTATCTGATTTCACGAGCCATTTGAGGTAGGAAGATGATAGGAACCACCTCTCCTTCGTTCCACTTGGGGAAGAGGGAGAGAGGTGCGATGTGGAAAGGAGAGAGCAGGAGGCTAGTTGAGTGGGGCTCACCTGAACTAGTGAGAACCGAGGGTTAGGACAGTGAGGTGCGGTGCGGAGCGGAGGACAAGCAGGAAAGATGGTGTACGGTGGGGGAGGAAGGTCCTTATGTTTCACGAATTTTGACGCAATTTGTATTATCTATAAACTATATTTGCTGGTGCTTTTAGGTGGCTGAAAAAAGGAAGCCCCAAAGTTAGTTACGATATGAATTCGTCAAAGGCAGGGAATAAAGAACTTCAGTCAACTGATTATCCAAAAACATGTTAGTCTACTGCCATCAAGTTGGCACGTGTATACTACTATACGATTCTATAAGTAGTAATATACGATCCTATGCCATGCCACACAAGTTCAAGTTCATGCTAGCTCATTCTCAAGCTCATTCCAGTCGTACAGCGCCAGCCATTGGTCGATCGTACCTGACTCTCGTCTAACTCGCCAATTCCCAAATTATAGTGTAGACTTCCAAGAAAAGCTAAAATGCCACCGTCTTTGCAACCGGCGGCGGCGGCAGCGCCGGCGGTGGTTTTGGATGAAGCGATAATGATCACCGGTGGCAAGGGCATCACCACCACCACCCTTCTGACCCTCGTCCAGGATGACACGTCGACTGAGAAGCACACCATGGTGGCGGAGGAGAAGCTGGCGTGGCTCCGGTCGGAGTTGATCGGCAAGGACGTCGAGTTTGACACGCCGTTTGGTCACCGCCGCCTCACCTACGCCGACCACACTGCCTCCGGTCGCAGCCTCCGTTATGTCGAGGACTACCTCCTCAAAGAAGTCCTCCCCTTCTACGGTGAGCAACCAACGAATTCATCTAGCAATACGGCAGAAACTATTTTCGCTGGCGGATTTAAACCAGTTTCGCATGTGGATGGACAGTCCGCCTACAACGGCGGATATATAAAAATCATGATAATATGGATGATTGTATATAAAATCTTTTTCACATATGAACATGTAAGACATCCGTATGCAAAGACAAAAAAAATTTCAAAAGTCTAAAAATAGGCCTATTTTCATAGATTGACCTATTAAGTGGCTCATATGTAAAATAGATTTTGGCATACATGCATCTTAACTAATCCGCCTACAAAAATAGTTCTATTGTCACAGATGAATCTTTTTAAGACATTCGTATGTACAAATCGTTTTTTACATATAGGGCTCTCTTTAGTCCAAATGCGAAAATAAAATGCCTCAACCGGTGAAAATCGTTTTGGCGTAGTGCACCCATGGCGCCCATCGATCGATCCATCGAGCTAATTGCCTCATAACCACCCGTAACATTTTGTGTATTCTGTGAATTGTGATCGATTGTGGATTTTGTGATTAGGGAACACGCACACGGAGGACAGCCACGTCGGAAAGAAGACGACTCGCCTGATGAACAAGGCGGCGAGGTACGTGAAGCGATGCATGGGCGGCGGCGTCGCCGGCGACGTCGCGCTGCTGTTCTGCGGCTCGGGCACGACGGCGACGATCAAGCGGCTACAGGAGGCGATGGGGGTGGCCGCGCCGGCGTCGGCGTCGCTGCGTGCTCGCCTCTCGGCGCAGCTTCGCCGGGAGGAGAGGTGGGTGGTGTTCGTGGGGCCGTACGAGCACCACTCCAACCTGCTGTCGTGGCGCCGCAGCCTCGCCGACGTCGTCGAGATCGGCGTTGACGGCGACGGCCTCGTCGACGTCGCCGCGCTCCGCCGCGAGCTAGCTTCGCCGGAGTACGCCGACCGGCCGATGCTGGGGTCATTCTCGGCGTGCAGCAACGTCACCGGCATCGTGGCCGACACGCGCGAGATCGCCCGCGTTCTCCACCAGCATGGCGCGTTCGCTTGCTTCGACTTCTCCGCCAGGTGAGGCACTATAAGTTTGACAATATTTTCAATACGACATACTTGGATTTGACGAAGACCTTATAATCTCCTTGTTGGCTTATCAGTTAACAAAATTTTGATTTTTTTTTCTGTAAAAAAATTCATTGTAGTCATTACCTGGTGTTGGATTTTTAATTTATGAATAATACAGATGTAAAAGTTTAGACATAAATTATATTTTATTGCTTTTAAATTGGCGGCTTATCAGCGTAAGCGAAACGATCACATCATAGCAATGACATGTCAATTGTGTCATGTGTGTAGTGGTCCTTATGTGAAGATTGACATGAAGTCTGGCGAAATTGACGGCTACGATGCGGTGTTCTTGAGCCCCCACAAATTCATCGGTGGTCCAGGCACGCCGGGCATCCTTCTCATGAACAAATCATTGTATCGGCTCAATTCTCAGCCTCCGACAACTTGCGGGGGTGGCACTGTGAGCTATGTCAACGGCTTCAATGAGGAGGTGAGTTCTGGAAATAAATTAATTTAAGTCAAATATGCAATAGTTCATCATCCTAGTGTGTCCAACATTGACCATTTCATGGTCCATTCCATGTAGGATACATTGTACCATGATGACATTGAGGAGCGAGAGGATGCTGGTACACCCGCAATAGTTCAAAAGATTCGTGCATCCCTTGCATTTTGGGTCAAGGAGTACGTTGGGTATGACACGATGGCCCTACATGAGCAAGTATACACTGAGATGGCAATGAAGAGGCTTGTCAATAACCCAAATGTCAAAGTGTTAGGGAACACAAGCGCCAAGCGGCTGCCAATATTTTCATTTCTCATCTACCCTCCTCCTATGGTAGATTCAATTATCAATAATGGGGATGACAGATTAGGGAATGTGCGACGCAAACGACACCCGCTCCATGGCCGATTTGTCACTATACTTCTTAACGATCTTTTCGGCATCCAGGCTAGGGGAGGTTGTGCTTGTGCAAGCCCTTATGGTAACATTTTGCTCGGTATCAACAATGATCTTTCTCTTCGCATTCGCTCCGCACTTGTTGAGGTATATATGATAATCAAAACGTATGACAATCATGCTTTAAATCTCAAGTAGACACACTCATGGTACTAATCTACTGTTCATTGTCATGACTTTTTCAGGGATATTTTGGACTCAAGCCCGGGTGGACCAGGTTGAGCTTTGCTTACTACGTCTCCAAAGAGGAATTTAAATTCATCCTTGATGCCATTGAGTTTATAGCAGTATATGGTTATCGCTTCCTCTCGTTATACAAGTTCGATTGGAAGAGCAGTAACTGGACGTTCAGTAAACAGGTAGCCGAGGAATTATCTGTTGTCACTGATGTGCTTTTAGGTGAAGATGTCCCGTTCAAGGCTGAAGATAAATCAGATAATAAACCAGAGCCCGATCATACGAAATTCGAAACATATCTGGAGAATGCCAACAGAATTGCACACTCCTTGCCGAATAATAATCAACAAGCTGTCAGTATTCCTGAAGGAGTAGACCCTGACATTATTATTTTTCATATATAGTAGGATTGGCATTTATAGTAAAGTTTTTTTTCACCCTGACATTATTGATGTACCGGTGTGAATATGTGATCTTACGGATGCATGATAATTGCCCAAATTGTATTGATGGGTTCTGAGTAAAGTTGAAAGTGTTTTCGAAGTTAGAATTTGCAGAAATACAAGTCATATGTTGCTTTCCATGCCACCGTTTCAGGCACAAGTTCTATCCTTTTTGCCTTTTGAGACTATATATCAGATCGATTTCCTGACAAATTGGATATATGAATCCAAAGAGATCTCGACTTCAGCTTTCAGTTCTATGTACTTTCCTAGACTTTAATACGACCATAAGATCACTCTACTTCATTTCATTCATATATGATTCTGTCAAATAATTTCTACAATGTTCTTATTTATTTAAAATTTAGTGGTATTTATCCTCTATAAGCAATTAATCTCGCAGGGGGGGGGGCGAAAAAGTTTTGGCCGGCACTAACATGGAGCCCAGGATCGATTTCTCGCGCGGGGGCCTTGTAATTCTGTACGTGTGAGTGCCTGCCTGACTGGATTCCTATTTGTACCAAAGATATTTTTATACCAGATTAAATAATGTCACGTGATATATAAATAGACACACTCACCTTCACCGCAAAAAAAAAAAAAATAGACACTCACCTCAAGCCCAAGATTCCAAGAAACGGGCCATGCAGATAGCGTTGCCAGTCTGTCTGTGCCCGTGAACGACCACAGCTCTAGCTAGTTGTTGGAACTTGGATAATCATGACTTGCATATGGTTCTTGGTTTGCATTAGTTGCATGTAGATAGGGACATTATATGTCCACTTTGATCTTCTAGGTGATGTGTATGTGTGTATCACCTATGACGTATATAGTGGTTATTACCCATGTTTGCATGCATGTAGAATAAGTCAGGGCTAGCGAGCAACAGCTGCGTGTGTTGCAGCACTAGTAGCAATTGACTGAATCTGAGGAATAAAAGGAGTGGATTAGTGGATCAAGTTGGCTCATGGTCACTGGTCGGGCTAGTGTGGACCGGTTCTTGTGGATCATAGACGTCATGGAGTTCGTGAGTCTGTTATGCAGAAGTTGGTGGCTAGTGCATCATGGCCGTGCGTAAGTCAAAAGTGCGCGCATGACGTACGATGGGGCTTCCTTGTTTCTATACTATGTTCTCATCACGGTTCCCTGCCATGTGTCTTTGTACGTTTTTATTGGCCACTGCATCTCAGGTGGGCCCTATGTGGTACGTCTCCTCCTTCGCGGAAGGGCGTTAAGTATAGATGGCCATTTGGCCCGTCTCAAGCATGGCCTAATAGGAGTCAGGCTATGCCGGGCCGTCCCGAATGCACGGACGGCTCACTGTGCTGTGAGCTGAAAGTTATAAACATGTGTCTAATTTAGATCCCTCAGGTATAGAATAAGTAATTTAGGCCAAAAACTATAGAAATAATTTTATTTTAGGTCTCTCGGCTATATAGAGTACTTTCATTTGGGCTGGACACCAACCATGTCGTGCCGTGTTTAGGCCGGGCCAAATAGCCGTACATCGGTACATGCCTTGATTCGGGCCTTGTCATGGCGGAGTCGAAGCTGTTTGGCTGGGAGTGGCAAGCTCGGCAATAATAATCCTCAACAAACTTCTTCACAAGAAAAAAAAACCTTAACAAACTTCCCGACATCAAGGCGAGAGGATGAAAATGGAGCAAAATTGAGAGAGATTTGGCTGAGCCTAGGTCTCAACCAAGGCAGACGATATCGACGTCTGTGGGCGTTGTTCCCTTCTTGAAGGTATCGTTACATTGGCTCTCTTCTTTTTAGGTAAAAACATAGTCTGACTAGATAGGCGTCGAACAACGTATTTAATGTTGTTTTCTTTCATAGAGTCTTCGCTCAGAAGATTTTGCTTCTCATATAGGTTGGTTAGGTGGTTGTCGATCTAGCAACTCAACATTTAGAAGTTGGAGTTACTTGTCTTTTAATGCTTGACAACTCAACATGTTTGTTTAGTTCGGTCGCTGCATGTCGTTTTTCTTTTTTCTTTTCTGTAAAGGTTTTGTTGGTTATCTTTTAATTAATCATGTTTTGTTAGGTTTCGGGTCCGGTTCTTCTTATAAACCAGATCAACTTTTCTTCTTTTATAAATTCCGACATAAAATCTGTGGTCATTACCTTAAAAAAAAAGATGAGTGTGTTCTTGTGTGTGTCACAGTAATGAAAGACGTACGGCGGCGTACGTCGTCGCCGCAGGCCCGTCCATGACGGCGTGCGAGCTGGGCGAGCGCTCAGGGCCCTCGATTTTCGGGGGCCTCCAAATCAGCCAGGGCCAGCTAACATCACGTGCAGGTTGAATGTTTAGTCTGAATGTGCCGTTGTAGGAATACGACCAGATAGGCGTTCAAGAGACGAAGGCTCAGCCAACGTTGGGTGACCCGCATAATCGCATCGAAGCTATCGTTTCCATTTCCCAAATCTGAGCGGCAAGCGTGTATGCATTAGCGGCGGCAAAGTACGACGCTAGACATCTTTTAATGGCGGCGGGAGCTACGTACCTCATTGTGCTGATCAACAATATGAAAGGTGTGGTGATTTACTACTGATTTTGTGCAGATGTCTCGCAGGAGATGAACAGAGTAACACGAACATGGCTAAAAAAGACATCATCACAGAATTATTCTTCTCACATTTCCTTCTTGTTTTTCTTTTTTTCCTTCTCAATACAACAATAATGCAAATGCAAGAACGGAGCAACGAGAAGATGCAGCCATGCAAGCAGTCTCTCATCTTCTTCCTTCACTTCCTCTCCTCGCTTAATTGATTTCTTATTGGCCGGGGATGGTGAGGCGGGGGTCAAACGACAAGAAGTTGTCGTCATTGACCCTGTTACCATGCCGCCACTGTCTGGCATGGAAGGCAGCCTAACGCCGAATTCCTAAGTCGGAGCGGTGATCGACGACAATCAACAAACGTGATAGCATCCCGACTCTAAGTGGCCTGCACGTGAGTGGCAGCTTTTTTTTTGGGGTCATCCTCATTGAATTTAAGGGCCTCGATTTAAATATCACCGGGGCCTTTAAGTTCTGGAGACGGCCCTGCGTCGCCGGCATTAGTAGCCAAATCCTTGTGTGCGTGTCGACTTAAATCTTCACTGCGTGCATTTGTTACTCGCATGAGTTTGCTAGGTTGTGCTAATTCGTAGCCGAGTCCGTCAAGCTCGATCGATCAATCGAGCTAACGGAAGTGTTGCTGAAGATGCCGGGGAATAATTAAGGTGGTGCACTTGGATCAGACAAGGTTAATTGGGTTTCTTGCACAAATCTCGGAATGATGACAGTCGGCCAAAAATGTGGCTGCAAAATGCAAACTTGAAAACATTGTGTACTTTGGAACAGTAGAGAACAATTAGGGAACAAACTGTTATATGTGGCTGTACCTGTACTACACGGTACCCGCGATAGATCCTCACTAGCTCTGCCTGCCTGGCTGCCTGTTCGGGATAATGTCTGCTGCCTAAAAAAGAGAATTACTAATATGTACTCGTACTGAAGCAGAAACGGCCAATGCGGATGAGACGCCTGCCCTGCCCTGTTGCCTGTATCAGTATGACGATACTGCGAGCGACTGCCGTCTGCATCTCGATCGATTCCAGCTTAGCTAGCAAGAGTACCAATACGGGCCCTGCCATAGGCCCATCAGACCTGAATATATATCTTAATTCTAGTTAAGATAATCTGATCAATCAGGAATTCAGAAAAAATCAGCCCAACATGCATGCATCAGCATCAAGCGCAGCAAAATGCCAAAAATGTTGGTTTGCTGGTGGCGCCGTCGTCGCCTCCGGGCCATACTCCCAACTTGCAAATTGCCAAGTTGCAATACGCATCATGCACAAACTAGCTAGCCCGTGACCAGCTAGCTCGATCGCGAGGCCGGGAGAGAGATCATATCGATGGCATCCCGTGACGCCGCCGCCGTTGTCGCGCTCTCCGTCAGTGACCACCTCGAACGTGGAGCTGATGGACGGCCGCGTGTGCGTGCCTTGCTCTGTGGCAGTGGCTAGACAGAGGAGCGGACAGTCTCTGATACCGCCGGAGAAGCTAGACAGCGCGCCCGCACACACGAATCAGGGTCTTGATATTTTGACTATTCTTTTTATTCAAACATTTATAGGTGTTTTATTTATTTTATTTATGACTTACTTTTTTATCATAAGTACTTTAAGGACACAACTTATTATTTTTTATATTTACAATGAATTTTTAAATAAGACAAATGATTAAACAATACAGACGGAAATGTCAAAACTTGAGTAACAAATATTGTACTACCTCCCTATTTTTATGTATGTTGTTTCAGAAAGAAAGTTTGATTTGATTTCTATGCAAAACTGATGTCCGAAACGTTATACAGAGGGAGTATTTTCTTTTCAACTGTCCCACCATATTATTGTTATATTTTTCAATTTGTTATTTATATATGTCGACAAATTTCTGTGGTTATAAATAGTCAATTTTTTTATCCACAATTATGCTTTGAGGTTCATGCAGTTGGACAAAAAAAATAAAATTCACGCGGGTGCTTGAACTGCATTTTGAACCGACACAATGAAGGGTACAAGGGCATCGTGCTAATCAGCAAACCCCTTCGATGTTTTTTGATATGTTCATAGGAGTTACAAATTACATTGTAGTCACACCGTAGGTGCAATGTAATCACAACCAAATTGCATTATAGTTATATTTAACTCTTTTTTAAGTTAAAAATATGTCAATGTTAAATATATAGTCCTTGTTTTTTCGTTCTTCTAAAAATACAATTATCAACAAAACTATCTATTATGTACCGCTTGCTTATCCCACTTGTTCTAAATCTAATCCAGTACTATCTGATAACTTTATTTTAATACTCTATTTGTCCGAATAATCAAGTAAATAATTTGGAACAATAATCTAGTGGTGAATAATTAATTAATCTATCTCAAACAAACAAAGAGGTAGCTTCATCGGAGAAGTACAAGTGTACAAGTGTGAGAAGTCAGACGGACAGACGCACAGACAATTAATTTAACACTCCCATCGTATATATGTCGAGACAATGTTTCCGATGGATCGATGTTTGTACAAAATTCTGTAGTTGGTTACAGAGCAAAAAAATATTTATTTCATGGGGTATGGATGGCCTGCACATTCATATCATGCCTTCATGGCGCTATCTATAGCTTTGCCTGAATTTGCTAGATGGACTCACTGCCATGGCCCATGGATGGTACGTCTAATACATGTAAGTTGGCATCAAAGCTAGAGTAAGAAAAGTCTTGAAACCCGGCTATTCCAAGATGTGCCCAGGTGTATCTGCACTTTAATTTGCTACCTCAAATGTTTGAGTTGTTGGCGGTAAAGTTTGTAATTGCATTGTTAACCTGTTTTGTTCCGATTAAATGAACTGAATTTCTCTTTGGAAGTTGTTTATTTGGTTAAACTTTCAGAAGAGTATCACGGATCGATCAGCTCGTGCCATGCAGCCGCCGGGAACGTGTAACCGGCGGCGGGGACCGTACCATGTACACAAGTTACAGTATCTGAACATAGATAGACTCAAAGTCACATGACAAGTACAACTGTAGTCTGTATTTTTTACTTATGTATACGACAATGTATATTTGTACAACTGTACAAACTCTGCAACGGCCTGTATGTATCATATCTATAGGGAAACTAATTAATTAAGCTCTGCAGCAATTGATGAGCACAGAGCACTGGAGTGCTGGACACAGCACAACATCATGGGTATGGATGGGCTAGCAAATTATGAAATGTGGAGCTTAATTACAACTTTGCCTGATCTGCATGAATTTGCTGGATGATGGAAGTTGATATCAATGCTGAGTGAGAAAAGTCTTGACACACGGTTGTTCCAAGATGTGCCCTGTGCCCAGGTGTATCATCTACCTGCTTTGCACTTGGTGGTAAAAGTTGATTTTATTCTACAACCAATTTGTCTGCCTAACTCAACATCCCAAATCATTTTTTTTTCTAAAAGAAAAATATTCTACAACTAATTTCTCTGCCTAACTGAACATCCTAAGTTATTGATTTTTTTTGTTCGCCCGAATCAATTAATTGCTACTACATACTATGTATGGGCTCTGAATTAATTGCTAGCTAGTTGTCATGTGTTTAGTTGGGAGAGTTGTCCTTAAAACTGTTAGTATGTCTACGTGTTGAAGACTCTTTAACACATCATCAGATAAATGTGCTATCATACATTCGTCCTTAACATGGCTACAGGATACGTATCTTATTGATCTACATGCAAGTGACAACGACGGATGACAGTCTAATTAATGTATGAAAATGGTATGAGAATATTAAGATATTGACAGCAATTGATGGTGTGCATGGTACATATAAACCACTGTATGAGCTAGCTCAACAACCAGAGTTAACTCACACTAACATGCGAGATTATTATCCCTTGAAGGCACTAATCCGCACAAGCAGACACAGCCCAAATTCACAGTACTCGGACTGCATTGCTGCACGTTCTTGCCACATGAACAATCCAACAAAACCGAGTTATCCAGCTAAATTCCAAGCCTCATTCCTCGAAATTCTACCCATCTTTATACTACTAAAATGTGGAATTTGAACCACATTTGAATGAAATACACACAAACAGATCAGAGAGAGTACTTTCCTTTCCTTTTCTCAATGGAGTATATATCATTTCATTTTGTCGAATGCTTGAATCGATTTAATATCTTTCTGAAAAGAAATACAATATACATTGTCCAACCAATGGATCAGTCACTATTGAACTGGGAACACACGTCCCTGACCTCGCCGTCGTCGCCGGTGAGCGCGCCGATGGTGCCCATCTTCACCATGGCGCCGACGAAATCCTGCGCGAACCTCGCCGACCCGAGGTAGGCGGTGACGAGCCGCCGCGTCGCATTGCTGGCGTCGAGTGCTGCGTCGGAGGCGATCACGGCGTGGCCAGACCGGATGTTGCGGAGGATGCTGTCGTCGAATTCCCCTTCGCTGCCACGGTCCAGCGCCACGCGCGTGTTGAAGTCGCCGGGAGCACACTTCGCCTTCAACTCCGCCAGGAACGGCGCCGGAATCGACGGGTCCGATCCGCCGCCGCCGCCGCCGGGGAGGCGGTAGTTGTACAGCCTGTCCTTCACGAAGAAGCACGCCGTCGTGCCGATCGTGTGTGCTGCTGCATTCAAATTTATGATCAAAATTTAAATTTTATTTGAATATTTCATCCGAAGTAAATCCGAATTTTTTTTTAATGTCGGTGACCCCGAAATTATTTCCGAAATCGATAAGCTGAACCTGCTCCACGGCAAAGGGGGGGAAATGGATATGATGGCATTGGTGTTTACCCGTGAGGAGGACGAAATTTCCAAAATAAATCCGAAAATTCTGAAATATTGAAATTTTGTTGAGCTCAAAATTATTTTCGAAACCGATAAGCCGAACCCTGCTTGTATTGGTATTTCTTTACCTGTGAGGAGGACGAGGTCGCGGTCGTCGAGGCCAGCGGAGGAGAAGCGGGAGCGGAGGAGGGAGATGGGGTCGGCGACATCAGGAAGGACATCGGCGTCGCGGAGGCGGGAGACAAGGCCGTCGCGGCGGCCGGTGGGGACGTCAAACGACGGCCCACCGGTCATGGCGACGGCGTCGCGGGCGGCGAGGGCGACGATGTCGGCGCACGACACGACGCCTGGGCAATTGTCCTCCAGCTCCGCCTTCGCCGCCTCCACCACCTCCTGCCCTCTCAGACCCTGGTGCTTGTTGTTGTTCACCTCCGCGTCGTTCCCCCGTATCAGCACTGACGCGTCGCACCCCTGCCACGACACAGCCGTCTGTGATGACTCGTCGCCATTGCTATCGATCGAATTGGACAGCGTGTGTCAGGATGGGTGCGTACCTGGACGAAGCAGTCGTGGAACTGGAGGCGGAGGAGGGCGGGGAGGATGGAAGGGTCGTTGCCGGCGGCGTCCTGGACGGCGGCGGAGACGATGTCCTCGGCGTCGGGGCAGGTGTCGGAGTAGAAGCCCACCTGGAGTTGGCCGTGTGACACGCTCATTGCCTCCATCAGCAGCAGGAACGCCATTGTCAACATGGGAGCCAGGATGGCCATTTCTTGAGGGAGCTTAACAGGTGGTGAATGGATGGGGCCTTTGCATCAATGAAGGCAAAGTTGTATTTATATCCTATAATTCGGTGAGTGGCAGCTAGCTTGAGAGTGAGTCTCTAAGATATTTTTTTCAGACTATGGAAATGAATCTAGAATCTGTATTAAATATTTATCCGGTCTGAGTATCTTGGATATAGTATGGTTATATGGCAGAGGCGGATCTTGGATTTTATTGAGGGTAAGGAACATGAGTCCATGAGTTTCAAAGAATTTTGTACAAGACAGTTTGATTCATTTGGTGATCAGAAACTTTTGTACATGTAGCTTTTATGGTATGCACAGAGATTGTGGAGGAGAGGGTGGATCCATGTGGTTCTTGATGCTAGCCTTTACCACAATTACCGTCTTTACAAGGCTGCACGCAAGTACCATATGCATTTTTTGTACTATGCTCTTTTTCATGTGTGTGTTGGAACAGCTGGGGTTGATTTGGAGGCTTGTAAATGTAAAGAGGACATAGTTATGAGAGGAAGTTAATGGGACCGTCATTTTTGCCGCTTCAGAAAAGTTACATGGTGTATACTGGAAGCTAGATAAAGCTATTTACCTGCTTTCATTGCACAGTGTTTGTCCGTTGTCTAGGAAGTCACTATTTTAAAATGTTCTGTCAATTGAGGAATCGAATAATCAAAATGGTGAGGTGGTTTTGTATTGTGTCTTTTGACAGGAGTAAGCACATTTTTTTTCTCTCGCAAACTTCTTACTTTCCCCGTTTAAAAATATAAGCATTTAGGGGAGAATATAAAACTTTATGGTACAATAAGATTTGTCCAGATTCGTTGAACATGAGGTGTCATATCATCCCTCAGGCAAAGAGAGTATTAGGTTTTAGTGCATTAATGACTTGTTCACATTTGCTGCCGGCAGCAACTTTGAAACAAAGATGGTCCATGGTCGCCCACACCCTCAGTGCCGTGCCGTGCCAGACCGGCGCTGGCGCCGCCACCCCCTCCAGATCTGGAGTCTAGAGGGGGAGGCTCGCCCGTCGCCATCGCCGTCGCCGTCGTCGTCATCGTCGCTTGCCATCGAGGACGTCGCCCCGAGCCGATCTAGAGGGGACGGGGGAGGCCACCAAAGACGGATCTGGCCGCCCCTTGGTCGGATCCGCTGCCCCTCGCCGCTCGCTGCCGCGCTCGCCTTCGGTGCCCTCGCCGCCGCTCGCTCGCCTCCATGAGAGAGAGGGGAGAGGAAAAGAGAGAGGAGAGAGGGGGAGAGAAGGGAGATAGAGGAGAGGAGAAGAGAAGAGATAAGGTTGGGGTAGTTGGGGTTGGCCGGCCGGCTCTCTTCCCTCCACTCCTTTAAAAGAAAAATATTTTTTCAGACGGGCCACTAGGTAGTCCGTCCGCAAAAATAGGATTTTTGCGGGCAAAGCACCAGCCGGGAATAGGCTGACCGGTGCCCCGGTATGCATTTTTGCAGGCGGCTTCGGAGCCGAGCTGCCTGCAAAAATGGAGGAGGGCGCCCGCAAAAATGGTTTTTGTACTAGTGGATGCTACTGAAATACTAGTTTCTCGGAAGTTTGGATGGTCATGCTATGAATCATGAATAATGATTTACTTAAAATAAAAGGTGGAGTGGAACTGCGGAGCTGAAAAAATATAGCTCCACCCTCGTAGTGTAATTTTTAGGAGTGGAACTGCAGCTCCATCTATATTGCACAAGATCTTTAAAGTGTTTGGTACGGCTCCACTACACGAGAATCTGGCAGTTGGAGCTGTACCAGATAGGGCCTAAACTCAATCTTATTTTAACTTAAATGTTGTATGGCTAGGAATCACGCTGAGATCCAAACAAATTTCAGCAGGGTGACATATAGACTGTCCGAAAAAGGGGAAAATAAAGTACTTTCCTCCAAATCTACATTAATTAAGGCAGGTAATTAGGATAGGTTGAGCTGTCATGATCTCAACCGTACAATCAAATATAACTCGGATTTCCCTGAATTCACTACGTGAAGTTGATCCCAAATCAGAGGATCCGGACCCCTCATATGAGGTATATATTTTCTCTAATTAATGGGATGAGATAATGTACCTTCTATATATAGATAAGTTCAAAGCGTGGGATTACACGGGATAATATAAGAAACCATTAACGTATAGAATCAATGCATGCTAAAGATGACCTGCAGCCTTTGTATATATAGCAATTCACAATAAGAGTGCGCTCTCACTATTCCAAAAAGTTTACATGGCGAAGCCTTCTCTTATGTTCCTTACCCTTGTGATCCTTCCCCTTCTTCTCTGCAATGATCTCCATGCAACAGGTTCGAATGGCACCTTATTAGTTTTTTTTACCATGATGATTTACACAATTAGACCCAAATATCGCTGTATATTTTATATCTTTTGAAGTTTTGATGTCATTAACAGAATATGTTCATGTGCAAAATGAATTTTCATCTGTTCATACTAGTTTACTCCTTCAGCTATAGGAGAAAAAACTGTACAGATCCATTGCCTTGTACATAAGAAATACATGCATCTGATTTATGAATTAATTGATGAGCAGGATTGACAGAAGCCAATATTACTGAGAAACATTTTTCAGTAAAATCCATGAACATGACAAGCGAAGCAAGCATACCTGGGGGGATAGTCGTGCAATTACAGTGCGATTTTTGCGATTGTTGCCTTGGCAGTTCTGATCCTAAATGCACTGCGCAGACATGCTGCTACAAGTCGACGTGCGGCGATCCTAGAAAACCACCAAACACTTGTATATCACACAGGATCTCATGTGGCTGTGACGCCAACTGCAAGTGACTGATACTATTTCTGCCTCGCTAATGGATGGCAGTAAAACAAGTGGTTTAATATTTTAAGTATGACTTATTATTATTGACAAGGAATGTTATAAAAAAGCACAAATAAGTTTACACAAGTCACATTGCTAGATTTATTTTTAGATAATGGAATTAACTCTGGCCTTTACTTCAGAGAAGCTACAGCCAATTATGTCACATTGCTAGATAGCAGCAACAGTTGCAATCTTGTGTACACGTGCCATCTGCCGACAAAATTGCCAGTGTTGTTCCTTCCTTCATCCTTGCTCTTTGTAGGGATCCGCTGTAGGCAGACTATCTCACATTCCCTTGACGTCCGCTGCCTGAGTGATTCACATATCAAGGCTCATGTTCCCTTAACGCGCGCTTAGCACGTCAGCGCAGCGTGCACTTCTGTACGACAGTTCTTTATTGGGTCGGAGACGTCGGCGTCACGGAGGCGGGAGACGAGGCCGTCGCGGCGGCCGGAGGGGACGTCGAACGATGGCCCCCGTCATGGCGACGGCGTCGCGCGCGGCATTCCCCCGGATCAGCACCGACGCGTCGCACGTACCCCTGCCACGCCACGCCGTGGACGGCGGCGGAGACGATGTCCTCGGTGTCGGGGCAGGTGTCAGAGTAGAATCCGACCTGGAGTTGGCCGTGTGACACGCTCATTGCCTCCATCAGCAGCAGGAACGCCATTGCCAACATGGGAGCCAGGATGGCCATTTCTTGAGCGAGCTTAGCAGGTGGTGAATGGATGGGCCGGGCGCCCTTTGCTTCAATGAAGGCAAAGTTGTATTTATAGCCTGGTGAGTGTCAGCTAGCATGGGAGTGAGCTTCCAAGATTTTTTTTTTCAGGCTGAGTATCTTGGATATAGTATGGTAATATGGCAGAGGAGGATCTTGGATTTTATCGAGGGTAAGGAACACGAGTCCATACACAGAAAATTTACATGAGTTTCAAAGAATTTTGTACAAGACAGTTTGATTCATTTGGTGATCAGAAACTTTTGTACATGTAGCTTAAGTTATGGTATGCACAGAGATTGTGGAGGAGAGGGTGGATCCATGTGGTTCTTGATGCTAGCCTTTACCACAACAGTCTTTACAAGGCTGCACGCAAGTACGTACCATATCCTTTTTTTGTACTATGCTCTTTTTCATGTGTGTGTTGGAACAGCTGGGGTTGATTTGGAGGCTTGTAAATGTAAAGGAAGAGAACAGAATTATGAGAGGAAGTTAATGGGGCTGTCAATTTTGCTGCTTTAGAAAAGTTGCATGGTCTATACTGGAAGCTAAATAGAGCTATTTACCTGCTTTCATTGTACTCCGTTGTCTAGGAAGTCACTGTTTTAAAATGTTCTGTCAATTGAGGAAATCGAATAATTGAATAAGGCGAGGTGGTTTTGTATTGCGTCTTTTGACAGGGGTAAGCACATTTTCTTTCTCGCTAACTTCATATTAGCTTTTAGTGTACTGATGACTTGTTCGCATGGTTTGCTGTCGACAGCGAATTTGAAAAAGAGATGGTCCATGGAGTACATGATTTGCATGTAAATGCCACTGCATCTCTTAAAATGATTTGCATTTCAATGGAGTGTCAAAGGGATGCTACTGAAATACTAATGCTCGGAAGTTGTTTGCAATAGACATACTATGAATCCTGAATGATGATTTACTTAATATAAACTCAATTTTATTTTAACTTAATGTTGTTTCGTTAACATACTGATTTTGTTGTTGAGGTCCACATGCTAGACATAATCTCTTGGTACTGGGCCTGTATGCAATCAAAAGGATTGCTTATCATCTTCAATGTGTGCTTCAATGATCAGACATGCACGTGCTACGGTGCTAGTACATCAAACTTTTCTGACTGCTAGACGATGTTAAACTTCCTGTTGTTGTTTCTTAAAGAAATAGTTTTTTTCGAGGAAGGCGGCAGGAGTTGTGCCATTTCATATTATAGAGGAGAAACAGAAAGTTTTGTTACAACTGTGCTACTTTGCATACATTGAAAAACATATCCAACCACAAAGCTCACTCCACTTCACTAAGAAAAATAAAGGAGCTACTCTCGCGCCAAAGCCCTCTCCTTTTCTCGGTACAGATTGAGTGCCATGTCGACAACATCGTGCACCGTCTTGTATTCATTGTTGAAAATCTTATCAATCCTCTGGAGCCATATACTCCATAAGAAATAGTCTTCGATCGTGTACGTTTATTGTACAAATACCTATATGTGTCGTATTACTTTTAGTTACAAAATAAATCTGTAGTAACACTATATGCATGATCTTGCAACCAAACACATCCTTAACTTCTTTTTTTTTAATTCAGATTTGAGAAAGATGAGAAATATTGTGGCCAGTTATTTATATATGGAGGATTGACAAGTTTTCTTGTATGACAAGATCTGTAGAAATTGCTAGGATTGACCAAGGGAGCTTTTACTTTGGTAGACAAGTTTTTTTCTCATGTTAGTAGGAGAAAGCTTCTCCATTATTGACTTCTGGTACATAAACATATATATTATTTGCAAAGGAATATAAATGTAATTCGAGAAAGGGTCTACAATGTAAATACACTATAATTATGGTGTAATTACAATGTAACTGCACTATAATTACAATATAACCATACCAACTGTGTGTAGATCAAAGAAAAAACATAAGTTTGCTAGTCGGTTACCACCGTGCAACCTCAACACCCAGCAGTCCCAGCTCCTGTATCGCCAGTTTTCTCCCAACAAACAGTGGCACGAATCGAGAGGCATATCCTATGCCTTCAATTTTCAGATAGGACTATCTCTTTGGCAGTCCTCTTTCCCTCTTTTTCCTTTTTTTTAATTTATATTTCAGCATGTCATTCCAATTTATAGGAAAAGAAAACAATGTGTCTTTTTCAATCATGTGACCTGTACCAAACTTACCTGACGCCTACTACAGTTATTTGGATTCTCTGCAAGCGTACTCCACAAAGGCCACGTTCAGTTCTAAAATTTTTTGGACAAAAATATCACATCAATGCTTAGACACATATTTAAAGTGTTAAACATAGAGTAATAACAAAACAAATTACATATTCCGACTGTACACTACGAGACGAATCTTTTGAGCCTAATTAATTCGTTATTAGCATATGTTGGTTAAGCACTTATGGTTAATTATGGCATAATTAGACTCAAAAGATTCGTCTCGTGATTTACAGTCGGATGGTGCAATTAGTTTTTTTCGTCCACATTAGTACTCCATACATGTGTCCAAATATTTGATGTGACAGAAAAGTTAAAAGTTTGAATTTTGAAAGGAGGAACTAAACACAGCCAGAATCAGAATTTGAGACAAGAAAGCTCACTACTCGCTAGCATTCACCTGTTCTGTAGTACTAAGGCCATGTTTAGTTTCCTACTTCAAATTTCAAACTTCCAACTTTTCTGTCATATCAAATGTTTGGACATATATATAAAGTACTAAATATGGTCGACAAAAAAACCAATTGCACAGTCCGACCATGATTCACGAGACGAATCTTTTGAGCCTAATTACGCCATGATTAGTTATAAGTTCTACAGTAACCAATATATGCTAATGACGGATTAATTAGACTCAAAAGATTCATCTAACAGTGTACAGTCGGAATATGTAATTTGTTTTGTTATTTGTCTAAGTTTAACACTTCAAATGTGTGTACAAATATGGACAAAATTTTTTAACTAAACACAGCCTAAAGTAGTACTGTTGTTTCAGTGGTAATAAATAGAATAAGCTGATTTTGAGAAACAAATATGAGTAATTTAATGATATCATTGTAGACCACATGATATTATAACGAAAATAGTTCAGCACCTTGCAAAACTGAACAGAAATAAGAAAGGAAAAACCCAGTGTACGTAACTGAGGATGAAGAGCAATGCCAAAGAGGAAAAAAAAGATGACTTAATGTACGAATGAGGAGAATTAGGAGACGTTGGCCCAGTGGTCATCCAAATTGGCTTATGGAGTCCTATCCAAGGGTGGGAGAGCTTTCCCCACAAGCTCATCTAGAAAAACCAGGCACCGCCACGTTATTGATAATTCTCTTGGTTGAAACGCTCAACTCTGATGTTGGATAGCAAACTGATTAGGCAAGCATGGACTACCTTATCCTCCTAGATGTGTCTTCTATGATTAACAAACCGAGATAGTCGACCACATTCTAATCAATCGTTCGTGAACGCTTCAACCCTGGTGGATGATCCTCATAGAAGTTGGCAAATCCCAATGCTTTTCCTCACAATCGTTCCTTCCCTGGTGGCACAACGGAAGAAAATGCTTCATTAATTTTCAGAAGAAGGGCTTTGACGTCTTAATTTGTTGGTCGATTTGGGAGGAAGACAATGTGGGGTTTTTATGGCCAGCACATGACATGGAGGAAGGTGGCCCATGCAGCAGCGGAAAAGGGTGGACTTTTGACAATGGCCATGATCACATAGGCTGTTGCGAGATATCAACTTCATTTTGTGTTTTCCCATTCTTTTTCCCCTCTTTTTATTTTGAGGAACACTCCGGTGCTGTCTCTACTTGTAGTATTATATTACTAATAGAAATAATCTATGACCGTCCGTGTAACACCTCAACTCAATAAAACCTTGTAGTGCGGTGTTGTGTTTGGTGTTGTGTTGGCCCAAGTGGTACAGAAATGGTGTGTAGTGGTGGTTTAGTACCACCTTGGAAGTTTAGGTGGGTGAGGACCTGCTTATAAGCCTTCGTGCTCCAACCATAGCACATTCCGATTAGCCCTTTTACACAAAGCGAGGACAAAAGTGTAAGAGTTGTACTATGTGAACATGGGTCCGCTCAATGTGTAGAGCGGGCTAATGTGACTGTTATAGGCAGAGTGTTACAGTTGGTATCAGAGCATAAACCTTCACTGTTCGTATGGGCCTATGAAGGACATACGACACCGAGAGAAGTTCCCTTATAAGCATTCGTGCTCTAACCAAAGTACAATCGGGTTAAGCCTTTTACACGAAGCGAGGACAAAAGTGTAAAAGTTACCGTAGTACAACCGGGTTAACCCTTTTACACGTAGCGAGGATAAAAGTGTAAGAGTTGTACTAGGCTAATGCGACTGTTGGAGACAGCGTGTTAGTGTCCGCTTTAGTCAGGGGTGGAACCAAACATGAATGATGACTAGGGCTCAGCCCTTTGTTTTAAAGAAATATATAAAATTTATACAAATTTCTCAAATTTATATGAAATTTACATAGAATTTGGATCATAGGCCTAGGGCTCAACCCCTAGCTGCCCTAAGCTTGGTTCCCTTATAGAATTCTGAAGGGTAAAATTTGCGCGTGTGTATTTAATTGAGTTAATAAAATTTGCAAATTATATGAGAGTTGAATTTTGTTGATGGACAAATATATTTTTGGACAAGTAGAAAATATATTTAAATCAGAAAATTATGGTGTTGATATTTTGTTAGTAATGTATATATTATCGCTGAGCACCACCGAGGTCGCCGGCGTCAGATCCGTCTACACAGAATAATTAAAATAATAACTATCACTTATTCAATCATTAAATAATAACTATCACTTATAAACTCAATAATAATAAATGTGCCCGTGAGTTGCAACGGGCCTTTAATTTTTTGGGATAATTGTTGATTTTGTTTTATTGTTTGTGTGGGTTTATTTAATTGATTATATGAGAGTTGCAACGGATGAAAGCAATTTTAATCTTTTATATTGGTGTTGTGTATTCCATTAAGATCAGGCTGAAAAATTCAAGGTTAATCAATAAACTGTGTGGCCAAGCAATAACTGTGTGTTTAATCCTTCCTACTTAGGTATTTGAGTTCATTCAACTGGAGGAACTCCACTACACCGGGATTCACGGGATGGACATCAAGATATCAAGGGCGATGGCAAACTTGGAAAGTTCAAGTGAAATAGTGAGTACTTCTTGCAACATTTTAGAAGAAAAATACATTCATCATTTTCATATTGCTCCTATAATTCCTAAATGTATACACTAAAAAAAGATGCAAAGACATTCTATAGAGGAGATTTCCAAATTAACTCGAAAAACGAGTTCTAAACTCTAGAGACATTTTCTAAAGACACCTTGTAAATTGCCACAAATGTTTGTAGTCTACAAGCATACTATAATCTTTTAGATAAATGCGCAAATTACTTGGTAGACATTTCTGAGACACTCTACTTCAGCAAATGTGTATAGGCTAGATATATTTTGAAGGTTAATTTGTTTTGAGTAACTAATATAAATAATGTAAGACACATAGGGAATACTAATGTTGTGAGCTAGGTTTTTCCAAAATGCC
Organism: Leersia perrieri; assembly: GCA_000325765.3. Classification (NCBI taxonomy): domain Eukaryota; kingdom Viridiplantae; phylum Streptophyta; class Magnoliopsida; order Poales; family Poaceae; genus Leersia; species Leersia perrieri. The sequence continues at coordinate 3,697,237 of CM002479.1, forward strand.
TTGAGCTTGAGAACAAATCACAGCAAAGAACAGATGATTATCGGTCTTTTTCACCATATTTAACTACGGTAGTAGCACAAATTTAACACCACCATGATTATGTTGTCATGCGCTTAATTTAACTCATTTATTTTTAAACTCCTAATTATAGATTGAAGAAGACATTCTCTGTCAGCCCGCAAGCGAGTTTGTGGATATGATTAGTGAGGTATCATCTACATCTACAGTTTTCATTGATGCAAAATGACAACTTGTATAGTTTGACATGTGTGTATTATATGAATATGTTAAACAATTTACTGCAAAACAGGCTTTCAAGTCTCTTGCTGAGGCTATTGAAAAGATCGATGGGGCAACAATGGAAGACAACAAATATTGTACATCTGTCCATTACCGCGATGCTAAAAGGAAGGTAGAATGATCTAACTTTAGATTTTTTCCTAACAACTTTAGAGTAATTTTAGCAAATAATGACTCTCTTAACTGCATGATCACAAATTGGTTAAAACGGCTGTGAAAGATGTCCTACAAGCATTCCCTGATCTGAAGATGACTTTCGGAAAGATGATATGCATACTCAATTGCCAGACTTTAAGTTTAACTTGTATTTCATCTCAAACATGTTTGTCATAACTTGTGTACTAACCCGTTACAGGTTTCTGGAGTTCGACCCATAATCAAATGGGACAAAAGGGAAGCAGGCAAATTCCTTCTAACGTCGCTTGGATTGGACAACTCCGGGGTTCTTGCCATCTACATAGGGGAGGATAAAACAGACGAAGATGCATTTGAGGTTCAATTTAAATCCTAACAAATCTTTTAGAGTTAAAGTTTCAGTTGCAAAGCCTCTCAAATGTACATTATATTTAGGTGCTTCATGAGAAGAACAGTGGATACGGCATCCTTGTCACGCAAGAAGTGCCTAAGAAGAAGACTGCAACTTCCTATACTCTTAAAGACCCGTCAGAGGTAACAACACTTGCTATCGCATAGATTAGTTCGGTTTTTCCAGTTGTTTATAGTCAAATGGTAGTTAATATTTTCACTTATGTAGGTGATGGACTTCCTCAAGTCCTTGGTAGAATGGAAGAGGAGCCAGAACTGAGACTGTCACAATATCAATAGCAACATCACCATTTGGAGCATGAGGTTTGTATTATAAAAGTAATGTTTGTTCTTAGCATTTGATGGCTTGCCTTTGCTACCAACTATCTCCATCAGCGATAACAGAAATGCTGGAGGATATTTGTATGCCCCACTAACTTAATTGTTAATCATAACCTTTTCTTGATAAGTATAGAGGGCAAGCATTGACCAAAAAGAGAATGATCTGAGTAATTTGAATCAATGTGGAAAAACATATTTATATCTGAATTTTGAAGGACTGTATCAAGGGTTAGCTATTTAGAGAATAGTTCTCTGTCCACTTATTTACCAACATCATTTTAATGCAAATTTCGTTTTTGATGTGCAGGATTTCTCATTTATCTGTGGTGATTTTGTCAGAAGTTGCAAATTTTAGGGTTTCTTAAGTTTATGATTGATTTTCCTTTTATCGTACCTCTAGCTCCTGATTAGTTGACCCATTGTGGTTCTTTGCCACCAACTGTTTGTGCAAACTAAGAAGGGAGATGGGTAGGGGGCCGGAGGGGGCTTGAGCCCCCTCTACTCCCGTAGCAGCCATAGGAGCTCTCACTAAAATTATTTGCCAAATGTTAATGTAAACGGATGCTAAATCTCTGTCTGGTGTATTGAGGACCAGCCTAATATGTTCTTCTAGATCCGCCACTGGAGATGAACTATTATAAGTTTTTTAATACAACAATGATGGGTCTGTTGCAACATGAATGAAGTAAATGTGAAAGAAGTTTACTACTATCTCTAATAAGAGTACCAACAAAGATAGCAATATCATGTTAATTTGCCCTATAGCTTATACTATATCCACATCCAACACAAAGCACTTTGTATGCACTGATCAAGTCTCATTTCAATATTGCTCCACATAACGACTATAGAACAATGACAACATGATATTATCATTTCCATCAACGAATAAAATGTAGGAAGGGCAAGAATGTTTACATACTGTAACTTAAGATGTCTTAGGGCAGTTGCTCAGTTGGTGACACTTGGTTGTTGGTTCACAATATGTATTGATGCAACGTTACTATAGTGGTAATTGTGCTAATTAAAGCTAGCACTTACACCATAAAATGAATAAGACCAAGAAACATCACAACAAGAGATAGTTGAAACAAAATTTTAAATGTGTGCTATATCAGTATTAGGGGTGCAGTGTTATAAACTTAGAGAGGGGTGTTGATTCATGCTTCTTCTCTTATATTTTTGCAAGGAGAGTCAAATAGAATATGCTGAGGTTTCAAGTCAGACCACAAACTTATTTATATACTTTGCCTCTCAAACTCCAGAAGCAATGGTTTTTGAGATCTCAAATTCTCACCATCAACATATGCTACTTCCTTTGGCTATAAGTACATGCCATTTTAGGCATTGATATAAACTTCTAAATGTAACTTTGACCACAAATTTGTATTGTAAACTATTTATAAAACCCATTAAAATTATAATATTTTGAACAAATCTATATGTATAATTTTCATATATCCAATATAAACAATTATGAAGACATTGATACTCGGTTTTTATAACTTTATTGGATTATTGTCCAAAAAGACAAAGTATTTGTGCTCAGATGGAGTACATTGCATTGGTCTATGGCAAATAAAGAAATGGCTAAAAAGAACTTTTGTGTAGTCAATGTTACATCCGTGAATAGAGAGAATGAAAAGGGTTGCATGCATCTGAATTTTTGTATCTTAACACAGGTTGCTTCAATGATTATAGTTTCAAAGTTGAAAACTATGAGACTGGCTATGGTTTCCCAACAACAGAAAACCTAGTTAGTTTCCGATAGTATATTATTATAGTATCCAGATAGGGAGGGTATGAACACAGAAATCTAGCAGCCCAGTATAAACAGCAGTAGTACAAATATTGTGAATAACAGTTAGCATTCCTACTCAAGTCGCCCCCACCACCACAAAAAAACACATATTCATATTGGATCAGAATAATGTTTGGTGGCAATACCATATGGAAGATCTGAAATCCGTGAGCAAACCTGAGATATTTGACTGACTCCGGAGATGCTTAACTAGGTATTGGATAAAGGGAGAAGAGAGGCCCATCATATCAATCAATTAGGATCTAAAGCTCTACAGGACTTCCATTTCATACGAAAAAAAGAAGAACTTGAGAAGACTGGAATGGATATATATCTCACCAGAGCAAGCCAAGGATGAACGGAGATCGGACGAGATCAGAGGTCACCAGCACAAGCAACGCCGCACAATGGAAGATTGGAATTTGGAAGGACGGAAGGAGGACTTGTGTCTGTGTGTGTTCTATTTTTTTCCTTTTTTTGTGATGACAAAAGGAACGTGGGGCTCGAGGCAGTCACCGTGGCCCGTTTTCCTTGCTCTGCGCATGGCTTTCAAGGAACCATACCTATCTTCCCACTTGGGTTTCTCTTCAGTATTCTTAGCCTCTTCTGGAGGAGCACCCAGAATGCCCTTGGCTGGATTTGGGTATTTGAAGTTTGGCTTATAGACTTCCTTGTAGCTTGGCCTTCCCACAGGCTTACTTGCCATTTGCACCAATAGCTCCTGTGTCAAAGCAAGGGACAACGCAGCATCAACCAAACAAGGCTTATGCAGCTTAATAGCTACCTTGATCTCAGTTTAAGGCCCCCAACAAATTTAGTAACAAAGTAAAGCTCATCATAACCCCTGTTATACACTAACACCCTATGCATAAGTTCTTCAAACTTACTGTGGTACTCTTCTACTCCCCGTATCTGCCTTAACCCCTCTAGTTGCTCTAGATATTTCTTGTACTGAGCCCTCCCAAATTTGGAACAAACGGCTACACACAGCCCAAACCAACTATCTACTGAATGTAGGGCCTCATAAGTCTGTAACCACAGAGCCGCATTCTCCATGAAATGGAGGGTAGCGAAGGGGGCCAATTACCATAAGGAACAACGTACATGTCGAAATACTTCTTAGCATTCTTCTTCCACAACCTAGGGCTATCACCACTAAACATAGGGAACTCCAACTTAGGCATCCTAGAGCCCACAGATTTGAACAGAACTGAGAATTACCCATTCCCCTATCAGAGTTTTCACCAAATTCGAAATTACAGCGCTTACCATTGTCTATGGAACGATCGGGGGATTTGAATTCCCTAGATTCATCACCCTGGTGTACATGAGATGCGCGGTGCCCGTAGGCCGATGGGTTCACCATCTCCGGCTTCCCAGGCAGTGGCTTGGCTTCTAGCTTGGCCATCCTTGCCTCGAATCCCTTCATGGTGTGACGCAGGCTTCTCAGGCCTGTATCCACCGCAGGGATCCACTTCTCCAGACTGCTCAGGGAGTCGACGATGCTCGTGAGGCTGGTCGTCAGCTCATCCACCTTTTTCCTCAGATTCACCATCTCCGTCTCGGCTGACTTCATCCGATCGAAGAGATTCGTCTTCTTCTTCGCCAGCATGCAGGATTCGTCTGCTCTGCTACCAAATTGTCACGATCTAGGATCGTGGTCAGGGAATTGGCTATTGAATCTAAGGAAGAGAATTGGTGTGATTTGGGAAGAACAGAGGGGAAAGTTAGAGTCGTGGAGGAGGGGTAAGGATTGCTTGTGTTTTCTTAATTGTTCAAAGACATCTCCTCTCTTGCTTGGTTTACGCTTATAACCACACGTTGCCATACACACTCATGTTCTGGGCTACCCACACGCGGGCCTTGGCCCAACACACACCGTCTTTACAGGACTACTCGAATAGATGGACTCCAAGCGTGACAGGTTTGCTCACTTCCTCTCCACCTTCCTCCTTACAACCAATCTTCCTGTACTAATCGTGGTGTAGTCATGACTGTGTGCTTCTATAATATTGAGTAATTTATTCTCAGATTTGTTGGTTAAATACCTCACATGTCACAACTGACCACCCCCCCCCCCCCCGCGGAAGTTCTTAAAATTGTATTAGTCTCATTTGCAGGTCAGTGTGTTCTATTCCTTTTCTTTCCTGCTTCCTGTCTATCATATTCAGATGCTGATTCAGTCTGACTGGCAGGAATTATCAAGTCACCTTGGTGCTTTGCAATGTCAAAAGGTACATGTCCGAAAGTGTCTCAGGTAAATAGCTTAGATTCTTCTAGTAACTTGAGCTGTGCCATAAATTGTCCGCTCTCATTGGATAAATATGCAATAAGTATGCATATACTTCTAAAATTTTCTATTCTGTGCTGAATGCTGCAGTTTGATTACATATAATCTTAAAAGGGCACATTCAGTTATTAGAGCAACCACGAGAAGGTTGATAATATTGACCATATAAGAGTGATGAAGCAATCTCTCAAAGAATCTCTTAATTGCATCGGAATTCATTAGTTATACACTATTTATTAACCTTCTAATTATGCGAGGCCGATTCTGTTGCCTGATTTACTAAATAATATCTGGAGTGTTAATGCCAATCCATATAGTGATCTGCTATCACTATTTTGAGTAGTTCTATTACGCCAAATAATTTCATTTCGTAACTTGTACAAATATCTCTACAGGAGAACTCCGCAAAGCAGCGTCTGATGAGCCTATAATGTGCTGATGTCCGCTGCTGGTTTCAGGTTCAGATATCTGACCAAAGTACTGCCCTTGCCAAATTCAATTACAGAAGGACATGCAGTTCCCACTAGGATAAACAGGTGACACGAACATGGTTCCACAGTGGGGGAACTCAAGGGGAAACAGCATATCAAATCTTGCTCCATCAGAGGTGAGATTGAGCTATGGAAGAAGAATTTAGAAACTCCAGAAGCTGCTAGGAACTGAACTTGCTGACAAATGCATAATTCATAAACTTGACAAGCTCTCACGAACTTTTTTTTTTCGAATACGCAGATCTGCATATCATTTCATTAAGAAGGAGAGAAATAGGTGAGGGATTAGCAAAAACCAACCCAAACACCCACCAACAGCCATACAACTCACCCCCCAAAAAAAAAAGTCCGTCAAATCATCCTACATAAGATGAAACTTATAGGGCCTCTTAGGAATTTGAGTTTTGCCCTATTCCTGCAGGAAGATTAATTATATCCTGTAAGATTCCTGCATTTCAAGTATCCCTAGTTTTCTTTGACAGCATGAGAGTCCATGTATTTCAAATATGTAATCAGATAGAAAATGAGTGGAATTCTTTGATTTGCTTATCTATTGTAGTTCGACATCTGGTAGTACTAGGCTGTGTACCAGGATACCACATTTTTATTCAATTTACCATTTATTTTCAATGTAATGCATATTGCTAGATTTAGTTTTTTAATTTTCTTTTGGGCTGCTTTGGTTCATGTATAATAGTTATTTTAATCAGTATAACTCATTCTAGAACAGTTTTTTTCCCCAATATTGCAACAATTGTTATTTAAGCTTAAAGCATGTTCAATGCATCATATTTACCGCTATTTCTGAAGTTTGTCACATCACATGAAAACTAGTCTAGAAACAATAAGCAACACATTATGTTTAGGATCTAGCATACCTGCTTAATATTTTTTATTTTTTATTCTTCATTTATCTCTTTGTACTCCTATCCCTCCCTCTTGTCATGCAACATGTACTACCTTCTCATATGCAATTTTACTTGTTACTTGCGTATTGGTTATTGTGCGAGGCTTGTCACTTACGCAAGACACTACTCTGTCACTTCAATTCTTTTCCACCTCATCTCAAATTCTATGTGGCACACCTGATTTAATTCTACAAAGAGATTTGCTCCTTTGGAATATTTATTAGAAATGAGGCAAGCAATCTGAAAGTTAATAAGCACCAGAAGTAGTAGTCATTAAGAAAATTTACAGGTAACAACAGAAAATTTACAGTGGAAAACTAGAAATCTTTATAAAACCTTGATTCCCGGTGAATCCTCCAGATTACATCCCGCTGTGGCACGTATGCAAGTCAGCAAGACTCAGTATCCTGTAGATTCTACCGTTGGATTTGCTTCCTTTGTACTATCAGCTGTTCGATCGTTCGACTCCAGTAGCTTCCCCGCATGGCACGCATTGCTGCCTCTCTACCAGGTAATGCGACCTGTCTTTTTTTCCCCTATTTTCTCCAATTTATCTCGATTTGTCTTAGTTTTCCCAATTTATCTCCATTCCCCATTTACTGTTCAACTCGAACCATCTATTTTTGTTGCTCACCTGCAGCTGCCTTTGTGACTACGTTTATGCAATGTATAATCAACCTAAATAGCCTATTCATTCAGTAAATATGATTTGTGTGAAGAGGCAAAATGAGATAGTAGCATTTTATACAAATGTTTGTGCTCCAGTGCTGTGCGTTACTTAAGTGAATAATTTTTGATGCCATCATCAGCTCATGATGTAAAACAGAGATATAAGCCTCTGGCTTTCCCAAAGAGTGCACATGAATTTATGTTTTTTTTATTAGAAACCTATACGGTTGGTAATGGTTCCATCCAACCATCTAGGTTATGAAACTGACAATGAGTGCAAATGTCTTTTGATCTCAACTGCTATACATATTTACAATTTAATTTACCTGTAATTCTACTTCTACATAGTGTCCTAGGTTGTTTGTTACCATTTTCTGACCGGTTCTGCTCTCTCTCTCTCTGCTATTTTCTTTTTTCCGGTTATGGCGTTATGCTTTCATCCCTAAAAGGGAAAAACAAATGATGAGTGGCCAACATAAAAAACGGAAGATTGCTCTTCCGGACCAGCAATACGAAGGTCAGCATGACTTTCCATTACACTTCTAATATTGTTTGGTTCGTCTTTTGTCAATTGGGAACAACACCCTTTTATTTATTTTGTAATCTATTCTACAGGTGCCTCCAGTAGTAAACAAGCAAGACATGCATATAACTTGGAGACAGATTCTGGACGATCTATGTACAGATTCCACATCGAATGCTCCGAGCTGCCTAGCCGTCTTCTTATGTTCGTGCCTGATAGTGCACACAGTCCAAGTTTTCGCAACATTCCTTATAGTACCCATGTCATTGCTATCCTGGAAAATAATTTAGCTCCCTTGCAATGCATGCTTTCTTATATTGCTTTGCAGGTTAAGGCCCTCAAATTAATCTAGGTGATAATTTCTCCCTCCCCCTTCCTCGCAGGATTCCCGCATCTAGAGCCAGCTATTGCTTCTGAGGCACGCAGGAAATGTAAGGCAGCCATGGCTCTCAAGATAGGTGGAGTCTTCTTTATCTGCCTATAATACCTCATCACAGGGTTCATAGTCTAATGGTTCCATTACAGTATACTTTTTACATTCAAACCCTTATTGACATAAAGTGGTGCTTCAACACAAATTTCTGCCTTTTAACTCCTTCATGTCTACCATGCTACAGGGCCTTTGCGGTCTATACGAAGTCGCATCTCCCCCGGTCAGGGAAATGCTACGGAACAGCAAGACCAAGGGCATGCACAGGCCAGCCAAGTTGCAGCCCCCCTACTCCTGATGAAGGCAGCAAAGGTATCTCTAATTGTTTCACCACATTACTACGTGCTTTGTAAGCATGTATTAATTTATACTTGCCCTTTTGACAATTACTTGGTTTTTCTCTCACGCATGATGCAAAACGAATGGTACCATTCAATGTTCTTTCTTTTCTTTTCATCACTTTTGCATATGCATGGTGTTGCTTTTATCTTATTTCTCCCTTTACCTCATGTACATTTTCCTGCTTTTGCAGGGCCAAATAGTGCCACTTCATCCTCCATATAATATTATGGTTTACCTAATGGCACCTGATCAATAACGAAACTGACCAACATGCACATCCCAGTGCATGGACTACACTTATTGCACCTCTACTCCTCCTACGGCTGCCGCAGGTATTCAATTTGCCATTTCTACATTTCTTATATGGATTTTACTTCCTTCGTTTACACAACATTGTGAACTCATCTTTTTTATGGTTTTTCCTATTTACTCATAGACCACCTTTTTACAGGTTGTTTGACGTCACTTCAATTTATCATGCTTCTCTTAAAACGTATCTATTTATGGTTTATCACAGTAATATCATATATGAAGTTGCATTGCCCATATCACCTTTACACAGTATAATGTCGCTCCTCAATGGATGTGCGATCATGCTGTTGTTCGATGCTCAAAATCTATCATTCGATGTCAAGTAATGCTGAAATATGACACCTAAGATCTGACGATTAAGCTGCAACTGTTCATGCTATACCATCATATTACGATTTCTCCTATAATACTGATTTCAAATTGTTATATTTCGCACTACAACTGCTTATTTAATTACATCTCCTTTTTTAACAGCTATTTCTTGGTACAAATATGTGCTAATTGTTTCGTTATGCCATTCTACTAATTGACAGGCACAATTTTCTCACGTCTATATTTGGGAGGTCCAACTTACACATGCCCACATTGTGGTGCTCTATTTTGGTACGAGGAGCGAGTCTGTGGCCGTGGTCGTCAGGCTTCACCTATTTACAACAAGTGTTGCAGAGGAGGAAGCATTGTCTTGCCTCCATACAAGTCTCCACAAGAACCATTGCTTTGTCTTCTAACGGGACAAAATAGTATTCTTTCAAACCATTTCTTTGATAACATTAGGCGTTACAATTCAATGTTTGCAATGACATCTATGGGTGTGAGTGCCATAAATTTTATTAATGATGGTCGAGGGTCTTATGTATTCAAGATCAGTGGACAACTCTGCCATCGTATAGGATCATTAATTCCATCTAATGGTAGAAGGCCAGAGTATTGTCAGTTATATATCTTTGATACGGAGAATGAAGTGAGGAATAGAATGGTTGTTGCTTCACATGGCAATGTTCCTTTCCAACCAAAGGAAGCTATTGTGTCTTCTTTGATGGCCATGCTTGATTCCCACAATCCAATAGTACAAGTTTTTCGTATTGCTCGAGATAGGCTTTCTGATCAAACTGATGATCACTACTCAATGAAGCTATTTAGTGTCCCAAATCAGCATGGCAATGTATATAGTGACCCTATTGTAGCAGAAGTGGTTAGCTTGGTGGTTAATGACTTAGGTGTCACTGATGAAGGTCGAGACTTAATAGTGCAGGATCATGCAGAAAATCTACAGAAGATTAGAGAGACTCACTGCAAGTTTATGGCAATGCAATATCTGTTGTTATTTCCTTATGGAGAAGATGGCTTCCATGAACATCTCAAATATTGCCAATGTCATTGTTCTAATGCAATTCAACGGAAAAATAACCTTGATACATTGTTATTACCTTTCAGTTGTACATTGAAATGAGTTTTGTACATTCCCTGCCAAGCTATTAAGTGCATGTTAGCACATATATCCCATTTGTTGATTCCAATTTTGCACTGCATCCAGTGTTTGACAGTTCTTTGCTTTGCCAATTTGGATTGTCGTTTGCTGTCAGTCATGCTTTACATTTATCAGGTTGCACTGCATTTTTATCCATTGCATAATTTTAAGCAATTGTTACAATCAGTTAACTATTGCTTTTGATTGCTCTATAGGTGGGATCAAGTTACTTTCTGTTTTGCTGCTTGAAGATTACAAATTTTGTTTGTTTTCTTTAGCGACAGACAAAACAGAGTGTACAAATGGAGAACCCAGTTCCGATTCAATTTTTGATACTATGTGGTGATCCTACGGTTAGAACCATTCATGCTAATTTTTTCCTCAATTAATTTGTTATGCATTACAACTCGTTCCAATTATGATACAATGTATGGTGAGCCTGCTACGTCCATAGCTTTTCTTTATGTTGTTGTTCTGTGTTTCTTAAGAACTCTACATCATCCTAAATCTCTATGTTGTGTAATTTTACCTTTTTTTAAACAGTTGTGTAATTTGACCTTTGCAGATCCAACCTTGCATATAGGAATAATTTGATTTCTAGATAGGACAAAGACATTGCCATTCTTTAGAAAGGTCAAAGGTGTAATAAATTAAAATGACATGGATAATTTCTTCAAATTTAGAAGCTCCATGAGTTTAAATTATACTACTGCCTGAACTGAACTGAATAGAACTAAAGTTTGGTTATTGGGGGCTCCACTTCATTTTAGCGTTCGTTGTTTCCAGCTTTAATAATGAGAATTCCATTTGATATTGATGCAAGATTCATTTGTGTATGTGTCTGAGATTATCAAAATGAATGCAGTATACTATTTACGAAAGGCATGCTTACATTCTCTCACAGTTGCTCTAAGTCTACCAGAGATGCTGGCTGCTGGCTTCACATGATGCAACAACTATCAATTCCACTGATTGCTTGCAAACTGCTTTTGGTCTTCTTTGGTTTAGTATTGGGCATGCATGTTGTTTTGAGATGGCAGGGTTGAGTTATGTGTGGACCATAGACAGTTTGCAGAAGACAAACATGAAATGTAATATTTGAAGTTTGAACCCTTACATACTTTAACATGCATGATGCTCTATGGAATTTTCTAACAGAGCCCGCAGCAACGTGCGGGGTACACACTAGTAGTGATTAGATTGTTGTAGAACATACATGTGTGCACATCTAACAATTGTTATATGAGCATTCGTGGTTACCCACCATGGCTAGTGTAAAATTGAATGAGGATACCACATGTGGTTTGCCACGAGTTTGCAAAGAAAAAGTGACATGAAAAAAGTGTGGCAAGATTCCTTTAGGCTAGCCAAAGTGTGGTAAAGAATTTGTTCACCTCAACTTAGGCAAGTGCGGCAACTTTTATTGGCTAGTGGTGGCAATGTGTGGCTAGCAACCAAACACCCCCTTAAACTGTGAGAGAAGCGTAGCGTCTTGCATGAGACATTAGCTTGACAGAATATCTAACAGACAACATATTTGAGAAGGCAGTGTCTATAACCATGGGTTAAGGGGGTGTTAGACTGTCGAGAAAATATAGAACGTTCTAAGTTGAAAAATTAATAAGGTATGCTCAATGATATACATGATGCCGTGCATGTACTGTTTCTAGCATATTGATGCTTCTGTATGTGTGATATTGAGTGAATAGAGCAGAACTTCGCAAGTTGTCACTACTCTAACTCTAATTTGAAAACTAAAAGTACATAATTTTTTGGGAGTTGTGATGAATATCTTCTCTCGCTCCTCTTAATCTTTCAGCATTCTGTTTAATTGTGAATCATCTTACCTTTTTGAACTTGTGATATCTGTGCTTCCTTCTTTTGTGCTAACTGCTAAGGATAATGCTGAATTATTCTTGTTGCGCTCAACATTTCCATCAAGGTGACTATTATTATTTCCAGTGTGGGTTTGTCCCTTTATTTAATGTGTTAGTTTATATCTCCTTTTTAAAAAATTTTGCTAGCAATTCAATTGTCATTTACTGTTACTCTATTGGTTTAATCCTTATCAGCTTTTTTTTATTGTCTGTGTTCATGTCTGGTATTCATTTTCGTAGCATGGCTTTCAACAAAAGGATTTTGTGATGTCATTGAGGGTTTCCTTTTTTTTATTTTAGTGTGCTAGTTTATATCCCCTTTTTTTATTTTAGCTAGCAACTCAATTTCCATTTATTGTTATTCTATTTGTTTGATCCTTATTAGCTTATTTTCATTGTCTGTGTTCGTGTGTGGCATGGGTTTCACCAAAAGGATTTTGTGATGTCATTGAGGGCTTCCCTATTGTCACCTCAGTTCCTCTGTCCATTTTTGGGTGTAGCAGAGTCCAATCCGTAGTTTGTATCATATGTTACTTATTGTGCTTGTGGAGAGATATTTTTTTTTATTACCTGAAACCATCGCATAACTCGCATTTATTCTTGATCGGTAATCTTTCAAAGCTTTGTTGCTTCTTTAAAATAAATTACTGGGGGCTCCATCGTGTGCATGGATGTCAACCTCATCTCTTTTGGCAGCAACTTTCTTGCTCCCTTATTGAATTGTTCCCTGGGTGTTCTATTCTTGTTTACTTTCTAGGTCTGATTGGATTGATTGTTCGAATTCTTGTTTGGTGACGAGTGATTACTGATCAAATGATCATGTTGATTGATTTCATGTGTTTCCAGAATTGATTGCCACTGTTCATTTGTATGCTTGAATCACTGTAACAGTAAGAAACCAAAATATCTATTCTTTTCTTATTTGAACCGAAGTTCTAAACTTTCAATAATGCATTGACAGAGGGGATTCAGAACTGTTGCTCTGCCAAACCTTCCCCCTACCTGCGAGCATGGAAGCTGAAGAGTACATCACCTCCATACCCTGTGCGGGCAACCCATGTCACACCATCTCCACCTCTCCTTCCCAGCTGTTGCATGATCTTGATCTCTTCCTCAAATCAGCGCCCCGGTGGATCTGGTGGGAGGTCCACCGGTGGCTTAGCATCCATCTCTTACGGTGGACATCTCAGGTTAGCCTTGTCCTCCTCCCCTCTTTGTCCTCCTTCTCATTTCATTTAGGGTGTGGTCCTCGCTTCCTCTCCCCTTCCTCCTTATCCATCTGTCTGAATATATTCAGCAGTAATGTAATGTGTGCTTGATCATAGCTAGCTTACCAACCCTGAGCATTCATCAAATAAGCATTGAATTCTATACATGGAGTTGTGATGATGGCTTCTCTCTCTCTCTCCCCCCCCTCCCTCCCTCTTGAAAGGAGGTGAAGAATTGATGATGGCTTAGTTGTGAAAAGTCCCCTTATCCATATGTGTATATATAACAACGAAATCAACATCATATAATATCCTCACAAGAATAATATAGGATGAAAAGATCACCTAATAGCGAAAACCAGTATCATAATATTTTATAGTCCAATCGTGTTGAGTTAAACCTCCCTCATGATCATTATTCATATTATAACTTGACAATAATTGCATACAATTGTATGCCTTAAAGTGCGAGAGAAAACAATTTACATAATCTATTCCTCTTAGGGTATATCTTGATCCGCAAATTTTATGAACCTTTTACTCCCAGTTAGGCAGTAATGATGTTAATTATGGTTATATTCGTGAAAAGATTGTCCCAGCTTTATTCAATCATATCTAAGAATATGCATACTCTTTAAGGTGTGTACGATTTTTTTAGTCTTCTTATACTAATTAACGTTGGTGTACTGCAATAACATAACCACAGGATATCCTAAAAAAAAAACATAACGACAGGATAGGATAGGATAGGATAGGGAGGCCTTGCTAATCTCTTTTTATCTACATAGTGGTTACATGGTGCACAGGACCCATCGTAAATTTCGTGATAATTGCACGGGACCCATCATGTATTGCCACCATTGTTAGATAAATTTTATTGTAGATTCGTTACTTGTTGCATAAGGCCATTTTTGGGCAGTAGAACCTAGATTGTAGAATTGGCAATATATATTTTTTTGGCTGATAAATAATTATTTGGCCGGATTTGAATAAGTTTTGCTAAATTTACATTAGGGAGTGAATATAGTACACATTTACAAAAAATGGTGGCAAAATGACTTGATAATTAAATAATTAATGTATGGCAGATGTTTTGTAGGACCTCGTTGCGATGAGTGGGAAATTAGCTAGTTTTTTGATAGTTGAATAGCTGAACTGTACTCCTATTTTCATTGTTGAGTAGTACAATTCATAGCTAAATCGTACTCCAGCAAACAGCATAAACAAGAACTTTGCAGTTCATTTGAAAGTACCGTTTTCATTTAGGATGATTCTCAGGGGACAGATAGTTTTCGTTTGAAACCACATACTTATATAAAATGTTATTGAAATTCATCGTTAGCCGACCTAGCTCAGTGGTAGAGCGCGTGGCTTTTAACCACGTGGTCGTGGGTTCGATCCCCACGGTCGGCGTGTCATTTTTTCATTTTTATTTTCTCAGTTTCACTCGGCAGGTCACTCTACTTTTCACTGTACGAGCACAAGCATGGCAAGGAATTTTTTTTTTTAGATACAGAGCATGTTAGAAACTTGGGCCTTGTTTAGTTTGGTTGTTTTTAGAAGTTTGGTTGTAAAATTGGAATGATGTGATTAAAAGGTTGTGTATATGATGGAAAAGTTGAAAGTTTAAAAAAAAAACTTGGAAACTAAACACACCCTTAGTACTGTGTGAAACAGTAACACAGGAGCATTATACCTCTATTTATCAATTGAGACAATTGCATAACTGGCTCTACTTTAGAGTCTAATTACAGATTGCAGATTTGGCCCTCCTTTTTAAATTTAAATCTGTCATTTGGCCCTACCGTTAGTATGCCATGAGAACTCAGAATAAAAAAAAGAGAAATGAAAGAAAAGGACACGTGAAAGACAAAAATACCCCCTCTGAACCCTATCCATATCCTCCCGTCTGGCCATGCTCGGGGGCTGCTGTGGCCGGCGGCGCGCGTGCTGCTGCTGCAGGTGGGCGGTGGCCGTGCTCGGGGGCTGCTGTGGCGGCAGGACGGCAGCCGTGCGCATGGCTGCGCGCGGGCGACGACAGTTTGCTACTACTTTATAGTCCAATTACGGATTTGAAGTGCCAAACTGCCGTCGCCAATTATGGATTCTAATTTGTTCAAAGGGTAAGGAATGAGAGCAGCAGCACGGCAGAACCTGACTATGGCAACTATTTTAATCGTATTCATTATTATCTGCTTGATAGTAGCTTGAATTGACAAATAAAAAAAAGAAACAAAAACTAAGAGCAAATGGAAATCTTTGGCCAACTGCAAACAAAGAACAAACAGAAATCTTAGGGTAAAGAATGAAAGACATTACAAGTACGAAAACAAGCCAAAACAAAAACAAAATTAACAAAAAAAAAATCGTTGTTATCTCTTGCTAGTGGCAAGGGTATATTGACCGTATGTAGATTGAATTGGCGAATAAATATAGAAAAATAAACCAACAGCAAATGGAAATCTTTGGCCAATGGCAAAAAAAAAAAAAAAATCGAAATCTTCGGGTAAAGAAGCACAACGAAAAAGCCAAGACGAAACAAGCACGAAAGCAAAGCCCAAAGAAAAAAAATACAGCAGTTTTACTCTCAATAAAACTCTAATATTTTGGTAAATATTTTCGGGATCAGATGGTAAGATGAAGGGAATGCCCTGTTGTCGTAACAGGCTTGGTTGGGGCGGGCACCCCTCTCGCAGTAAAAATGGCGAGCTGTTACCACTCCTCATCTCCCTTTAACTGCCTGAAGGATCATGACTTTAAACTGAGGCCCTCGGCATCTTTTATATCCTGCCTCCGTTGCTCACTCGCTCTCTACTGCCGAGGTGGGACTAAACCTGCTCTATTGCCAACATAACTTCACCTGGGCCCCTATCTGGCTAAGGCCCAAATTGGCAACTAACCAACAATTAGCATAACTTTCCACGAAAAAAGAATAAGACTTGAATACGGCTAACATGAAAGGGGATGTAGCTCAAATGGTAGAGCGCTCGCTTTGCATGCGAGAGGCACGGGGTTCGATCCCCCGCATCTCCATGTGTTTTCCTTTTTTTTTTCAACTCAACTCCGTAATTTGAAACTGATTTTTTTGTTCAAACTCAATTCCGTAATTTTTAAACAGAGCTGAGCAACCAAATGTTGAGTGTGCGGCGTGTATTTTGGATTTCTCGAGTCTTGCAATTGACATTACAAACTGATCATGATCACTCAATTCAGTTTGTAACAAACTGATTCAGTTCTTATAGACTTATCGACTATCATCACTCAACTCACATTACAATTTACAATTCACAAATCGACAAATCTGTCAAAAACTTTAAAACCCCAAATGAACTGTCGACTTTGCATCAACACTCTCCATTCTCCAACCAAACAAACAAAGGGAACTCGTCTAAGATCGTAGCAACATTCGAGCCAAGACGCCGAAAAAAGCATTGCGATTAAATAGTTGTTACTGCGCTTGAAGCCGTGAACACGCATAGACAGTTTGCTTCACCACGCGGAGAAATCGGCCGCGCCGCCGGCGGCGATCGCGCCGCCCTTGCGCCGCCGCGCGAG
>CM002479.1:3724394-3746234 GCA_000325765.3 Leersia perrieri
CTTCGAGGCCGGGGTCGGGGGAAGATTTCGGGGGTCGGGGCCGGGGACATTCTGTCCCAACCTGGCCCCGACCCGCCCCGTTGCCAAGCCTATCCCACGCGCCCTCGTGCGCCTCCCACGCCTATTGCTCGTTGTCATGTCATCTTCCTGTCGGTGGTCTAGCCAAAGGAGACAGGATAGGGGGGAGGTTAAGAGTTGATGCGATGACCATGGCGAGGAGGACATGATGAATCTAGATCTGCCGCTGACAAAGAAAATGGTGGATCTGGTGGCGGCGGTGAGGATATGCAATTTCAAACATGTACGCAACCCCGACAAGACACGAGTAGTCTGGCGAGGTACCAGTCGTGTACCGGAGGTACCATGTTAGGGACCTATGGGCACTAAAACGGAGTACACCATCTCTAGTACTTGGATATCATATATGGTACCTACGTGTAACACCCCGATTTTTTAGGCCATTAAAACTATTTTATTAAAAATGTAATTATATAAATCTTGGTTCTTTGTGTGTATTTAATAAGGACCTAAGTGCCAAATCCCAAAAGCCTTCCCTTTGAAATTCTCCCAAGGTTCCCGATTCAAATCCCTGAATTCAGATTTTGCAATTTGAATTCATCCTCTGAGACCTCCCATAAATTCTCCCTTCCTTCCAAGTACAAATCCATCTAAAGTTTCCTTGAATATGATCCTTGGCCTCCTCTGAGTTCTGAGAATTCAGATATCATATTTGAATTCAAAATTCTATTCAAATCCTCCAAATATTCTTTCAATTCCATTCTCTAAAAATTCCCAAATAAATACTTTTTTCTTCCAAGCTGTTTTCCCTCCCATTTGGCCTGCACGACCTTCTCTCACTCTTCCCTCTCCCGCGCCGCATGGCCCAAGTGGCCCAGCAGGCCACGCCCCTCAGCCAAGCGAGCGTTGGCGAACCGATCTGTCAGCCACGCCACACCACACTAGTGTGTGAGCCACTAACAGCAGGAACCCACATGTCAGCCACGCCACACCGCAGTCACCGCTCGCCATGCTGCGCACGTGTGTCCGCCTCTCTTTCCCTTGCCCAGTCCCACGTGTCAGTCCCTCTCGCCTCACTCACGCTCGCCCGCGCGCCGGCTCTGCGCGCGCCCATTGTCTACCTCTCGTCGCCTCTCGGTCTTCCTCAATCAGGAGTGTCATGCCACGAATCTTGCCGCCGCGTTTCTGATCCCCTCTGCTACGTCTTGTCATCGTGGCGCGCACTGCACGGCTGCCCAGGCAAGCTCTTGTCGCCGCGAATCTCGCCGCCACGCCCCTTTTCCTCGATCAGCGAGCAAAAAAATCTCCCCCACCTCTACTTCTTCCTCTCGGCGCCGCCCCCAAATTTCCCCTTTCTTTTCCCCTCCGTCCGCCACACCGTCGCCCAACCCCCGTTCATTGATGAGCCGAATTCCCCACTTTCCTTGCCCTCCTTCTCGTCACCGCACGTCACCGCTACGGAAATGGTCACCGATGATGACCCCGACCCACCGCCGGCCACTCCGCCCATTCCCCTCTCTCGTTGCCCGCTGTAACGCCCCAACCCCCTGGGCCAGGCCCGCTAACACATGAGAGCTCTCTAGGACATCTAGACTCTCCTCACAGACCAACACAAGTCTTTTCTGTGTACTTTGTACTCACTCGTGCACACCCAGAAAGAATTTCCCGGTCGATCACCCATCCCGGGATTGCTCTAGGCCAAGCACGCTTAACCTTGGAGTTCTCTCGAGATGAGCTTCCGGAAAAGAAGTTGCAACTTATTTTCATAAGTATTCTATCAATCCTATTAAGCCTGTGCAGGGTGTCACACCGGTCCTCTCCGACGTGGACACCCTGATTATTATACCATCCAGTGTCCAACGCGACCACCACATACTCCAATTTGGAGGAGTGGGATCCATACACGCATAAATAGTCACTCGTTCTTAATATGTCCATGATTGCTGTCGGAGCGTGAGCTCGTCAAGCGGGGATCCGTGGGACCCCTTTGTAGTTTGGCCCAGGGGCACGGAGTGAAGCCTGAAGTAAGGAAAAGAAAAAAGTGGAGAGGATGGAAGAACAGAAAACAACACACGGGAGATGGTGGTTTATACAGGTTCGGGCCGCTGGGGAGCGTAATACCCTACTTCATGTTCTTGTTCTTGATGAAGGAAGATCGATTACAAGGATTTGGTGTGGTGATTTCTCTGTGCAACAATCAGAGTATCTATCACCCGTCCAAGTCCAACATGTTTCATTAACCATTAATTAGTGTAAGTGCTTAAGTTTTATGCCCATTAAACCAAGTTGTTCATATACCATAATTAATAGCTCTATCCATCCATATATTTGTATTACCACTAAACATGGCTAAGCATCAATGAATATAACGACCCAACCAGGAAAAGAACATAGGTATATGGCAACTATATAACTAGGGTAAATGCACAAATTAAAATATCTACCATATTACCCAACCCGTTAACTAAGCACATGCAGTATATATAAATAGATTCACAAACAAAAAGATTTGAATAAACCATAGGTTCTATATGCCTAGGTGCTCGCCTCGCTGCTGAGGGGTAGTCACTATCCTCCTGTGGATATGGCTCGTTACTCTCCAGAGTCTCCGAATCTATCGAAAAGAAGCAATATGCGAATAAGAGCCAAATAAACATGCACATGCAAAATGATCAATAAATTAGGAAATAAATACAGTGGGTAGGACACATTTTAACTTGAGTTTAGAAGAAAGGTTCATTAGATTATCATTCACGGTTTAGGAGATATGAAAAATGCAAGCTCTCAGGTCGTATAGTGTTCTGTAAATAACTAAGTTTACTTTAGAGCATTACAAGCAAATTGCATTTCAAACAATGTTTTTACAATAGTAATCATTTTTGGTGGAAAGTACATTTACCAATATTTTTCTTATGCATTTTCCAAGTTCTAGCCTATTAAAAGGATACATATATCTATTTATATTTTTAGAGGAAAAACCTGCACACAGGTTGGCCATTTTTATTGTAAAACATTGTAGATCACCTTTTTATGAACACATAGAAATTTGGTTGAGCTCAAATGAAATAGTTATGCATTTTAGAAGTTTGCACCATTTTTTTTGTTCAAAAATTAATCTCAAATCATTTTCTCTTTTTTTTTCTTTCTTTTCCACTGGCGGGGCCCACATGTCAGCCGCCAGGCACACGGGCGTGGCTGGCTGTGTGTTGCCACCGGCGTTCTCGCTGGCGGTGATGGCGATCGGCATAGGTCGGTCCCAAAAGAAAAAAGAGAGAGGAGGTCACGACGCATCCGTTGGTGGCCGCACCGATGACTATGGTGGCCGGTAGCCGTTGGGGCCGAGATATTTAGTCCCGGGCCCAATTTGGCCCGAGACTAAAGCTTTGATATATATCCCATTCTCTACCAGTGATGTTATTATAGATAGAAAAATAGAGGCTACCATATGGTGAGCCGGATGAAAGGGCTGGTGAACGATTGGGGGTAGGCGCCTCTGCGAGGGGAGGAAGAAGATGGTGCAAAGAGGGGAGGGGGGGCGAGAAAGGGGCGGCTGGCCTGTACGGTGGCAGGCAGAGCGAGGGAAAAGGGTGGACGGAGGAGGAAGGAAGCGGCGGCGGAATGTGCTTTGGTGCTTCGACGGAGGAGAGATGGCGGGCAGAGGATTAAGGTTTCCTGACGGCGCTAGTTGGAGAGCATGCTCGCCGAGTGCACATACAACAAAAGAAGACATATTTTCCATTTTGAGTTGCATGAGAGTCCAATCCCGTTCCGCATATCCGTTTTTTAGCCTTATCACCGATTTTTTCTTTTCCTTTCTCTCTTTTTTCCCGATTGGAGTTGAGGACTTTAATTTTGCACTTCAATATTTTCAATTTTTGTTAAATGGTTTTTTATTGTAGTTGAGGGTTTTGGAAATCAAATAAATTTTTTCAAATTATGAGTTGAAATTTTGTTTGAAAAGACGATTTCGAGTCGAAAGTTTTCAAGTCCGAGTTGATTTTTTAAAAAAATTAATCGAGAGTTGAACTTTTCACTCCAGTGTTGAAAGTTTTTGAATTTTAGAGTTTATTTTTTATTCAATTTTTGAATTTCTGATTTTTTAGTTGAATTTTTAAATCCTGAGTTGATTTTTATTTAAAATTGGGGTGAATGATTTTTGAATTTCCTTTATGGAGTTAAAAGTTTTCAAAATTCAGAGTTGCAGTTTTTTATTGTGCAGGTTCAAATATTTTGATTTCTGACCATAAAAAAGTTTTCCCTCAAACTCTATGTGTGGACCCCGCGCGCTGCAGGCCCTGCACCGTTACATGACCTCGATTGCGCATGGACCTGGCTCACTAGGACGGTTGAATCGGACTTCATGCGGGTTGGCTCCGGACTCGCGGCAAAATCATATGCCGACGTCATTGTTTCGTCGTATGCAAGAAGGGAAAGGGTGCGCGCAAATTAGTGCTCCCCTTCTGAGGTTTACATCGCCCACACCTTTCCAGGAGTGGAGGTAGAATGGGCTGAGCTGGACCTGGATATGGGCTCCCTTTTTTCCATGGACCAGAATGCCCCTTGCTAATCACATTTGCCTTGCTAATCCTCCTTTAACATACTAGTTGAGTGCTCATGCGTTGCAATGGGTAAAAAATAATATCAAACTACCATACAATAAATTGAACAGTTAAAACAAAACATGACCAAATGAACACAAAATAAATCTCATTACAATTTCATTCCTATGAACAACAACGAATATTGGGTGGCTAATTTAGAAGTATAATATTGTTTTGCATTTTTAATATATTTATTTTTTCCATTGCAAAGAATGGGCACTGAACAACCATAATCATACATCAATCATACAACATTTTTCTTACTTTTTATATGTTAATCCAAAATAACATGCCATTCCGAAATCAAGCATGCCCGAGAAAATTCAAACATTAACAGTAATCTGGACTGAACTCATCTTGCAGTACGACCAGCGCAACAAGTAAACAATCAGAGCAATAAACATCATGAAGAGATAATTCAACAACTGATTCATCACAATGTCACGAGACTACCAAGCAAAAAACATGACCATACTGAAATAACTCTTGATATGATAAACATGGCAGCGGATATAGATGATAAGTAACAACACTCTAAGTGGCCTTGTCGGCCTTGGCAGCGGTAGCGGCAACCTGGCCTCTGAGACGACCAGTCCTCCTTGCAGCAATTAAACCAGGTGGAGACTTACAAAGTGCCCAGCTCCAAGACTCCAGAAAAAAATGCAGGTTCTTGTATATGATCCGACGAATGCCTTGGTGGCTCTAGAAAAGCCACACTGCAAAGGCTGCCCTGGTAGGCTCAAAAAGTTATTCAATCCCTCCCATCTGAAACACATGAACCTCTCCAATTACACATCTAAACTGTTCAATGAACTGGCAAACATTAGAAGAAGAAAATAATCCCTTACTTGAGCTTCTTCACCCATGCTTTTGCTCCAACCGTCGAGCATATCACATCAAGCTTCAGAAGAGAAAAACACACTGAATTACTACCCTGAATCAGTGGCGAATCCAGCAGGGAGGCTTCAATAGGCTCGAGCCTACCCTCCAATTTTCGTAAAAAAATTTCAAATAGGTATCTATTCACCATGAATTGAGTTGGGGAAGCTTTTGGAGAAGAGAGGGATGCCGCTGTGCTGTTAATCTCGCGAGGAAGACGATGAACAGGAAGAAAACGATTCGTTATCTTTCCCACTTCGTCACTTAAAGCCCACTAAACAGCCGAAGGCCCGTATCTAACCAGGCTCATTCACTCATTTGGCCCAATTTCAGTTTGTACTAGGGTTTGGAGAGAGAGCTGAGTGCTTCACCCTCTCTCTCTCGCCTCTCAGCGAGCCAGGCAAAGGAGGTGATGGCGGCGCGAGCGGGAGGCGGCGATGGTGGCGCGCGTGGCGCAGCGGCAGCCCAGGTCAGCCGTCGGTGCAACGCATGCGGCGACGCCGGCGCGCAGCCGGCGGGAGCGGCAGCGCGGCGGCCCTGGTCCGTCGTCGGCGCAACGCAGGTGGCCATGCGCCTAGCCCAGGCCGGCATGAGCGGCGAGCTTAGGATGGAGCTCCGGCCTCCGGGCGAGCGGCAGCGGCCGAGCAGGAGACGCGAGGGACGGTAGTACGGCGGTAGGCAGGCGCGAGCAGCCCCGACACAGACGTCCTGACGGTGTTGCCGCGACTGGGCGAGCGCGAGCTGCGAACCTTGCAGATGCCTTCCACCGGTCAGGCTAGGAGGCAAGCAGGCGAGAGGTCGAAGCAGGACGGTAAGATTAATCTACTTCTTCAGTTCACTTCTCCCTTCTTATTTTCTGCCTACCGTGAGACATATGACATTGTTTTAAGACATTGGTAGATTTGCAATGGAAAATATTACTATCAATCCAACTAATGCCCTACAAGTCCCCAACTGAAGAGAGCAAAAATCAGCAAAGAGGCTTCCGTTAGAATTTGATCTTATACATGAGCCCACCCTCCATTTTTATTCTGGATTCGCCACTGCCCTGAATGTATAGAGCTGGAGTTCTAACTTGTCTAATTTGTTAATTTTATGAGTTTTAACCATGCGTCACTAAAAGATCAATAATAACACATGGTTTCTCTCCAAACAGCCGACATTGACCATGTGAGCAATAATCAGTCATGTGAGTAGATGTCATTGAACATAAGATGTCCTGCTGCTCACTCCACTTGTGAGCAAAAGGGCTCCGATTGGAGGTTCCCTCTAATCTCATCTAATTTGCAGGATATGTGCTACCAATTAATGATTAATCAACCAAATAATCAGGGCGGAGAACTAAACCTTGATTAAGTGGAGAAGTGTGTGTGTATGAAAATACAAAACACATACATCTGTGGTTCACGGTGACAGTTGCAGCAGGCTGGTAACACCGCAGCGTATCGATCCATCATGGCAGCGACAGCAGAACTGGGCACAGCCTCGATACGACGGAGGGCATCGGCAAAGGGCAGCGACGGAGGGGACGGCGCCGTCGGAGGCAAACGGCAGCGCCGGAGGGGACGGCGCGTCGTCGGAGGCGGAGGGCGCGGGCTGAGGCGACGGCCGCGGCGTCGGTTGTGGAGGGCGCGGGCCTAGGCGGATGGTGCCGGCGTCGAAGATGGGAGGAGGCCAGCGATGGAAGCCTGGTCGCTGGTGGCGGCTGCGGATCAGCGGATGCGTGCGAGGGAGATGTGCAAATCTCGTAGTTTATTAAGTGTAGGGTTTTAGGTGGAGGGGTAAAATTGAAAAGAGAAAATGTAGGACAGACAGGACTCACCATCACCACAAGAAACTTTTTTAGTATAGATATAGATATGCAATAATAGGTGCCCTTTTGTCATGCATACTAAATTTATAACATGCTTATACTGTAGAAAAGATTTTTTTTTTTAGTTTTGGTCTTGTTGAACGATAAAGAATGAATTAGTCGACAGGTTTATTACATGATGACAAATGGTTTAATATCGACGAAAATAAAGACGACAATGGAATGGCAAGTGATTGATATTGGCGGTCAAAGGGAAATTAGCTTTTCTTTGGACAGGAGCGTGAAAAACAATTATTATATTTGTGCTAGGGAACTGCTTTTCTCAATTATACATTTTTTTTTTGTGACTGAGGAATTTCATTCAAACTGAATGGTGTTGAGTACAATCATGCCTCACCATACTAAGGACATTCGGTGGGAGATCAGAAAGCCACTCTCCCTCCGTCTTGTCCACCATCGCACACCGAGCAAGCTCATGCGCTGCTCTATTACAGACGCGAGTTGCATACTGAAACAAAAAGCTAATAAAATGCGTGCTCCGTTCCTGTATCTCTCGCAGAATTGGAGAAATGATTGATCGTTGACGATCCTGAATTTCCCACAGATTGAGCAGCTCAAGGCAATCGGTTTCCACCATCAAATGTTGTATGCCATGCTTTTCAGCAAGAATAAGGCCATCCCTACATGCATATGCTTCCATCACCAGAGCTTGCATTCCCCTTGCATAGTATTTTGCCCCTCCACCAATTGGTTGGCCAAATTCGTCTCGTAGGACTGCAGCTGTGGCACCTTCACCAGTCTCCTGGTAAAAAGCAGCATCAATATTACATTTTATCATACCTGAACCAGGAGGCTTCCATCGTTGCCGCATCGGGCATGGAGCTGCTAACACATTCTCTCTCGGTGGATACAAAATCTGCCAGAGATCATACGCAGTATCACGTGCCCAAGTGACAGCTTAAACAATTGGAGTTGCTTGTTCACCGTGCCTCCTTTTGTTGCGCTGCATCCACAAGGACCACATTCCACACAAAATAATCAGCGCGATCTTGTGCCGACCCCAGTGAAGCAAGTCCCTTGCCCATGTGATTGGACTCAGTTGAGGGAGTTTGATGCCTGTGAACTTCTTGTTCTGCTCCCAGTACATCCGGGCGATAGAGCAGTACATCAACACATGTGCTATCGACTCATCATGCGCACCACACACATCACAAGTAGGAACCCGTTTGACGTGCCGCCGGTGTAGGATCAGTTTCGCAGGGAGGAAGCCATGAACCACTCTCCACCAGAATACTTTAACCTTTGGCGGCACATCTAGCTTTCAAATCAGTTGCCATGTCTTATCCGCTGATGAACTTGCTTGGTTTGCCGCTAGCCGTCTGGATTTGACTATGTACATGAGCTTGTACGCCGTTTTAACTGAGTAGGCTCCATGCTTCTCCGGCTCCCAAGCCCAATGATCACTTCCATGCCCACTGATTGGAATTTGCAGGATAGCTTCAGCATCAATGGGTAGAACAAATTACGAATTTTGTCCTCATCCCACGCACCACTTGCTGTTAGAAGGTGTTCAACCAGAGTTACCGATTCATCCACTCTTGGAGTGATCGGTTTCCCATTAAAGTGACTTGGTATCCATCTATGTTCCCAAATTCTTGTTGACATACCGTCACCAATTCTCCTAATCAAACCAGCCTGCAGAACCTCACGTCCTGCCATGATAGCCCGCCAAGTAGAACTAGCTTTCTTCTTTTTTGGGCAATCTAAGAAATCGGAATCATGGTTGTCAGAGCATAAACTCCTTCACCAGGGATTCGTGGAACCCCCTTTTTTGTCCGGCCCAAGGGTACGGGTGGATCCGAGCGTTGCAACTGCGTGGGAAAAAAATCAGTAAACCCGATCCGGAGTGAGAGTGGAGACAAGGAATTATACAGGTTCGGGCCGCGGGATGCGTAATACCCTACTCCTGTTGTGTGACTAATATCACGGAAAGAAAGCCTTGGCTTACAAGCGTGGGTGTATTTTTTCTTCTCTCTCCCTTTTCTACTGTGAGCCTGGGTCTCCTTTTATATTCAAGAGAACACCACAACGGTTTTTTCTTTCTTTCTTCCTTTCCTTGGACGTCAAGAGCAGATTATTCCACCCCGATCTCGTAGGCATGCCAGCACGCACCCCACCTCTTTGCCATGTAATCCGGGATCGGGAATGGATTTGGTAAGGCAGGTGCTGCAGGCTTTGTGGGGTCTTGTCGCCTTTTTTCCTTGCTGGAGCTGGTAGACCGTAGGGCAGGTTGATTGTATGGGTTTGAAGAAAACCTGGCCCTTCTCCTCCACACTGCTCTCCGTCGCATTAAATGCTATGGAGACGGGGCAGAGGGGACGTCCCGTCGTAGGCGACCGCTCAGTCACCCACGACTGCCGCGGCCGCCCACGCCTCCTCCCCTCGGTCAGAGGGAAAGGAGTAATGATGGAGGTTGGCAGCGCCGTTTCACATCGCCATTAATACGGCGAGGCCGTGCCAGCCCTCGTGAATGCGGCAGTTGGGAGCGCAGCGCCGCTCCCTCCCGCACGCCTTATGAAGGACGAACTGGCGCGGGTCATCTACAGGCCCCCTGAGTGCTCCCCCGGGGTGGTTTGCTTCCTCCCGGAGGGGGCCCTAGGGTTTACCCTGGCCACTCACCCCGAGTGTAATATTTCTCGTTACTTTACTTTGGTGGGCCCGAGGCGCTTTACATCACCGCCACGTGGTACCCCCGGGCACATATCACCGACAATGGTAATATCTCCCTTTCAGGACTGTAGCACATAACGATCCCGGATTCTCCATCAACCTCCAACCCTGCTTACCAAGCATAGACAGATTGAAAAGATTAAAATTCCGGAATCCCATCCCCCCTTGGCACTTTGGCAAAGTTAGCCTCTCCCATCGTTGCCAATGCATACGCCGGCTATCCGCAGAGCTCCCCCACCAGTAGTTAGCAATAGCTTGTTTCATCTTTGCACAGGTTCCTAGCGGTATAAGAAAGCAGCTCATAGGATAGGTGGGAATTGCTTGCGCAATCGATTTGATCAGCATCTCTCTTCCTGCACAACTCGCTTCTTTCCCACTCCAGCCACCTATAGCACCTTTAACACGGGCTGGCAGATACTGAAAGACAGCATTGGTTTCTCTTCCAATGGACGTCGGTAATCCCAAGTACCTTTCCGCAAGAGCTTCACTATGGATATCCAGACAATTACTCACATCCTCCTTCACATGATCAGAACAGTTTGGGCTGAAAAAAATTGCAGATTTATCCTTATTCACCAATTGTCCCGACTCGTGATGATAAATTTCCAAAATTCTCTTTAAACGATCGGCCCCTCTTTGCGAAGCTTCTGTAAAGACTATGCAATCATCCGCAAAGAGTAAATGCGAGATCCAGGGGGCATGAACACCAACACGCACACCTTTGGATAAATGTACCGGTCCTAACCCCTTAAGGAGACATGAGAGACCTTCTGAACATAACAAGAAAAGATGTGGTGAAATCGGATCACCTTGCCGAATTCCCCGAGAAGGTTTGAAACAATCCGACAACTCCCCATTAACCCTGATGCAAAAAGAGACTGATTGGACACATTTCATCACCAAATCAACAAAGTGTCCATCGAAACCCAACTTAATCATAATTCCTTCTAGGTAGGACCACTCCACCCTATCATACGCTTTGGCCATGTCAAGTTTGACAGCACAGGCACCCATTTTTCCTTTCTTCCTTCTCAAATAATGAGTACACTCATAAGCTATTAAAACATTGTCAGTGATTAATCTTCCGGGAACAAAGGCACTTTGCTCTTCTGAAATAACTTCATCCAACAAACACCGAAGTCTATTTGCAAGGACCTTTGAGCAGATTTTATAGAAAACATTGCACAAAGAGATTGGCCTATACTGCTTGATCTCCACAGGATTTTTGCACTTTGGAATAAGAACTATAGTAGTTCGGTTGATATCATCCGGGAGCTCACCACCATTCAAAAAATCCAAAACTGCTCCTGTCACCCGAGGCCCAATCAACTCCCAATGTCGCTTAAAGAAGCCTGCCGTTAGCCCATCCGGCCCGGATGCCTTATTCGGCCCCATCATGAAGACTGCCCGTTTAACTTCATCGGGCGAAAAAACCTTAGCAATTTGCAAGTTCATTTCATCAGTGATTTTCCTATGAACCCACTGAAGAATAGAATCAACAGATAAAGCCTCTTGAGCAGTAAAAAGTTCTTTATAGAACTTAGTAGCCACGGTTTCAATCTCTTCCTGAGAAGCAGCAATCGATCCATCTGATTTCCTCAACGATTTAATTTTATTGGATCGTGCTCGTTCCCGCGCTTTGGCCTGTATTTCGATCACCATCCTTTAGCCAATCTAAGCGAGAGCGCTGCTTCTCCATACACTCTTCTCCATACACAGTCTAGCCATCAATTGTCTTTCTCCTCTAGATGGACCAGTGCCGATCGTTGAGCTGCGGACTCGTTCAAGTTCCTTCCGCAGCCGTATCAATTCTTTCCGTACGGAGCCAAACACCGAAGCATCCCAGACCTGCAGAGTACCCCACACCTTATCTAGTTGGTTGGAAACATTTGCTTAGGTCACATCATTAGCCTCATCTAACCAAGCATTCTGAACAGCATCAAGATAGGTTGGGTCACGAGTCCACATGTTGTCATACCGGAATTGCTTTCGTCTCCGACGGGGTCTACGCCGGGAGGCGCCACACTCAACCAACAAAGCACTGTGGTCAGATTCAGTTGTTTGTAGGTGCCAGACCTTTAGCTCTCCAAGCATATCGTAAAGATCACCGGTTGCTAAACCACGGTCTAGACGCACCTTGATGTTATTCCCTCCTTGTTGTCGATTGTCCCATGTATAGGGCAAACCAATGAAACCCAGATCCACAAAACCACAGAGAGACACCGCATCACGAAATCCTTCCATTTGTCTCTCCGATCTCACCTGGCCACCAAATTGTTCCGAGGCATCAAGTACCTCGTTGAAATCACCAATACAAAGCCACGGCAACTGGAACCGTTGATTCAATGTTTTCAAGCAATCCCAACTCCTGTGTCGAAGCTCCCTTCTAGATTCACCATAGAATCCAGTCAACCGCCATCTATCCACCTGTGTCAACGGATCAATAGCAGTGACATCAATATGCATCTTATCGTAACTCTGAAGTTTAAAAGTAATGTCCTCCTTCCATAACAAGGCTAAACCTCCCCCTCTTCCCAGACTTCCCACGCCCACACCATTAGGAAAACCCAGGGAGCGTTTTAGCAAATCAACTTTGTCATAGAACAAACGAGTTTCAGAAAGAAAAAGCACTGTGGGCTCATGTAACCTGCATAGGCTACGTAATTCTTGAATTGCCTGAGGCTGCCCCAACCCCCGGCAATTCAGACTCATGATTTTCATTGTGCCCGGCGGGGGCTGCATCCCGCAGCCGCCGCCGATCACGCATCAGAATTGTTCAAAGCAGTTTTCTGCTTCTTAGCCGAATCATCACCTCCTAGGGTCGACTCGATCAGATCCCCGTTAATCTGAGTAACTCGGGAATTAACCAAACCAACAGGGACTAGAGCACTAGCATTAGCCTCCAATTTAGCAGAGCTTGCCGCCTGTGAAGACAGTCCAACACTTTTTGATTTCCTCTTCCGTGCCGGATGAGGAACAGTAACCGGCACATTGTTGTCCTTAGCCTGGAAAAGTTGTTGGGACGTCCTAGTCTGCACCACTTCTTTCCCATGGCGGCTCCCCACATTTCCTTGTTTCAGAGGTGAAGTCACCTCATCATCCTCCTTTGATGCTGGTTCCTCAGTCCTTGCAGGCCGACGCCCAGTGTCAGTACTTGTTTGTGACCGGGACTTACCAGATTTTTCTGAAGACGAATTGCCCAGTGAATCAACTACAGCATCAGTGAATCTCTGAAGCTTCTTTTTCCGCCAATCATCAGGGGCACGAAGGGGTAAATCATAAGGTAAAATCCCCCCCGCATCCCGTGGTGCCGGATTCAAACAGTCGATCTCAGAGTGTCCAATCACACCACACGAAAAACAGAAAAAAGGAAGGCGCTCGTACTGGACATCAACCAAGCAGGCGCACTATTTTTATCCGTTTTCAACATCACACCCCTCCGCAGTGGTTTATTGACTTCAATAGCCACACGGGCACGCAGAAAAGCTCCACTTGCTTTTCCATCCACTGCAACATCCATCTTGATCACTTCTCCGATCAATCCCATAGCTCGTTCTCCCCTGTGTCGATTCATCCATCCCAAGGGAAGATTCAATAAACGCACCCAGATTGGCATACGCAAAAAACTAATTTCTGATGGCCTCAACGTTTCATCGTACTCCTTGAGCACAACTGCGTATTTACCCACCATCCATGGAGACCCCAATAGAGCCCTCTCCATTTCAGGTTTACCACCAAATTCAACCACGAAGAGATTTGCACTCCTCTCTCCAATCGAACGAAACTTCAGCCCAAATGGGTTTCCCCAGGCTGGTCGCATTGCACTTTGAATCGTACTGATATGGATTGGCGTTGGCGATAGAACTTTCCCAACCAGCGCCCACTCCACATGATCCTCAGCTCCATCCTCTTCATCATCACTGAAAGAAACGAATTCTCCTTCCTCTGCAGTGAGATTAAGATTCTTCAACATATCAGCGACGTTTTCCTCCGATGAGACCCGGCTAGCAGATCCACCATCGTTATCGCCCAACACACCTTCACTCCCAGCCGATGCCATGGCAATCACTGGGGGGAACACAACAGGCAATGCCGTACACACAGCAAGCGATTCCTAACTAGGGTCCTAAGCGGCGCTATACCCTAGAGGCAAAACGGGTCTGAAAGAGGTCGACGGCACCGGATTGGCTAACCGTCGATATGCGGTGGCCGCTGACGTCAACAAAGCCGTCAACGGGGCGTGGGTACCGGAACCGAGTGGTCGCCGGCGCAGCCTATGCTCTTAGACACCTATGGTAAGTGATTGATAGATAGATGCCTCTATTACCGGAAACCACCACTAGGCCCATCATCGGCTGGCCGACCTTTTCTCAATTATACATTGTGCAGAAAGCAGTGAGACTACTTGCAATTGTCGCAGTTGCAGGCGATAATTTTAAATAGACAACTGCCGGGTGGTTTCCCAGGGTCATCGCAAATTGCTTCATGGCAGCAATTCGTGTTGATACACGGATTCGCATTATGATCAGGGCAACAGGTGCATGGGTAACACTCTCTTCCTCTATAGTAGTAAGGTTGATCAGGAACATATGATGCCTCCAGAAACGCCTTCCTGGATTGGACTGGGAAATTGCTGGCTTTGCCTGCACGTGCTTAACATGTATGCGAGATAATATTAGCGTTGCGTAAATATAAACACAACCAATTCCAAACACTTCAAGAAAATAAATAATATGAGATGCACTTGACAGTGCAGTGGCAAGGGTATGTGGTTTCAACCCTAAGGTCCCGTGTTCAAATCCTGGCACGCTCATATTTCTCTCTTAATTAAATTGACAGTGGATTCCTTTCTACTGTCCAACCTTACGGTTTCAAAAAAAAGAAAATAAATAATATATATGTGGTTAAGAAAAAAACAGTCTTATTAGTTGATAAATGAGTACACACTTAACATACTTGCCCCAATCTACACCACTATGAGCAAACCTATGTGATGTATGACAGATATATTATAATTCTCACCCAAGATATTCCGTGGTGTAGGAGTATATGCATTTACTCCTAAAGTAATTTTTGAGATACCAAAACTATATAGTATACTGCTAATCTAACCAATAGCCTCCTAATCCATGGTGACATTATAAGAAATTCGGGCAAAAACCCAATAGAAAATTAATCACAATTAACTTTTCGCAGCACCATATGAGCTGATAATGTCGATGGTTACTTATGCACCCATATGTAACCGATTGTAGCAATAAGATATGCATACAAACCTTGGGCCGGGAAGATACTGCAGAGATTGATTAGGATCATTAGACCAAGGAACATAATGGTAGGCAGCCTTGGCTGGGACATTTTTCTTGGGAGAGAAACATTCGCGTACTTCACTAAAACATTGTGTAGGGATATATACACTGGAAGGCTGTGGATATGTATTCTTATCCAAGGTATAGAATAATTGTGCAATAACTAAATTTAATGGCAATTGAGGGTGGGGCCCTCTGATTCGATAAAAATAGACTACATTTAATTCGTTCCAATAATCATTCTCTCTATCAGCTTAGGAATATATATATACTAGTAACATGTCCTTGTTAACGCTATGGTACAATTTGGTGAGGGATGATACAAATCAAACAATCTTGCTTAATATAAGTGCAAGCATATATTATTTCAAAAACCAAATTCATTTTGGTATATCATCCAAAGCTAGAAAACACATTTAACATATTTCAGAAAACGTGCATAGTACATAACAATTAATCAAATATATGCATAGATCAATACGGTATATTTTGGTTTCCTACATTTAATTCAAGCTAAAAACAAAAGGAGAAAAAAAAAGAATACAAGTAAGGTAATCAGGTGCATTGCATCTCTGCGAACTAAATTGTGTAGATCATGAATACATAAATGTGTTAGAGCATTGTCGCTTAGCAGAAAATTTCTCATTTCACAATATGACGGTAAGATTATGCTAGCCGTCATTGCCAAACTGACACAAACCTGTTCTGCACCTCAAGCTCCTTCTTGTTCACCGAGGAACACATAAAGTGAGAAGACCTTGCTCCAACCTAAAATTCAACACTCATGTATTAAAAAATTCGTTCCCTGTTCTTCAAGCACTGAACAATATATGTGAATCGAAGAACCAAACGATATTAACAAGTTCAATTATAATATACCGTACTGTAACAAATTTTTTAGTTTTTATTAATTAGCTAAATTTATGCTCCCTATATATTTCTGATTTGTAAATTGAGTAGTAAAAAATATTTCATCTGGTTCTCTGCTTCTTTGAAAATCTGTAAGTCAGTGTCCTTAGTACGGTCGCCCGTCCTTCTATTTCAAATTTCAAGTAAACAAATGAAATAATTTTTACAAGAAAATAAAGCAATATCTGGACTCAAAATATGTTGCCCATGCTAACACTACGAACAACGAATAATATTCTAGAATTACTGACCAGTGAAGCGCATTTGTACCCATCTGGATATGTAAGAAAAAGACAAGCCAAGTAAATATGTTTAAAAAATGGAGAGCCTTCAACTGACCACTAATAAAAAGCTGAAATATTTTTTTCACTCAAGGAAATAATATTGGATAATTCAGATCATTGTATGTGTACTTGACAAATCTCCAGAAACTTTGAATTGATCCGACCGATAAATAAGAGCAATTCAATTATCTCTTCACAAATCAGCTAAAAAACAGTCAATTTCCTATGTTTTCTAAGACACCTCTCTAGCATAACCAGACAACTGAACAACCTATAGCTTTCACAGATGTAGATAAGCCATAAGAGAAGAGTGCTGAGGCCTCTCTCTCTCATATTCAGGAAAAAAACATAATAATTCACAGATCATTGATTCTTCTCCATTTTCCATCAGCAAAGCAACTTTATCCTACTTCCATGGCTGCAAAAGTACATCAGCATAAAACAAAAGGCATTAAAAAACACACTATATTGCGAGCGATATATATAGGAGTATAGGATAAAAATTGGTTAGCTCACCGGTGTAAATGGCATAAATGAACAATAGCACAGATCAGCATAAAACAGAAGTCTTGGAGGAATAAAAACACAAGCTTCACCCCTGAAAAGCCAATAAAATTATATAGTGACACTAAATATTCTAAAATAAAATGTCCTGTTTTGTTATTAATTCATTTGAGCACTGATAGCAAATTAGCAACCAGTAGCACTGGATCAAATGGCCACTAAACGGACAATAGCAATGCAAATCTCAGTGTTACGAAAGCAGGCCAACATAACTGAAGAGCAACAATTTTTTTTAAAAAAAACACCGGTCAGACCAGCGTTCAAATATTTTAAATTTTACAAGGAAGATGGCAGCATTTTGATTATCGTATTTTCTGGCCTTATGGACATTTTGTGCTTTAATTTCTAATTTGTAAAGAAAAGGTTTCATCTTTATACCTTTGGCAGTAAAGAAGTATTAATGTCAACTTGTATTTCTCTGTTGAGCCCAAACAGATTTTTTTTCAGCAATTGCAGCTGAGTATTTATATATTGAACCCAAACAGATGTGTTACTTCAAAGAACCAACTGCTTGAGTAGGTAGTAGGTAAGCACCATCTCTCCATCGGATCAAGTATCATGATTCATGAAAGCCTGGCAACAGAAAATAGTATGCAGCACACAGATGGAAACACCATTAAGGGTAAACCAATTATCACAATGGAAAGGGGATTCATGCAAAAGTTAAGTGCGGAATATATCAGCTTTGATTTTGATCTGTTTTTGTGTCGAATATGTGTACAAAGTCGGTTACTTTAGGACTTGAAGTTGTAATAGGTTTAGTATTGAATTGGAGTCGGATTCGGTCCTGACTTTCCTTTAAATAGGAAGTCATACCTAGGAGTAACCGGATGGTGGCAGTAGCATAGGTAGGCGTAGGGAACGACCGTCGGCGGCATAGCCGACCGGCCGTGTGGTCGTTGGATACCCTGTAAGCTGAAGTTATGCTGGATCGGAAAGTAGCGCCCATAATCAGTGCCTCATGAAGTAGATTTGGCCGAACCATGTTAAAAAACATCATGTGTCTGTGTTGTCGTCACGTTTGGATCTCTTATAGCGTTCTTCTTATGCTTCTTCGGTTAGGTACCGATGTCGAGATCGGGACTAATTTTTCTAACATGATCGACGATAGAGCCATCCATCTCTCATTCATTTCACCCTCACTTCATGCGTGGTGGATTATGCTAATTTCTCATGTTAAGCAAAATTCGTTCGCTGTCCATCAAGCACTGAACAATGCATATCACTGTGTGATGCCATGTGCCAAGCAAGTTTGCGCGGACAGACACGCCGCACATGGATAAGAAGGACATTGTGTCAGCTGCATCGTCCTCCTCCTCTCAATTAGATCTAGTCCTCGTCAGTCATCACTCCGTTGCTCGAGCAATGCATTGCCGGGCCATCGGAGCTGGGCATCTTTCACCGATTAATTCACTGAAAAGTAACAACAAAGATTCTTAATAATCACTGATAACTGAGAAGAAATATTCATTGAGAAAGGTTGATACTACCAAGGATGAAGAACATAATTCAGAAAAGAAGGATTGAGGGATTAAGGCAATACCAAAGTAATCAGAGGGCAAATCCTGAGTTGATCGAGGATGCCTTGGTGGCTGAGTTCCATCTTCAGATTGCGATAATCATCAAAAGCAAATGCACAGCAATATAATTACTCTAGTTCACATCAATCTCCATTTAACAGCACACTACAAATTTTTATGAGCACTACTAAACAAATATCCATTGCGTAGCACACTACAAAATTTCCGATGTACACAAATCTCCATTCAACATATCTCCGTTTCACACCACTAAATCTTAATGACATACACAAATTTGCAGTACACAATCGATTACTAAACAAAAGGAATGGAAAGGGGAAAATGTTTCGGCAAAAGATTAGGAGATTGCTACCTTAGCCGGTGCGGGTGTTTGTCCTGCTGTCAGATCAACGAGGAAATCGTGCCCGAAATGGATAAATTTCTGAGTTTTCCCCGAGATACAAAAGAGGTAAATTTTCAGTACTAGGAAACTAAGGACACTAGAATCAGGGTTTCTCTTCTTACTTCATTCGGCTCACGGCCGCCAAATATATAGTGTTTTACATCGAGATTAAGACTCGCAATTGAGTGGTAATAGCGCAAGTTCAGGAATTAAAGGAGAGATTACATGCTGTAAAGCAAAAAGGTGGCAAAACGACAATATAGGATGACACACAGTGTTCCCTCACTTGTCGAATAGATCTTCAGCCGTCGGATCTCTTAAGTGACTCATGAACAGCCGTGGGATTAGAAAACGGCGAACCCTTATGTTCTCCTGCCGTCTTCTACTCAATGCTGATCCTGCTCTGTTTCCTCCTCTCCTCAGTTTTCTTCAGTTAAGTTCAGAGACCATTTCTGATTCAGGGATCTGACAATGCCCCCTTCTTGAGATGATCCTTGTCCTCAAGGATGGAAGTCCGGAAAGGTTGCTTGTATGTATGATGCATCTTCCAAGTAGAGTCTGCAGGTGATAGATTCTCCCATAGGATTAGCCATTGAGTTAATGCAACTCCATTTCGAGGGATCATTCTTCTCTGCATCACAGCAGCAGGGGCAGTTTTGATTTGTCCATCAGGTCCAACAGCAGGTAGATTAGGAAGAGGCACTGCATGTGTTCCCAAGTCTTTCTTGAGCTGGCTTACATGAAACACAGGATGAATGTTAGCTCCCTCAGGTAACTGCAGCTTGTATGCCAATTGCCCAATTCTCTCCAAAACTTTGAATGGACCATAGAACTTGGACCTCAATTTTAATGATCCCCTGATCCCAAAGTCATTCTGCCTGTATGGTTGCAATTTCAAGTACACCATATCCCCCACTTCCAGAACCCTTTCTGTTCTATGATTATCTGCATAGTACTTCATTCTTCTCTGTGTTTCCTGCAAGTTTTCCTTGAGATCCTGAATCATGGCTTCCTTTTCCTCCAAAGTAACCCTGGCCTCAGCAGATGTATTACAGGGTATTGAAAATTCACCCAGTTGTGGAGGTGTGTAACCATATAATGCCTTGAATGGGGTCATGTCAATAGCTGTATGATAGGAGGTGTTGTACCACCATTCAGCTAGTGCTATCCAAGAATGCCAACTCTGTGGATTTTGAAAAGCCATACTCCTGAGATATGATTCTAAGCATTGATTCACTCTCTCAGTTTGACCATCTGTCTGTGGATGATATGCAATACTGAATCTGAGCTGTACATTTTTGGCCTTGAAAGTTTCCTGGAAGAACTGACTGGTAAAGATCATGTCCCTGTCGGTGACAATAGCAACAGGCATGCCATGCAGTTTATGAATATTGTTCATGAATATGTCCACTACTTGTTCCACAGTGTAAGGATGTGACATGGCCAAGAAATTAGCATATTTATTTAGCCTGTCCACCACAACTAGAATAACATCCTTCCCTTGAGATTTAGGGAGTCCCTCTATAAAATCCATAGATATATGAGACCAGGCCATGTCAAGAATTTCTAGAGGATTTAAAAGACCAGGAATATGGATATGTTCGGATTTTGTTACTTGGCACACGGGGCATACTCTAACAAACTCATCTACTGCTTTCTTCATTCCATGCCAATAAAACAACCTTTTGATTCTATGGTATGTAACTCTCATACCTGAGTGGCCCCCAAATGTAGATGAAGATAGCTGGACAGCACTTATTTTCTGATCTCAGTTGTTTCCCCCACATATATCCTGCCAATGAACTTGATCAGCCCAACTTCCGTCTGGTAGCTGTGGTTGGGGTCTGCATCAGTGCCAATTAAGCTGAGAATTTTATGGGCTTGAAGATCCCCACATAACTCTTCTGAATGTCCTGTATCCATTCAGGAATGACCACAGTAATAGCCAAGCTTTCTTCATTGTTCTGCTCTGTATGGCTAGGGTCCCTGGAAAGTCCATCTGCTACTAAATTCTCTTTTCCTGCCTTTATATTCAATGGTGTAATCATATTCCAGCAGCTTCAGCAGCAATTTGTGTTGGATCCCTTCAACCAACCTCTGATTCATCATGTACTTTAGGCTTTTCTGGTCAGTCTTGATGATCAACTTGTTGCCTAGAATATAGTGCCTCCATTTCTTTAGAGCCTCCAGTATAGCCATAGATTCATTCTCATAAACTGACTGGGCAGCTACTCTTGGTCCCAAGGCCTTACTCATATAAGCAATGGGACGGCCAGTTTGCATTAGTACTGCCCCAATACCAGTCCCACAAGCATCAGCCTCAATTTTGAAAGGAGCTTGAAAATCAGGTAGGCTCAGGACAGGACTTTGATATAACTTGTTCTTTAAGGACTCAAATGCAGTGTCCTGTTCAGTTCCCCAGTGAAAAGCATCTTTTTTCAACATGTCATGGAGTGGTCTACAAATCAGACCATGCCCCTTAATAAACCTCCTGTGTTAGGGTTAGAGAAATAAAAGGCACAGATTTAACGTGGAAAACCCCTCCAAGGTGAAAAGGAAAAAACCACGGGAGACAAATCCACTATTAACGGTACGTGAGTACATGTACAAGGGTGGTCTATATTTATAGGCATTGTATTGGACTAGGACTAGTATTGGGCTAGGCCTAGTATATTGAGGCATATCTAACAAACCTCTCCTTGAATCAATATCCCTATAAATATGAGCCAGAAGAAATTATCTCCAAAACCCCGAAGGGTAGCTAAGCACCATGAACACCTACCAAGCCCAAACAATGCTTGAACTTAGTA
>CM002479.1:3746334-3788867 GCA_000325765.3 Leersia perrieri
CCATATGCTGAAACTGATCTTGCCATCAAACTTCTCAATGTCAAATTTGGACGACATATTAAAGAGAATAAATATAGCTAATCAAAAAATATATTGTAGATCCAATAAAGAAGAGAGAAAAAATTCCTTGATACGGAGGCAGTATGGATGTATAGCAAATAACGTGTCACGTAAATTGGGCAGAAAAAGATGAACAATAAAAACCCTGGTACGCAGCCTTGGGTGACCGTAGCAATTTCACGTAAAAAATTGCTTGCACTTGATGGCAGCACGGGATGGCAGTACACGTTGACTCCTCTCCTTGGTTCAGGTGCACAGGAGGCTGCACGTCGCACGTCTGCACTGCACGGTTGCGCGAGGAGGGGGCGTTGGTGAGGCTCTGACCCGGTGACGAGACGGCGATTGGACAGATCGATCTCACCTGGCGCAGTAGCACCCTGGCGTACCCGCGGTACTGCAGTCCCGCAGAGCAGATCGATACGAGAAAAAACACCGGCGGCGGTAGCGGGGGTAGATTAGGGCTCTGATATCACTTGTTAGGGTTAGAGAAATAAAAGGCACAGATTTAACGTGGAAAACCCTCCAAGGTGAAGAGGAAAAAACCACGGGAGACAAATCCACTATTTACGGTACGGAAGTACATGTACAAGGGTGGCCTATATTTATAGGCATTGTATTGGATTAGGACTAGTATTGGGCTAGGCCTAGTATATTGAGGCATATCTAACATCCCGTAACATCCCGTAATACCCAGTCATTCCAAGGAAACTCCTTAATTCTTTTACAGCAGCTTGATTGGGTTTTTGTGTCTGGGAGTTGGATCAATACTTTTCCTCATACATCTTTCACTGCTCTTGGAAGATATATCTCTGATCATACTCCATGTGTCATATCCGTAGAAACCTCTGTACCAAAATCATCCATTTTCAGGTTTGAGAATTTTTGGACTGAATTGCCAGGTTTTATGGAAGTAGTCCAATCTGCTTGGTCAATACATGTAAGATCTGAAAACCTTGCAGTGATTCTAAATGGTAAAATGAAGAATTTGAGAAGATGTCTGAAACACTGGAGTAAAAGGATCTAAAATTTGAATACTCTAATCAGGAATTCAAATGATTATGTGGCTAGTTAGATGCTATTGACGAACTGCGGCCCTTGTTTATAAAAGAGTGGAATTTTCGTCTGATTTTAAAGGGACACATAATAAAGTTGCTGCACTACAAAAATGAAATTTGGAAAAAGAGATATATTGTTTGATATGTCAAATTTGTTGATGAAAATGTAAGTTTTTTCAAGCCTCAGCAACTGATAGGTATAGGAGAAACAAAATCTCCCATATTAAATTGGAGGATGGCACAATTGCTATGGATCATGATGCAAAGGCTTTGGCTTTTTATAAAACCTATAAAGAGTGAATAGGCACTTCAGTGGAATTTACAAACTTTTTGAACCTGGATAGCTTGATCAGTAAGGTGGAGGATTTGACAGACTTGTCTACAATGCCAGATAGGGAGGAAATGGATACAATCATCAGGAAAATGCCAATGGACAGAGCCCCTGGTCTAGATGGTTTTAATGGTCTTTATATCAAGAAATGCTGGCATATCATTTCAGAGGATTTTTACAGGATGGCTGAAGACTTCTTTGCTCATAAAATTTCAATGGCCAATCTCAATAATTCTTTTATTACTCAGATACCTAAGAAACCAAACCCAGAAACAACAAATGATAATAGACCAATTGCTCTCCAGGGGATCCCTTTGAAGTTTGTTACAAAAATCATTGCTGACAGATTGCAGTCAAAAATCCTGAAAATCATACATGAGAATCAATATGGCTTTATTAAAAGTAGAACAATACAGGATTGCCTGGCTTGGTCTTTTGAGTATCTTCACCAATGCCACCAAAGCAAGCAGCAGATTGTTTTGTTGAAAATTAATTTTGGAAAGGCCTTTGATTCAATACATTATAGTTTAATCTTGGAAATGCTCAGATGTAAAGGTTTTGATGACACATGGATTCAATGGATTAAGGATGTGCTTACCACAGCAAGTACTTCAGTTATGGTTAATGGTGTACCTGGCAGAGAATTCCAGTGCAAAAGGGGAGTCAGACAAGGGGACCCTTTATCACCTTTGTTATTTGTTTTAGCTGCTGATCAGTTGCAAACAATTATTAATAGAGCCTGCCAGGACGGAATCATTTCATTGCCAATTCAAGCTCCAGGACTCTTTCCAATCATACAGTATGCTGATGACACTCTGATAGTAATGAAGGCAAATCAAAAGGAAATTTATTTTCTAAAAGTTTTACTACATACATATGCAAGATCAACTGGGCTACAAATCAATTTTCATAAGTCTTGTATTATACCCATCAATGTGGATACAGATGAAACTCAAATCTTGGCAAAAAACCTTTGGATGCAAAGTAGGCTCTTTACCTTTCACATATCTTGGTATGCCAGTAAGTACAACTCAGTTGAATTTTGCTGACTATGCACCCCTAGTGGATAGGGTGGAAAGAAGACTTCCTGCAACAACTCTCTTCTTAAATCATGGTCAAAGGCTAACTATGGTAAATTCAGTCCTGTCATCTCTGCCTACTTACTATATGTGCACTTTGAAACTTCCAAAAAAGATTATCCAACACATTGATAAAGCTAGGAGAAACTGTCTTTGGAGAAAAGCTGGAGATTTACAAACTAGGCCACAATCTTTGGTGGCTTCGGATGTAGTTTGTCAGCCAAAAAAGAAGGGTAGAATGGGGTCATCAATCTGGAATTGCATAACACTTAGATAAATTTTATAAGAAGAAGGACCTCCCATGGGTAAGATTAGTTTGGAATCAGCATTATTCAGATGTTCATACACCCCCACATGCTCTTAGCCTGAGAGGCTCTTTTCGGTGGAGGTCAATTTTTAAATTGACACCCCTGTTTAGAACAGTGGCAAAGGTAACAGTGGGATGTGGAGATACTTGTTTCCCCTGGAAGGATGACTGGCATTATGGTAATCTGAATGAAAATCTTCCAGCTTTGTACACATATGCTACAGATGAAAATATCTCTGTTTTTTCAGCCAAGGAAGCCATGTCTTTGGAGGACTTCTTTCATATCCCTCTATCCTCACAAGCTTTTCAGCAGTTGCAAGCTTTGGGTGCTCAAATAGATCAAATTTAGTGCAACTAGGTTCTCGCGAGAGCGATTAATAACTAGGTGTCAATGGCAATCCTTTGGCTAATCGCAAAATAGGTCTAATCATATTGGTGATGCTACGCGTGTGCCGAATTGGGTCGCTAGGGTACCTAGTCCTTGGTGAGGAATCGGGTGGATCGCCCGATACGCAAAGGTCCTCCTAACAGTCGAAGTGCGACTTATGCCGCCGCTAGTTTTCCTATTACGGTCACGTTCAAGGTCACCTAAATTAGCGAGGGTTTACACATGGGCAGTTCACTCGCAGTTTGGTTATGAGCTTTGTATTTTTAGGTTCTTTATTTAATTTATATGATGCACATGTAGCCTAGTTTGGAATGCACGCACTGAAGATCCAAAAACAATCTAAAATAAAACAAGCATTCACATGATGATGGTGTTGAGGGTTAAGGTAATTTTTTAGATGGCTCAGTCACGCTTGTTTGTTAATTCCTAGAATAAACGATCCCTACGTTGCATTTTTGGTACCAGCCGAGCTGGGATAAGGAAATATTCACTACCTAGCTTAATCTTCCGTTCTTAGTACTAGGTTAATCGTAGGAAGGCCGGGTAAATAAATCGGTTCAAAATTTCCCGCAAAAATTTTTCCCGCGAAAAAGCCGATGATTAAGAATGTGTTTTCCCGGTATGTTACACATCCTCAAACTAGCGGTCAAGCAGAAACATCAAATAAGCAAATCAAGAACATTCTGCTCAAGACCGTCAACAAGATGGGGACAGGATGGAAGGAAAAACTCCCCGATGCTCTGTGGGCATACCGAACGGCTTACAAGACACCCATCAGTATGTCCCCATATCAGATAGTCTATGGGTAGCCCTACCGACTTCCCGTAGAGCTAGAGCATCGAGCCTATTGGGCCATTAAAGAGTGGAATATGGATTTTGAGGGAGCCGGAGAATGGAGGAAGATGCAGTTGTCCGAGTTGGAGGAATGGAGAGATAAGGCGTATCACATTGCCACGCTATACAAGGAAAGGACAAAAAGGTGGCACGACAAAAGGATCAAAGTAAAGACATTCCGGCCCGGGGACAAGGTTCTGTTGTTCAACTCCAGAGTTAAGCTATTCAGCCACGGGAAGCTGCGAAGCAAATGGGAAGGACCATTCGACGTCATCGACACCTCGTCACATGGAGCCATCACTCTCCGCGACGACTCAGGTAAATGGTCAATGTCTTAAGCTTTTCCTTGGGCCGAATAAAATTTTAGATGAAGAAATAGATGTGATAGAACTAATCAACTTCACACGCTAGTTCATCAACTAAAATTTTGCTTAACTTCTGTTGTAGCATAGTCCCCTAGGAGTCTTTAGGTCCTGTCTGCCTGTGGTACAAAATTTGGAGCCGGTGGGACCCACCAGGGTTCAGCCGAACCAGGTTGGCATCCAACGGGCTCCAACTTCAAACCATAGACGTGTTGCGCTCCCCTCCTTGTTCATCGCTGCGCCGACTTCTTTTCTGTTCCAGATCCACCAGAACACCTCTCCTCTCCACCATTCTCCCTCTTCTCCAATTTTACTCCACCAAACCCTTGCCAATTTCTTCTCATCCACCACCTATGGCTGGAAAGGGCAAGGCTCTGACCCCCTACCGTGCAAGTTCTGCCGGGACCTTCGATTTGGAGGGAAATCTCACTCCGGCGAACCAAGTTTTTTGCAAGGAAGAATTGCCGATGGAACAGGTGCACGCACTGTGGGTTGAGCTGCTACAGTCACTGCCTGCCTCACCGTCGAGTGTGGGGGCCAAGGGAGCCACCACTGGTTCGGCCAAACTAGTGGTTCGGCCAAACCCTAGCCGGCCCCTCGGTTGGCCGCATGTCCACTGTCGCCACGCCGTGTGCCTACCAAGGTGCATGACGATTCTCCGGTGCGCCGACCGATGACCACCGGGCTGA
Organism: Leersia perrieri; assembly: GCA_000325765.3. NCBI lineage: Eukaryota > Viridiplantae > Streptophyta > Magnoliopsida > Poales > Poaceae > Leersia > Leersia perrieri. The sequence goes on from CM002479.1 coordinate 3,751,440, forward strand.
AACCCCGGGTTGCATGGCAACTCATTCGGGGTGACAGTCCGGCGAGGGAAGGATACATCGGTACCCTGCGTACCAACGCACGAGACATAGTGTTTCATCGTTATGAGACACCGTCCACCACAACCTCAACGCCCCGCAGGGAGCAATTTAGGGTGATGGGGGTTTGAACCCCCAAAGGTGGCTACGGCAAAGGCTTGTACCGGCCGGCTTCGCCCATGATGAAGGTGGAGGAGTCCGTGAGCTCCTCGCCTGGACGAAGGCAGCGATCCACATCGCCGCCACCGGCACCTATGGCGGCCAGTAAAAATCAAAGGATGAAGGAGCCCAAGCCATCCGTCGGAGAGCTCGCCAAGCAAGTCAAGAAGATTAGGCAGAAGAACGTCGAGCTCTCCGACGCGAATGTTGAGTTGAGGGCTGAGGTAGCTGAGCTTAGGAATGATCTTAGGACATTCAGCCAGGGATTATGCGCTAAGCTCAAGCATGCATTCCGCGAGATGGGGAAGGAGGAGAAGTACTATACCGAATAGTCATCTCCCCATCTCTTTAACTTAGGATTTTGGCGCTTGCTTAGCTTAGTTTATTTTATTTCCTTTTATTTCAGTTCATTCCAATAAATGTAAGCGCCCCATTTTATTTAATTGAATAAAGATTGCGGCACATTGGTGTTTACCCCAATGCTTCCATTTATTTCATCTCTTGAATAAAGATAGGTTTGCAAATAAGTGGGGGGGGGGGTCCCTCGGCTTGTTAGACGAGAGGCAGTCAGAATGAAGCAAATTGGGCCACTACCGAAGTCTGCAGAAAATTGTAGAGTGAAGGGACAGTGTGGTGGTTCGGCCGAACCAGCCCTGCAGCCCTTCACTCCCAATTCTCACAGGTATGTTCATCTGACACTTTAGTCTCCCTGTTATTACTTGTATGTATGCATGTACAATAGAGTTCAGAAAATAAAATAAAAATAAGACTCATGCAAAAATAAAAGTGAGAAAAATAAAATTTCTCAAGGTAGTTCTTGATTATGGTTTACCATGTGGAATATTAACATTCAGATAGGAACCCTTATTCCTCTAAATAATTGATTTTTGAGATATGGACTAGATGAAGGGATTCTTTGTTTCATTTCTTCATGACACTTGGGAGTTTTAGTTTTTGAAAATTTAAAAATGCTTTGACATGGCAAATCCCTCGTAGACTTTATTCCATGCCCACCAAAGCCAAAATTCAATGATCATCATGTTGAACCTTACTATGCATATGACTGGTTGCATTATTTTGAGCTTTGACAAATAGATGTGACTCGTGTTAGATTCTTTTCATGTTCATATGATCAAGGGTCCACCAAAATAAATGTTAGCTTATTCCGAGTTGACATTCCACCATATATTCCATCCATTGAATAAATCTCCTATTTACCTCTGTGACAAAAATCCTTGCAATAGAAAGGAGGGAAAAACATGGACCAATTGAAAAAAAAAATCCTTCGTGCCATATCCTTGAGCATGATTGGAAAATAAAAAGGTCATGCCCCATCTAAATAAAAGCAAGGAAAAGTTTGAGGAGAAATACAATAAAGGAGTAACATTCCATCATATCCACCAGAAAATACAAAAATATTCCACCATATACCCTTGATCTAGAGTATGACGAGTTATCTTCTTGAGTCCATATATCTGTCTTTGCAAAATAAGTGATGTAGGTATGTCCCAACTTTCCCTACCAAGCTCCACATATCAGCCTTAGATTAGGGAAAAGACTTAGCAAAACTTTTGGTGAGGATATATACACATATCTGAGCGACTTGAGAAGTCATATTGAGGAGAAATGCCATTTTTGCGAAAATCAATAAAATCGCAAGGGTCTGAAGGAAAGAGCAAGGAGGATCGGAATCCTGACCGTTCCAACCATCAATTGTCCAAGATGATGAGCTAGCCACAATCACAAGTTCACAGATATGATTATAATCTTGGATAATATTGTGCACTTGAATTTATCTTGGGAGGTTTTATTTCTTTCATTTTTATTGCTACCTTTACTCCTCAAGTAAAGAGCTAAGTGTGAGGGTTTTGTTGACGGCCATTAATGCAACATTTTATGCCGTCAACACCTGCAAAGTATAAATGAAATAAATGATCCAACATAGTGGTAGGGTTTACTACTAATCATTTCCACAAGTGTTGGTGAAATATTTGTATGCAGGATAATGATCAAAAGTTGAGGGTACATAAGCTACAAAGTGGGAATTATATTTCTGGTGGAGACCATGGAGTGTCAAGCCCATAAATCCAATGAAAATCCATCAAGAAAGGCTCTGGCATGAAGATATGGCCCACTAAGCCCATTGGATAGAACCTGGGAGAAGGTCGATGGAGATTGGGCCAGGCCAGGGTTCGGCCGAACCCCCTGAAACGGCCTAACCGACACTGCACCGCCACATCTCCAGCTTCCACATGGAGGGCCAGGATCTCATCTCAATGGAGGTTACCAGGGGCAGAGCTGACATTTCCAACCGTAATAACCATCATTGGGAGGCTATAAATAGGGCACTCACTTCACACTTAGAACACACACACCAAAGCATGAGCTAAATTTCAAGAGGCTCTATTGTACACTTTTATATACTAGATTAGGGAGAGAGTGAAGTAGAAGAAGTCGGAGGAATTCCGGAGTTGTTGGTACATTTCTCTTTTACTCTACTTTGTCAATTACTCTTATTTTAATAGCAATATCATTTTGAGTAATTGAGTTTACTTTCGTAAGATTTATTTCTCAGTTAGTTCCTAGTCGAATACGGGATTACTGCTTACTATAAACAACACACTTATAGTAATTGTTTGGGTGCTTAATTAACACTTGAGTAGGAGTTAATCTGCTCAGGCGAGGTGTCTAGGTAGATAGTTTCCAGTAATTGCTGCACATCCCATAGTTAGCATGAGGCAAGTGTAGAGGTGGTGACAACCCTCAAGATCACGTAGTCCTCCCTGTCTGGATGTGTGGTAGCTCGCCTGACCCTGGGGCAACGCGTCACTAGTGCTCGAAGTACTTCCACTGGGATTAAATAATCTTCCTGAAGACACTGTATATTACGAGTAAATCCTCTCAACCCTTTTGCCTATCGTCAACTTTGTGCCCTTGGTTGAACTAGAGTAGGGTTAGTCACACTGTTCCCTGTGGATTCGATACTCTAGGAATACTCCTTACGGGAAGTGCTACAACGATATTCCGTTCGCTTGCGGATTTATTCTATGGACGATAAGAAATACCAACAATGATTTAATCTTCATGATAAATCATGGGAAAAGTTGTTATGAATACAATGGAGATAAACTTTACCCAATTAATTATCTAAAATTTTGACTCACTTGTAGAAAACTTTGGAAAAACTTGTTCTTAAAATCAAACTGCCGCTTTCGTGCAAATAAAACCTAGCTTTTACATGTCACTGTTTCCCATGGCTTGCTAAGTACGCTAGTACTCACTCTTGCTCTCTATATAATTAATTAGGTGCTGATGATGAGTTAGTACCCGACCAGACCGGTGAGGAGTACTTCCAGGAGCAGATCGAGTATGAGGAGATCTAAAGTATTGTCCTAGTTCCCAAGCCGTGCATGTGGTGTTGTGTGCCTAGCCACATAGTTTCGTTATGAGCTGCCTTCTTTTTCTGTTTTAAGCTTCTGTTTTGTAGTTCGGGTTTTCCTTCCTATGTTGTGTGGCTTATAGTCGTGGTACCGTCTGGGGTCTATTGATGATGATATTTTATGTACGGGTGTATGTCAGTATTGTAATGAATTAGTTACTTTGATCCACTATTGTGTTTGTGTGTACCAGCTTTTGTATCATGGGACTAGTACTAATTCACATGTTTTTCTTGAAAGGAGGGCAAAAGCTTTGTCTCATATATTGATAGAGTAGAAGAAAAAATACAAGATTACAGTCCAAAGAAGGGCTATAAACAGGAAAAGGAAGACAATCATCACACCACACGTCTACAACCAGAACACTAGCTGATGAAGTACCAAACAGGCCCAAGACACCCCTGAGGAAAGATCTTCCAAACGACGCCTCCAACAAGGTCACGATACAGATTGTGCCACCGCCGCTCGTCCCAGACCCTAGGACAAGGTTTTCACCGAAGAATCCAACAGGATAAGGCAGGATTACACAGCAATGCCCCAAGAGGAATACGACACCCGCAGGCGTCGTCATTGCCGGCACACATGTTACAACTATTGTAGCAATTGAATTAAGAATACCAGGTTCAGTTCAGGGTGTTACACCAAGAATATAATTAATGCTACTGCAGAATAGGGCAATATTCACATTGCTAAGAGGCCCTATAAGGGCTTGTTTAGTTTCCCAAAAACTTTTTCCCAAATATGTCACATCGAATCTTTGCACACATAAATAGAGGATTAAATATAGTTAGAAAAATAAACTAATTGCACAGTTTGGATGGAAATTGCGAGACAAATCTTTTGAGTCTAATTAGTCCATGATTAGCCATAAGTACTACAGTAACCCATATATGCTAATGACAGATTAATTGGGCTTAATAATTTCATCTCACGGTTTTCAGGCGAGTTATAAAATTAGTTTTCTTATTTGTATCTAAAAACTTCTTCTGACATCTAGTCAAACGTCATAAAAATTTTCATTTCATGAACTAAACTGCCCCTAAGTAATTAGGATCATTAGATGGGTTGATTTGATATCGTGCCACTAGCTATAAAACGTGGTTCTCATTATATACTATCACATGATTACGATGCCAAGAAGCCAACAATGTACTTCTATAGCCCTGAGCCACTGACAAGCCCAAAAATGATAACATCTAATGGAAGTTCATCCAAATTTAACTTACTACAGATCCCTATAAATTAATAATACAGACATGTGAATATAGCAAAAGAGAGGAAACAATTCGATTAATGAAAGAGCACACATAGAACAGCAAGTCAGGGACTAGGGACTACACAAAAATAGTTGAGTGATCTGCAGTAGGCCTTACGCATCAATATGGACTCTCCTCTATAACATAATCAAATCTGAAGTTCAAATAGGCAAAAAAAAAAAGCACGGATGCGAAGATACTACATAAAGAGATAAAAATCCCAGTGGTCACAAGCGAAACCAAACTCTATCCAAACCAAATCCCTTCTCAACAAAATCAACCCTAGAATTATGAATTAATGAATTCCCAACCAATTCTAAAACTCAACAAACAAATCAAGGATCATCACAGTAAAGAAAAAAAGTAATGGCACCAACGAGATCACACTTCTGCTCGCCTAGTGGTGATCAGACCACACCTCCTCAATGGCAGAAGAGGAGAGAAGGTGTCTTCATCAACTTGATATCTCAAACAAAAAGCGATGGTGCCAAACTTGAGCTGAAAATGTTTGAAAAAAATAAATGGGCCTTCCATAGCTGTCGTCTATCCAGAAGAACCTGGTGGAATCAACACATATACAGTTCAAATTTTAGACTATAGCACACAAATAATGGACAAAGCCAGTAAGAAAATACTGGGAAAAATCAAACATCAAAATCTCAAAAATATCAAAAAAAAAAATGTTGGCAGAACTTTGGCAAAACCAAACATCATTAGCCTTCATGCCATCAACAGAGGATGATGACTTTGCCTTAGACTTTAAATCATTTCAATCCAAATGGAAGAAAATACACAATCATCAGTCATCACAGGTGCTACTGAAATTAACAACTCTAAAATTGACACTTTCAACAGCTAACCCTACTGAACAATACCACAAGCTTTACATCGCTGTAGGTGCAACCTATTAATCTGCCACTGCACTAGACCTGCCACGCGCCTGTTCTGCATAGTTCCAGGTTGGACCAAGTCAATCCTCATCCCTCTGTAGTGCCACATATCCTTGGCCCCATGGCATGCCTTTAGTGGCCTCCAGCCCTCTGTGCTATTTGATGCCTGACTGGCCTGACTGCCAGAAGTACCTAGTGGAATCAACACATATACAGTTCAGATTTGAGACAATAGCACACAAATAATGGACAAACCCAGTAAGAAAATACACAGAGAAAATCAAACAGCGAAATCTCAAAATTATCACAAAAAAAATGTTGGCAGAACAGAGGGATGCCTGACTTGATGCCTCTGTGCTACTTGATACCTGACTGCCTGACTGGCCTGACTGCCCGCATGGTTTACCAGTTTGCAGCTGAAGAAAGGAGATTAAATGGGGTTAGAATATTAGATCATCACAAGAAGTGGGAATGATCAAGTAAGAAAATATAGCAAATATTTACTTAACAATATGCCATGTCGGAATAGCATGTTTCAATTTGCCATAAATTTGTCGATGTTGTTGTTACTAGCAAAATGCCCGTGCGTTGCAACGGGATAATTCTCTAGTATTTAAAAATGAATATTTATGGTGAAAATTCTCTTTTAAAAAAGGAAACACAAGATAACGGGAGAAAAAATTTCAGATTTCAAACCCCTCCTTTTGCAGACTTTTTTCACTTGTGATATGATCTAGACACTAAACAATAAACACAAATTGGTAAAGAACACCAAGATGTTGAGGCCAGTGGCAATGACAATTCATCTCTTGCGAGCGGCTGCCGTTTGGCTAGGAAGCCGTGTGCCGCGCTGTAATACATCTTCCGCCGGAGGCACCGAGGCAGCAGAATAGTACTCAGTAGAGTTGGAAACCATTCTTGATCGGCAATCTAGTTCACACATTGATTGAACACAACAAAATTGTCTCTTTTTTTTCCTTGGATTGTTTTTTTTCTTTTCTTTTCTCTGTCAGAATGATTATAGTGACAGTGAGCAACCAATGAAGAGAAAATATAAGGGCAGAATATAACAGCTAGATGTACACAAAAGGCAAAAAGAACTCTACTTGTTGATTATTTTAGATCTGATTTGTTTTTAATCTTATCTCCTCTTTACTGTCTTGTTTGCCTTGTGATATCCCTTTCTATTCCTGTTTCAGTTCTTCCATAACTTGTTTGCCTGAAGTACAAAACACAATTGAGATCAAAAGAACTTCATGAGGTCAAAGAAATTATTAAAATTGTAAAACATGCATGTACCTCTGCTCTGTGACACTTGACAAACAAAATTAAGGGGCAGTACAATCAAAGAAAAAGCTTCACAAACCCACGAGTATATTAAGTCCATACATGAATTTAGTGAATGCATTCTCAATGTATATTAAGTTCATACCTAAATTTACTGAATTTATATCCTTTCAATGTCGTATACCTAGGATGGAGTTCAAATCAACGTCTCATTACAGATCAACACCGAATAATTAAGAAAAAACAAAGAACAAATCACAACCAAAATCGCAGGATGACTTGGCTCTGCTCAAACGAATCACAGAACAGATCCACGCTACTTGCAGGGGTCGTGCCACCGATGTTGCTGTTGACCGACGTGCTGCTCGTCTGCCGCTGCAGCCGCTGCTCGCGCCGTCACGCGTTGCTGCCATCGCTGCTGGTCGATGTGCTGCTCATCGGCCGCTGCTCGCGCGCCGCCGCCGCTAACCGACGCGCATATTTATTTAGTTATGTATGGTCATCACTGGTTTGAAATATTAATTTGTGTCTGCTAAAAAGCTTAGGGTTGTTTGCTTCAAAAGTTCAGCAAAATTGGAGGAAATTGGAAGCCCTCCTTGTTGATCTCTCATGGAAAAGTTACTCAATTGAATTAAGACGACTTTGAACAAAACTAACTCTAATAATTGGAATAAAGAAACCAATCAACCAGCAGTTGCAAAGCACAGATCCCTTACTAAAGTCAGTGAATCGCTTCCACGGGGAGTGGAGGAACTCGGCATACTCTTGCTTGCCATCCGTCTTGTGCAGCTGCAACACCAGAGGCCTCGTCACAATTCCTATCCAAACCCAGAGAATGTACAAACCAAAATGCCACGCAAGAAACAGAGCGATCTAGCTTCGGCATTACCGGATCCACGAGGCAGGAAGTCCCTACCCACTACGCTCTCGAGCACCGACAACTTCCCTGAACGCTGGAGGTACCATAAACGCAACACAAAGAGGGATGAGCGCCCTAAGCCAGATTTGGCCGCGGCGGCCATGGATCTGCAAGTTAGGTAGGTACGAAGGGCGGCGGGGCGGTGCGTGCATACCTGGCCTCCGACAACGTCCCGCTCCAGCCCAACCAAATCCCCTGTTGGGGGAGAGTTGACGCCCCGCCGCCACCACCGCCTCCTCCCGTGCCCGCTCACCGGTTCGAAGCGTCGCCAGCCGCAGCCCGACCCACCGCCGCGAGCTGAAACGCCGTTGACCGCCTCCTCGCCGCACCGCGCTGGGATCGCCGCCAGCATGAGCTCATATGGGCCAGATCTGACCAAGAGAGGGAACGCTATATACCTGCTATGCGTCAGCGCGTTCGGCAACATCGGTGTAGGGATCTTGGAGGGATGAGATCGGAGCAGCAACCGAGATAGAAGCCGTAGATGCAGCGGTTGTGGCGGCAACATAGGATCGTGGGTGGAGTGCAGCAAGAACAGCAGTGTTGGCCTGTTGGTGGAGGGGAATCGGGGGATTGTAGCGGTTGTTTTTTTCTTTTCTTNTTGTGGGTGGAGTGCAGCGAGAACAGCGGTTGGCCTGTTGGTGGAGGGGAATCGGGGGATTGTAGCGGTTGTTTTTTTCTTTTCTTTTTTTTTTTTTGCTCTTTTAATCGATGAATAAGGTTTTAGCCAAAAAAATTTTATCGGTGGGAGTGGAAAGGTGGACGAAAACTCCCCTTTTAAGTAGTAGAGATATCAAAACAAAGTTAGCAGAAAATAGAAGATGGCGCGCCTATTGGCATGCTGCTATTTTATAACATGTTCATTACGTTTAAGAAGTTAGCATGCATGTTGAATCAAAGCTGCTAAGAAAAATAAAAGGTTTAAAATATTTTGAATAGCATAGTAACAATTGCAGTTAAATCTTCAATTTAGAGAGTTACCATAAATACTCAAAATTTTCTATTAAAAAACATGACGATACAAAATGGTCAGCGTTGTGAACACAGAATACTGTTTACTCACATCAACCTATTATCCTTTGTGCAACTGAGAAAATCAAAATGATCAACTGAGGATAAATGGCATTAGATGGATAAACAAGAGGCATAGAAAAAGCAAATCAATCTGGACACTTTAAGGTTTAAGCAAACCCAAAATTTGAAGCTTACAAAATTCCCAAACAATGCAAATAATCACAAATAGACGAAAGATCTTGCACAGATCACAAATGAAGATTGGATTAAGATTAACAGTTGGTAAATAAGGCAAAAAGTAGAGAGGTTACTGGGACATCAAATCTGATAATGGTCAAGAGGAATGATGATGCCAAATGATGAAACAAGTTCATGCATTATAGAGTATAGGGTAGAGAATTGCAGAAAAACAGAAAAACAAATGATGAACTGGCACCATATCAATGGCATACAATATGCATACACTCTTTCCCACAAACCCCTGAATGGCCAATCCACCCTTTTGCTTTCACATTGTCATTTAAGGGAGTCAATGTAACTCAACTTCTCACCTCCCCGGTAAATAGAACTCGTATACTATTAATTATGTGGTTCACTTAGGACATAAAACAGTAGTTCGTTAATTAGCAGCTAATTTACATGGTATGGTCTTCATTTGAAGACAAACATAGATATAAAAAACCTGAACTATGGTAATACTACTATAAAGATTCAAGTCAGGATTGTGATCGTTTCGATAACAAAACATTTTGTTAGTTAGCTTGATGCATTATAAGTAGAAAAGGCTGTGAAAGAGCCTATGTAACTCAACTTCTTGGGTCCATACCAATCCTAGAACGGCTCAAGCACGGGCCATGGCCCCTGCCAGTCAGACTGAATCAGCATCTGAATATCATAGACAAGACGCAGGAAAGAAAAGGAATAGAACACACTGACCTGCAGTCTGCAGATGAGTCTAATTCAATTTTAAGGACTTCCGGGGAAGTGCAGGAGAGTTGTGAGGGTGGGGGGAGGGGGTGTTCTGCATGCGAAGGTGGAGGTATTGTGGATCATTATATCTGGGTCATCAAGTTAGATAATGATTAAGAGGATTGATGATGCGTACCAAATGAACTGGTATTCATGGCCTGCATACTCCTTCTCACAAACACCCTAAAGGCCAACCCACCCCTCAGCTTTGTCATTGCCATCTAGGGGAGTCAATGTACCTCCAACTTCTCTCTGAAGAGGTGAATAAATAAGTAAACAGCTGAATTCATGCTATTATTTACTTGATTCACCTAGCACATAGAACAATAGCTAGTTAATTAGCGGCTAATTTCCATGTTATGGTCTTCATTTTAAGAGAAACAAAGATACAGAAAACATTACATGATTATCACAAAAGTTATTTCAAAAAATTGTAATACTATGTATGGAGTACCTTGCAAAAAGTATATTACTACAACACATTATTATAGTCAACAAAGTTGTTGGCATTTTTCAAACCATATAAAAATATATGCAACAAGCGGATATAATACTACAGTACTATTTGGTTGTAAATACAAGTCAATTATCTCAGATAACCAGCATTTATAAGGTATTTAACCAACAAATAAGAAAATAAATTACAGGAAAGATTGGTTGTAAGGAGGAAGGTGGAGTAGAAGTGAGGACCAAACCCTATATGAAATGAGAGGGAGGAGAACGAAGAGAGGATGACGACGCGAAGGTCGTTCCACCAGATCCACCCACCCCTTCAACCGGTGATCCAATGAAGAGAGATCCACCTCTCCTCAGGAAGGAGAGGTCACCATGGTGCGGCCAGCCCACGCCCCAAAGCAGATGGAGTTGGGCGGCGCACTCTTCTGCAGGGAGGGAGCAATGTGGCGGCAGCGGCAGAGAGGCGGGGCAACGCCCGCGACACGGCTTTGATCGATCCCGGCCCAAAGGAACAACAAGCCGGCATTGAGCCCTTGAGGCGCTGCTGCCCTCACGGATCCTTAGCGGGTCTTTTCTCTGTTCCAGGCCCATTACTATGTTTTCTCGGCCCGTTTGGCCTGTTTGTCTAACTCAAAACACACAGCCCATTTTATTTTGGCAAGCCTGAGAACATCAACATCTCAAGCCCACCCATGAGTATGCACACACTCCATTGTTGGCCCGTTTGTTCCATAGCAAAACAACCCCATTTCTGGCAGGCCTGAGAACAAAATAAGCCCTGAAGAAAAAAAGAGATAGATGCATCAGCTACCCGGCCCAGTCCAAATGAAAAGAAGAAACACAATCAAAAAGGGAACAAAGATCAAAAAGGGCATAAGACAAGTACCAAAAGGCCCAACTATATGCATTAGCCATATAGCTGTCGACTATGAGGCAAAATTATTTAGAAAACTAACATGAACCTAACATAAAACACATATCAGACAAAATATCAAAATAAGATAGATAGGGTCATATTACCTTGGGAACGCATTGGGAGGCTCAATGCTAGCCAACTTTGAAGCTATCATGGGCCCTGCTTCACCATGATCCCACCATTACCCACAATATCTGATCTGAAAGTTCAATGTCCAAAGAATTAAAAAAATATATGAACATGGACATAGTGAAAAAAAAAAACGTCACTGCTGCCCCCACGGCCCCACCCCACCTCCTCTGCAGCACCAGCAGCAGGACAGAAAAGAGCAGGCGTAATGTGGCAACAGAAAAAAAAGAACATGGATGTGTGAAGCAATAGTCTTGCACTGACCTTATTGTAAGAAAGAGAAATAAATGGACACCGCTCCTCTTATCAGGTCAGACCACCATATTACAATAGATGTTACCACCACCTAGAAACAATAGATGTTTGGTTTTTGAGAGTACAAATGTTAAAAAATGACATGATCACTGCATTAGTAAACAGGAAAGAAATATGCTCTTACTTGAAAGCAGGAAAAAGATATGAGGTGAGGATTATCAAGCACAAATAATGGCATTGACTGATATTGGTTTCTACTAGGACAACACCAAGAAGAAATTTATGTAGGAGTATCTGCATGGAAAAGCTGCAATATGTACCTATTCTGAAACAGTGGCCTATACAACTCCACATGCAACGCCTGCTTCAATGCTATTTAATCCCAACTTCCTTAACTAATGCACAAACATAAGAAAGAAAACAGAAGAATCAGGTCAAGAGAAGCATTATACATAATTAGATCAAGAGAAGTCATACAAGGATCATATTAACATGTCAGGCATCTGATTCTTCATGGCCAGAAAGGGATTATTAGTATTCGAAAAAAAAGAAAGGGATTATTGACTCGCAGCAGAGTTAGCATGCCTTGTTACACCGGAAAAGACATCTTGTTTCAGTCATAACTTGATGATGCCCTGGTATCACACCTATCCATCAATAGAGAAGCCAACTGCTTACAGTCAGTTATATTGATCGTTGATCATTACAGAATGGCACAGCCACAGACTGCAGTCTGTAGTCCGTACAGAATGGAATCGCACAATAAGTTCGCTTAGACTGAACTAAAACTACTAGATTATTATCACCCCCATTTTTATCATCAAACATACCCACAATTTTAGAAGGAATTTTTGTAGACCCTTTCCAAAAATATTTACAAATAGACCTAAAGCAAAACGCTTTAAAGAAATGGGCCCTTCTGAATGGCCTCTATTCCATTTGGCACCATATGTTCATAGCAGAGTGCTATAGTATTTGGTGCCATGTAGACTGCCAAGTCAAAAGAGCCACTAAGGTATCACAAAATATCCTATGCGGCAGCGTACACGGCACAAAATCCTGTAGGGCTATGCTATGTCTACAGTACACAGTGCTTAGAGTCCATTTGATATGGCCCAAATAGAAAGGGAAATGTGCAACCCTTTTATGAATATGCCACCAGCAGTGATGCTATAAAACATGGACAAATATAAAATTGCATTTCTCCAACTCTTTAAAAAATGTATATCATTGAATTGCACATCAAAGCTACATAAAGAAGGTTCTCAAAATTTATAACATGCAAGTGTTTGATAGCACCTAGCAAGCAATTGCACATACAGCCCAGTGTTCTAAAAGTAAGCATTTGGCACAGGTAGCAGAGGCGACTAGGAATTAGATGCTGAATTAGGCAACTGAACTACCTTGAGTGGTGTTTTATTGCTAATTAATGGGTTTATATAGTTCAATATTTATGTAATATGCTTGCTAATTTCAGCTGCCCGACTAGCGCCTTCTTGAACCATGATACAGTCTAGACCAAAAGAGTTGCTATTTGCACTGTCCATGTGTAGTTTCTCTCTCGATGCATTTGGCAACTGTTCAGAATTTTATCTCTAACACCCTCCATTTTTCTCTCTTCTTAATGAAATGATACGCATATCTCGTGCATGTTCGGAAAAGAAATTATTGTTATCCAGTTTCAGATGCATTGTCTGTTGAAAACAACAGTCTCATTTTGTCAAAAGCAGACCAACAAAAAAGATATAAGGAAGAAGACAGCAAAATCATGCCCTATCACCATGCATGTCAAACACATATCTCTGCTACAATATTAATGCTATTCAATGGACATTTTATTTCACTACTTCACAAAAAGAAAAGAAAATTGTATTGTAATCAGCTAATTTGTGATCAAGACGAAAACAGAGAAAGAGGAATGCAACCAAGATGTTTGTAATTTCAAAAGGAAATCATAATTTCTATGCAAGTTGTCTAAATCTTATTGTTTAATTGAATGAAAAATGGAACAGGGGGGAGGGGGCACCCTGATACCTCTTATTGTTTCATTGGCTGCAAATTCGAGGGACATGTACCAAGACGGACCTCAAATGTTTTCTTTTTCCAAGACAGTGTGCCTTCATCTATTGCTATTTCCTAAAAGTGGGTAGATTCCTTAAATCAAAATGTAGAAAATCGCAATGCTTATCAATATGACACTTTCAGCTGCCATTACCATATTTATAATGTTAGTGCAAGAAAAATCAATAAATATGTGTTCCTTAATCAAAATGGCATGATCATTGCATAAGTAAGAAACAGGTAAAATGTCTTCTTGAAAGCAGGCAAAGAAAGATATGAGGTGAGGATTATCAAGCACAAAATCTAACCTTGGTAGTTTCTAGTAGGACAACACCAACAGGAATTTTTGTAGGAGTAACACAAATTAACAATATGGAAAAGCTGCAATATATACCTTTTCCGAAACAATGACGTATACCGACTCCACAGCTAATGCCCACTTGAATGTTCTTTAACCCCAATGTCCTAGATAGAGCACAAACATCAGGAAGAAAACAGAAGGATCAGGTCAAGAGAAACACGATACATAACTAGATCAAGATAAGCCGTACAGGGATCAAATTAATATAGCAGGCATCTGACCAGAAAGAGATTGTGTTGAGTAAACATGCTTCAAATTTTATTGCTGCCACTCAAGGTAGTTCAGTCGCCTAATCTCTAATATACGAATTCAAGGTCCAAATATAGCCTTCCTAGCCATGCCACGTGGCTCATCTCAATTGATGGCTTTTGTATTATCCAATAACCGTTGGATTGGGCACCAAGGGCAATCGACTGCATGCACACCTACGGTATCTCGCGATTCTTCTTTGCCTCGTTGCCCCGAAACTTCGTGGGCAGAAAATTCAGCATCTTGCTCCTCTCTAGAAAATCTGCGCTAATTCCAACTCACGTAATTCCCGCTACCTCTTTGGCACCCTGCTCAGCACCTCAGCCCACTCGTGCTGCCCGCCCACCTCTTCTGCTCCTCTCGCTGCTCATGCCCCTCCTCCTCATGCTCACCCTCTACTTTGCCGTTGTGCGCTGCGAGCAAGCCTTCTCCAGCTTCCTCTGCTTCAATGCCATGCCGGTCGTCGTGCTCGACGTGCTGATCTTCCATGACCTCCTCGCGCAGCCTTCAAGCTGTCCGCCTGCGGCAGGATCGGCGTCAAGCTCTTCCAGAACATGGAGAGCACTGGCTTTTCTTGTTCGTTTGCCTGGTCTGCTGTTTGAGAAGACGCTATGGGTGCCAGTCGCAGATGCAGCCGAGCGTCAGCCATCAGGTGGTGTGTGATGAGTTTGCTTGAAACCAAGGTTTGAACCCTGCTGCAAGTGAAAAGTAACAGAAGAATATGATATAGATATTCATCTTGATGCCTCATTGAACCACTAATGTCAGTATATTACAAAGATTCACAAGCTCAGTTTAGTACTTTAGTACAGTGATTATTTAGACTTTAGGCTTTAGTAACCAATTTAATTTAATGGTTGGGGTTCTGGAAGGTCGTGGTAAGATGAACAATATAATCAAGTGTATGAAAACTATGAGCAAATGAGTTGAATGGGGAACTTTTAGAGAGAGCTATACAGATACTCCTTATAGAATCTGAACCACATTTACAGATGATGAATTAGTGAATTGGGGACTGGGGAGTGTCTTTCATATCTCCTCTGAAGTGGCTTCAATGGTACATGAATGGAAGCTTTAGGTCAGTTAATTTGTGCTGCAATATAAATATAAGAATTGTATCGATTGAGGACTTGGGTCTGCAGCCTGCTACCAAGTTATTGTCTGAACTTGGTAATATACATAGCCTCCATTAAATACAATCTCATTCTCCTCCTCCCACAGAGTTAAAATATGTGCATGATATACAGACTGCCCAAAGTGGGATTAGATGTGAAGCCAACTGTCCACATTGCTCTCTGTATCCTCTCTTCCTATATAGTTCACCCACAAAGCTTGATTCCTAGAAGGCCACATCATCGTTTAATTATAGCCATCGGATCAAAACCGATCAGTCTTTGATTGATCGCCACGTGTACTTGGATGAGGTTTGTCACTGCTTGAGGCCCAAAGGAATGCCCAGCCCATCCTTTCCGCTTCATCTCCTTCGCTCTGCCCCCACATCCCAGTCTTCCACATCGATACCGTTCACCTCTTCGCCATCTGCCAGTGAGGAACCACAGATGCCCCATAATGTGATAGTAAGTACTAACATCCGACGGACCGTTTGTTAATGCTAGAACATTTAATCGCATCCGCGTGAGACCTTTCATCTTCCTGTTCCTCACATAGTTAGGTGAACAGCCGGTCTCCATGCCTTTATATTATGTTCAGGAAGGCCATCAGGGTCTCAGGGGTGGTGAATCAAGCTTTGCCCAAGATCATGCTTCAACCATCAACAGACCAACATTTTCTTTTGGCATTTTGTAGATAATTTCCATTATTTTCGTGGAATGTGAGTAGAAAGGCTTGCAGCTCAGTTTTTTCTCAGCAGTACAGCCCGATATTGATGCAATGTGTTTGACAATATCGCTGCTATGCTGCAGGTACATGTATTATCATACGATTGTATTTGTTTGTTTTAGATGTTTAATGAAACAGCTACGTATCAGTTAGTTGCTAGCAGGTATTTAACTTCTTCGTGTTTATTAAGAATCTCAATGTTTAATTTTCATATTTTTATCTTTTTCCTTGAACTTAAGGAAGTTTCTCCATCGTCAAATTCATCTGCAATCCCATGAAGTACCTGCCGCAGTTCATATTGTAACAAATAAAGCTATGATAACAGAATTATCTCAAAACTTCCTTAAAATTAAATAGTACTATTAAATCACCTCAGATTCATATTGATTCATCTATCATGTTTATGTTTATGTTTATTCTTCTGTATTGATAGAACTGCAGAATCAGTCTATTTCCTCATATCATATGGGAGGTAAGTCAGGTAACTTCGTGTGAGTCAATCAATGTGCAAAAGAATTTTCATCCTAAATCGTATTTAGGTGTGCTGATTATTTTTGTACTTCTATCAACGATTTACATGCTAATCACATTTTTTTGGATCTTTTTCAGTTTTTATCATTTCTTTACTTTCAGTTAGTATCTGAATTAGCAGATGGTGAAGCAAAAGGAAGATGGAAACCTGTCCAATAGTGCTTTTGTGTGTCTTTGACATGTACATACATATGCATCTTTATCTAAAATAAGATTTTTTTTTTAGGTTTGAGTAAGGCTTATTTTTATGTTGAATGAGAGAATTAATTTATGTTTCAGTACAGTACTGTATTTCACTTTGCTTTTACAATAAAACTTCATAATGACATAATCCAATATAGCAAGATTTATAATTATTTTACAAAGTTTATGTACTCATCATTGGTTTACAACAATTTCATTCTATATGTTCCGCGGCAACGCGCGGGGTATCATCTAGTAATATTAATGCAATAACTTATCTTTTATGTCAAGCAAAGCCCATGTAACCAAATTAGACAAAACAAACTTTGAGAATTGGTAAGGAGGTTTAGAATGCGTGTGTTTGGAATAAGTTTCTTATGTTAGCAAGGTGTTTGTTTAGCTCAGTTTTTTTACCACTGATGATACTCATGTGACCGGTCCAGTTGATATTGCTACACACTGTAGCACTAAAATAATTGAGATTTTGCTTAACTAAAGCAGTGTACATGTATATCCTAAATAGAAAAAAATGATGTGCATACCAAGTCAATCAGTCGATCTATGTAGCTCCTTATGAATGATGTGTTTGAACATTCCCTGTTCATCATCCCTTAGGAAAAGGACGGGCTTTTATCAGTGAAAATTTTCTTTCACTGATTGGTTCATGAAGCAGAGAAAAAGAAGCATTCAGATGGAAACATCAACCTGATTATTCATTGCATGCGACATCCAACTGGCCCTCTTGTGCATTTGGATGGACGCGCCAACATCTGATTCCTATTCGCATCTGAATCATCAAATTTTGCACCAATTCAAGCAATGGAACAACGGAGTATTATGTAGCTGTGACTGAAAACGGAAACGGGGGAACCTGTTAGGTTTGGAAGCTTGTCACACTCGAGGAATCATACCTAGGTTTGGGATGTGGTGATGAATACCAGGAACCCCGGGAGCTCTCCATCGATGGACGCCGCGACCGCCGGAGGTGGAGATCGGCGCCGGGGATGGGGATCCCTCCTTCCCTCTTCTTTGGGGGGCGGCTAGGGCAACAGTACGGGAGTCATTTTCGTCCATGCGATTGTAGCCGCACGATCTGATCCAACGGTTGACGGCAACCCCCTCTTCTCACAAGCACAGCCGGCCCCGCGCATCGCACACGTACCGTACAAGCCGACGGCGACCTCAGTCGGCTCCGATTCTTCTCCGGTCTGCCCTCGCCCGGTGAGTCCAATCTCCACTCTTGCCTTCTCAATTTCCTTTTCCAATTGATACATAAGCATCCCCAAATCAAATGGTTAGCTTCTCAGTTTTATTTGCCCAAGAAATTCCCTTCTGAACGGACCTATTCTCATCCTACATGGATGCAAGTGTTAACTATTGTTCTGATCCAAATATATATTGAGGTTGTTGCTGCAAAGTTGTTGTTTGTGCTATCTGCCTTATTGTCAAATAGTACTAGTATCTCTGTTCTGTTTGTGAGCTATTGGCAAGTGTCAGATGAGAAGGGATGATTCATTGGATGAACTCTCCGTCCTTACAAAACTAATGAAAAGGGAAGAAGAAGAAGAAGAAGAAGAAGAAGAAGAAGAAATAGTAAAGGACCTTTGTTCAAATACAACACAACATGAGAAGTTGATTCCACCCTTGAAAAGTCTACTAGTTATGCTTATAGTTATCATGAGAAATTTTATTGCTGCCACTGCTCCCTCCACCTCACTAGAGCAGTGAGGAACTCCAGCACCTAAAGAAGAAGAGATAAAATTTTAAATTGGTTTACCTTTAAACCTGTAAAAGATAAGGATAAGAAGCAATTACCTCTGAGGGGTCTTTCAGTGAGTAGGAGGCTGCGGTCTTCGTAGGGATTTGGGTGACGCGAATCCCAAATCCAATCTGACGAGTACGGAGCACCTGACCATAGGAATTATTTTTGAAACGAGAATCTAATATTACCTTAAAATGTAATCACAAAACAAGTTCTTGAGCCTTAATACCTGGAAGGCGTCCTCGTCGGTCCTGTCATCCCCGATATATATCGAGAGAACTTTCTGATCGGCGTCTGGGGTGTCGAGGCCAAACTGTCCTAGTAGGTACTCGACAGCGTTTCCTTTGTCCCATTTAATGTTTGGACAGATCTTGTACACCTTGCAAAATTAAGGAAGATTAGTATAGAAAAAATATAGCATATTAAGAATTGTGTTTCTCAAAACGATACCTTGTGTCCAGTGGTTAGTTTGATATCTTGAAATCGTTTCATCACATCAGAAACGGCTTCCTCAACTGAGTCTTAGAGCTACAAACAAATAAAAAGTTGAAAGTGTTGACTCTAATGGTAATTGCTCTGAAACTGGAAATGAAATAGAAATAATGGCATTTAAAATCTAACTCACCTCCTCGGCGACGTTTCTGTAGTGGACAGACACGCAGAAGATATTGCTCTCAACAGTGGCACCCTCTATTGGCTAGATGGCCTCTTCAAGAGCAGAAAAAACCTATTATACAAAAGGTACATTAGAATTTCATCTGTAACAAAAAGTGGGTAATGGAAAAGATACTCTCTTTTTTGGGAAGATAGTTAGATTGGGGGGAGCCCTCTGTGTGAGCAGCCCCGAGGTTATACAACATTGCTGTTACCAAGTTTGTAACTATAGAAAAAGTCTTTAGAGAAGGTTACTGTAATGTGAAATTTAGAAGAGATGTGAGAGATGATAACTTAGTAAAATGGAATGAAATTAAAAGGGTCTGTCATGATTTGACTCTTTCACAGGAAATGGATAGGTTAGTTTGGAATTGATGATAATACCTTTTGACGGGACCTCGCACTGACTATGGAAGTAGGGAAGCAACATGCAATTTTTCTGACAGCTTCACGCATCTGGTAGTTTTTTTTTTGTTCAAACAGTCAAATGTTAGATTAGTAACTTTAGTGGGTCCATCAAAGTAACATTTTATTGTTCAAGCTCATTTGAGTTACCTCAGGGACATGAACGCCCTCTCAGGATCGTTCACGATGGGAGAAAGGGTTCCGTCGTAGTCCAAAAATAGTGCAATCTTCTTTTCTTGTGTATTGGCAGTGATATCGTCAAAAGATACCAAAGCTGAAGGTCTTTCAACCTGTTGTTCAATGTTCTTGGTTAAGCAATGATATTACCAATGGCAATTCCGCTACCAATAATTGTGATGGCCTGATGGGATCACATCAGTGATACTACTAGGCAATTTGGTGTGATTGTTTCACTGGAAGCTGAAGGTAATTATGTATCTAACATATTTTATTATTAGTAATGTACTGTACCAACTATTCTGTCAATAATGTTGCACACATTTATTTAGATGCACCAGCTAGCTCTGAAAGAATGTAAAAGCCGTGAAGTGACTATGAGACATGGACTTTGAGTCGATGTAACTAAACTTCTGTCTAAAAAGGTAAATAAAGAAATAAACAACTGACCAAAAAAAATCACCTCTGAAACCCCCCCCCCCTCTCCCCTCCGCGGTTCAATAGAACCCATATACTATTAATTATGTGATTCACATAGAACATAAAACAGTAGTTGGTTAATTAGTGGCTAATATACATGCTACAGTCTTCATGTTAAGACAAACAGAGATATAGAAAACCTGAAATATGGTAAATACTAATATACAAATTCAAGTCAGGATTGTGATCGTTAGGTAACAAAAAAAAATTTGTTAGTTAGCTTGATGCATTATAAGTAGAAAAGGTTGTGGAAGAGCCTAGGTTAATTCATATATTTAGCTTCTTGGGTCCATACCAATCCTATTGACAATTATGTACAGAGGACATGTTATAAAATGCACATATTTTTCACTGATGGCAAATTCATATTAGAAATCATTTGTGTTGCAACACATTGGAAGATGTACAAGACAAGCTAACACTAGAAAGCCACTCCAGCTGTTGTCACTTCCATAGTGGTAACTCAAACTATTTGCTCCATATATTTAGCCTTTTTATTCAATCATGTCTAGTTATTAGATGGGTAGACCATACATTCGTAAGCTGACAACTATGTAAAACATGTGTGATTCTGGTTCCATTTTTTTTTTTGAACCAGGAAAGAGACATGAATGTATAATGATGAAATGCCTCATGCGACAACAACGTTGTAGGCTTAAACAAGAATTATTTTGATGATGTTCCTATTAGTGAAGTTCTTTCAAAAGGCCCACCAACACATGTTAGGAGGAAGATTGGTCAAAACTTGTATAGAAATGGACTGATCCAAAGCACAAGGTATGAGTATGAAACAAGTAAACAACTATTATATATTCCATTAGAAGTGTATTGTACTAATGAAAAGTCTTTTCATGTAGGAAACTTGTGGAAAAAAAGAAATTAAATGGGGAAAGGTTAAATTACACCAAACTAGAGGCCTAGGAGTTATGTTTGCGAAACACATTCTACGGTAACTTACTATTTTTGTCTCTGGGATAATACAAGACTATTCCACTTCATCATAGATGTTATGACACTAGGAAAATTGTCATAAATATTTCATTATCCATGCATGATGAAAGAAATGATTCATCACCAGCAACTTTCTATGACACATTTCCATGATAATACTTGAGATGTGATATTTTTTCGTGATGAGACTTGAGATGTGATGCTTTTATCATGGTGGGTCATCTACAACGAATTTAATTTTTATATTTTTCCCATTGTCATTAAATTGTAAGTGTTGTAGTGGGAATTCCATTTCCATCTCAAATTTGAAAAGGAAAGTAAAAAAAAAATGCAAAGAATGTAAAATAGTGATGATCTTATTAATTACCTCAGAATCAATGTTTTCTTGTATTCTAGTGCTGATTGTCCTGCTGGATTTCCTTGGCCATTTTTTCCGCCATAAACAAACTGCTACAAGTGATACAATGATCACGATGAAAACAGCAACAGGCAGTACAATGCAGAGAATTAACTTTTTCTTGTAGAGGTTTCTTGGTTTTCCTGCACAATTGGCATATATATAAAAGTTATGATTTGTAATTTGAATGTAATATAAGCTACAGGACTAATAGGCGCAAGAAAACTTTTAATAGTGTGCTAATAGTATCTCACCTAAATTTATATATAGCATTAATTTGCAAAATCTTAGTATTTTTAACAAGGTTCGTAATGTACGAAATTAAGAGCACATTTATTCAGTTGAGAACTATAAACCAAACATGCATAAACATGGACTAGCATGCAATTGAGTAATTCATTTTTGGTTCTTACCTTTGGTTTTGAGTGTAGTCTGGCCTGTGTATAGGTCCACTGATGGAAGACCAGTGAAGAAAGGGTACAGCTCGTACCGAGAACTACACCAGATTGTTGCCTTCATACCACCTGCCGAGTTACTAAAACTTGGTGCACGGGCTAGGTAATCAAAACAAATCTGGTAGTCTAAACGACTCAACTCTTGCGAGCACTGGGCCAGGCCATACAAGGTATAGTTGTATCCATCTCCTATTAACTTTTCTTTTCTTGTGGCAAACCTTGTACTTAAATTCACTGCCTTTTTTACTACAGCAGCAATTAGAGACACTCCAGCCTTTTCCAACATTTGGTTCTGAATAAAATTAGATCAGTTGCTAAGTGTAGCTATCACATCCATCTTATTTGACCTATTGAACTTGGTAATCTCACTGGATATGCTAAGGCTGCAGAGGTCATAGAAAAGGATACCTTCCATTTTTGACTCGCATACCACCTGCGTATCCTTTATTGCTAAGTTTGGAGGTGGAGAAGATCTTAACTGGCAATGTCTTTGCTAAGTATTCCAGATTTCCTCTGTATATGCTGCTTGAGGTGTAGTTGTTTCCTTCACAATCAAATTCCCAGAGAGATGTAGATAATCCTGTAGGAAATTCTACTAGGAAAAGAAATCCAAGGATTTTGAGCAATGTTTTCATCATTGTTCCAAGTTGTTGCCACGTAGATCTGAAATAAGAATTGTAAAAAAGTTAGTTCTAATTAAGATGATGCCACAGGTCATGAAAAGGGATAAAAGGCTTAAAGAAACCTGAAAATATGATAAACTTGGCAAATACAGCACAATACTTCCTGATATACATATTAGGGCAGTTCCTTTGATTAATAAATATTATGCAGTATACATGGATTATTGCGGGTATATATGCTGCCCACAAAGCTCCTAAACTATACGATTTTCATAAAACATTTCTTCATAAGTGTTTTTAGATTTTTTTTTTACAAATAAACTTCTGAAATTTTTAAATTTCAATTTATTTGTTTTCCCCTCAAGCATTTGGTATAATGTCAATTTCATCCATTGTCATCGGCTATAAAGAACAACAGGCCAACATTTGATGTTTCTCTAATTAATACATTTAAAGGCTTAAGCATCCCTAGGTTTTCTTTTAAAAACACACACATCATGCTCATGAACATAACCATCACATAGTAGAGATTGTATGAGAACGTGTAATACAAAAGGGTAGCGGCTTACCAGTAGAGATTATTAAGCTGAAGCAACCGGCCGGCGCTTCTCCTCCCCCTGCTGCAATTGCTAGCTCTGTGGTGCCGCGTTGCCTCCGGCAGCAAGCTTTTTGGGGCACCGCCTGGAAAAGTACGATCCGTTCTGAATCAAAGTCAAACTTGAAAGTTCAGTATGGAACTTACGCAGTTTAGTACTGATTATTTTTTAAATAACTGAACTTTACCATCGTCATGAATTTTTATGAACATGTAATGTTAAGACATGAAAGTTCAGTACCAAAAGTTTGAAAATTTTATCAATATTCTGGATTTTAGACATGTATAATGAAGAGGATGGTGCTTGGTGGCAATGTGCATCCGCTACCTGATTGTAAGGGCCACGACTTCATAAACCTCTGGGATGTTGTGCCCATGACCTACACAAGTACATCTACCAACTGCTTTCCACCGGCAAGTTAATGCTGCGCCCAGTGGACACCGGGAGGCACTCCATTGCAAGGTACAACTCCTCTTTTTAAACTAATTTACCTTAGGTTGGCATACAACTTCCTTATGGGAATTTGTTGTAACCTTTTGATATCACTAGAACTTCATTGTATTGTAGAAATAGTAAGCCTCATTTGAACCCCTAATGAAAATTGTTTTACACAACAACTAAGTCTCACTTGAAACTCAATTGAATCTGTACATATCAGAACCAAAATGTACCAAAATGGTTACAAAATGATTGTGCTTATTTTTTCTCGTCTTGACATCAACCCAAATTGTAAATCAAATAAAGATGTAAGGCAATAGGCATGGTCATAGATATTAAGCATCTTCTCTGATCTACGTATCACCTAGATTATAGTGCTTCACTGTTGCATCTTTTGCGTCAAACAGATTGTTATTGTGCTGTCAAACTATAAATCGTACCATAATGCTCAGCATAGGTGTCTCTGGTCTATTAGTAAGAACATAGTTCCTGATGAAATCAAAGGATGGGTGTTTCATCTTTCCTTATTTCCTTAACTGTTTCCCTTTTTCCTGGTATTTTCACTAATCCTTTTACCCTGGTTTACTCTTAAATGTTGTACCTGTACTTAGATACTAAATTTATGTTTGATTATTTGTTTGCATAGTACTTAGATGCTAAAGATATAAGGCAATAGGCATTTTTTAGGTGGGGGGTATGTGGTAGCAAACCCAATGAGTGCCATTTTTTTGGTAAGGCTAAGTTTGGCAAAGAACCAAACAGGCCGTTTGTTTTCCTGTGTGCATCAAATTTGATCTTACATGCTTGTGGAGGGATATGCAACACAATTATCTATGTTTTCTATAAATTTCCCAGAATTGCTCATAATTATTTGGACCATGCATGAAATGAGTGCCTTCAAAGGCTTGAAATCCAATACTGGAAACAATCCTACTTCCTTAGTAGGTTGATTGGTAGTGGATTTAACCTTTGATTTGATGTATATTTGTTAAATTTTGCTACCAGACACAGGACATCCAGGATTATTTAGACTACATTATACCGCCATGGCGCTACATTGTACTAAAGGTTAATGCCGTATTGATTGAGGTCTCAGTTCGTAAGGAGACAAGGACTCAATTATTTGAGGACATATTTGTTGGCAAGCCTTTCAGTTTCCTAAGACTATGTTTCAGAAGTATTATACTGTCTATATTATGTATTTGCATCAACTTAGATATGAGGAGTATCAACCAAGTGCATTGCAACTTTGCAGCAATCATTAGGAGGCAAGAAAATATATTTCTCAGCAAGGTAATCTCTCCATCCTACTCTAATCTCCTATAGTTCTATTTAAAACACATGCAAGGTAAACAACTACATTGCAAAACAACATTTTCATATTAGTGTTACTGCTTAAATTGTAGTTAGGGAGTGAATGGAAAAACATACCAAGCAAGTACAGCTACAGAAGTCCTCCAATTCCCTTATGTTGTATGTGAAAGCCACCAAATCACGGTCAATAGCATATTTGAGGACTTTAAAGAAGTAAAAACTCACGGTCGGCGTTTCATCTACAAATCAAACCTGAAATATCAGTGCACATGTTTGAAAAACACTACAAACTAATAATTCTGAACACAAATGATACTTCTGTAACAAGCACAATTCCTATTTTCTAACATGAGAGGAGCAGCTGCCAAATATTAGCATCGTGCCCTGCACAGTCCAAGTTGCACTGGAAAAAACCCATGGTAGAAGTATGAAAGCAATTATGAAGTTTACTGAACACAAACTATACAAGTACAAGACTATAAGATTCAGATACAGCATATGCCAATTTAAGCCCCTTTGTTTTCCCGTGTGTACATTGAATTTGATTTTATAAGTTTGTGGAGGGATATGCAACACAATTATCTTGAAATGAGTCAAGGGCATGAAATCCAATTCTGGAATTAATGCCTTCTTTAGTAGGTTAGTTGACAGTGAATTTAACCTTTATTCATATATGCTAGCAAATTGATGAGGCCTTCTATGGTAGGTTGGTTGATAAGGATTAGCCTTTTCTCATATATGCCCGCAAATTGTGGTCCAGCCTGTTGAAGGGCTGTATTTTACGGTGTTTATTTGGTTTTAGACAGAAGGTTTCTGGGAAAATTATGAAGTTTTTGTTGGACAACTGAAGGGTGCAGAAGTTGTAAAAACATCATTTTTCAATGAATGGGCATACCACTTGCACATCTTAGGAGGCTTGAGCAATTGCATCCTTCATATAAGAGAAGTCCTTGCAAAATTAAAAAGGTTCCATCTGACCCTACTTTGAAGCCTAAATGCCAGTAATTCGACCTTCGCATTCGACCCTTCTGTTAGGCTTGGAAAGATATTGGACCACTTTGATAATCCATAAAAAGGTGTCCATGCTTATCTCTTCTCCTTGTGCCCGGTGAAAAACAATAGTTTTGTGGGATCATGGGTCAGTTGTGTTGCCATTGATGCAAGTGAACTTCTAATCTGCTAGGATGCCCTTCAACTGATATAACTATGTTTTTTTTTGTATTATGCACTATTTTTACATTTATTATTACCTTGATCCTATTGTTCTCAGGCGTGTGGTACTTCTAGTTCTAGTGGTATATCAGTTTGGAGCCTTCTTTTAAATGAGAGCATCTTTAATGTGGATTGTCATGATCCTGTTTAAGATTTGATGTTATATAAAAACCAAGTCAAATTTGATGTTACATAAAAACCAGTAAGATTGCTCATGTTTATATAGCCTGAAATAGTCTTCACTAGCTACACCCATTGCCACGATTACAGATGCCCTAGTATTATACCTAAATGTTGATGTTTCTAGTAATATCTACATATGCAATACAATTACTGCAGTGGTTTAATTAATGAGCGATCGATCGGAGAAACTACACACCGTCGTTGGCGAGTAGAAACGCCGCCGGCCGCCGGCGAACTCCTCAACGCGGGCTTGTCGCCGGTGGTTAGCGCGCGCTGCTCAGTGAGTGAGTGCGGCGGCCGGCGCACAGCTCGGCGAGGAGAGCTAGCAGAGCAAACTCTAGATCTGTATGCGTGTTTCCTGGATTGGACAAGGATTAGACAATTCATCGATTTCCCGAAACGGAAGTTGTGATAAACAACTAGTTTATGGGTTAATCATGCTGTTTACACTGTTTGATTGAGAACCTATTTTGAGCTCTGACGCACAGCTGCATGCATGGAAGCGTGCACCCTGGCCTTGCATGCAAATGCATACTAGCATGTGCTCGTGTTCGCTACTTTACCACTCACACTCACACAAGCAACCCATTCCATGGAGCAACGGTCCAAAGACCAGCCATTTCAGGGTAGGATTCAGATAATGAAGCCTCTCTTCCTCTCTACTGTAAATATCCATGTATTTATATGCTAATTAATCAGGTTCGGATAGTCATCCGAGCTTCTTATTGCTGACGCGTGGTGTGATTATGAGTAGTGTCTCCCTGCTTTTGTAATTCAATTTCTTCGCTTTGAGTAATTTGATATTTAAACTACACAGGCAAAGTAAACTTGAGGACCAAACAGCATTGTCTGTAAATATTATTTGCTTCTGATTCTATCGAAATTATTAATCTAGGATAAGTAAACTGTTGAAGAGCTCTAAAAAATCACTTAGGCGAACAGAGCATCATCACTACTCCCTTTACCTGCTTACTGACGTACAATGCAACGGGTGTGAAGCTTCACTTCTGAAACTCTGAAACAAGATGATATATACAATACAAGTCAGTGTTTCAGAGAAATCAGCTACTAACAATCATATTTACACACACTTGGCATGATCTACCCTAGTTCCTAAATCGGTTTAGCTTTAAGGCAACGCACATTGGCCTTATATTTTCATATCCATCAGGCACCTAGAAAGTCACTTAACCAAATTCCTGTAAACACGAGCTGTGACAGTAAAGGTTTAAAATATGGGTTTGCACTACAAGCGTGGAGCTCCTTGGTGTAATGCTTCAGTGAAATGCATGGCTTGTACTGAAATATGATGGTCTCCTTTCTTCAGTTCCCCGTTCAACATTTTTTTTCCTTACTAAACTCCATGAAACGTATTGGCTGCAAACCTGCAATTAAGTTGTCTGTGCCCCTCCAAAATGGCCAGCCAGCCAAGCCAACTACTACTAGCAAGTAGCAAGCAAAGAGTTCCAGTCTACAAGTCTGCAACCTCGACGAAGAACGTCATATCTGAATTCTCTATTAGGCATCTACATAAAGAGGCCCAACAAACCACTTTCTATAAACCTCCTCTATGGCCCATTCGCCTATTCCTTTTGTGACTGCTCATCATGCTAAACTTCAGGAATTTAAGACCTAGAATACTTTGGGTCAGCACACTCCCTAGCTCAGAGGATCTCTGCTATATTGCATCAACACATATTTGGTTCTAACTAGCAGGGTGACCCGCGCAATTGCGCGGCTAGTGCCGATATTGGCAATATAGATTTATATTGACGATGAATTTGTTTGTCCCACTTTAAGCAATATTGCTCATGCTGCTCTTCCTTTCGTCGTCTTCGTCACCATTGTTTGATTTTTCTCTTCCATCATCATTGTCGTTGCAGTTCTATTTTCACTTACTTAGTTATCTCTATGACTCTTGATGCTCACTTATCACCATCACTTGCTGTGTACGTGGACCGTATGATCTCGCTTGACGCCGGCACTGTATGTTTGTGCTTCACGCGGATGGTTTGAGCTCACCCTTCGTCGCCCTCCTCGCACTGTCCGCTAGCTCTGTGGCTCATGCTTGTTACAACTTGTGCATATTCTACCACCATTGTAGTCTGTATCTCACGCTATCTTATGTGTGTTCGTGGATTGTCATGCCGCCAATGGTACATTCTTACCACCAATACCACTCACAGCCTTTAAGGATCATGAGTGCTCGTCCATCGTCGTCGTTTGTGCTTGTTGGTATGCAGTTAATATTGCTCTACTCACAATAACTCGATATGTCCACAGCTACTGGTACTCTCGTGCAGCTGCAAGTGTAAATGCTCGTATGTGTTTGACCGTCGCTCGTAATTGCTCTTCTCCAAGAATTATTTGGAACATATACGCACAATCCTACTCCTTCTCTTACTGCTAATGCTACCGGAACTCCTAATCATAACGTTGCTACATCACTATTTTTAATCCTAATTACTTTGGGAACTCTTAATTATATCCTTGATACCCTACTGCTCTTAATCTTAATTGCTATGTAAACTCCTAATCATATACCGTTGATACAGTCTACTCAACAGTTAACCGATACTCCTAATCCTTGTTCTGATTATGGTACTTATTAATTCCCCTAGTCCTAGTCACATTTATATTGCTGCTCCTCATACTATCCGTACGATACTAAAACCATATTGCCTCGTATATTATATAACTTGAGTTTTTTTTATTTAGTATCTAATTTGGTTTTTCCTATTTTAGTTTATCTCAAATTGTATCTTCGATGAATTTTTCTTTTATTTTATATTTTTTAATGTCAAGTTTCAATTATTTATAGATTGTATTTATATGTGGACTCTAAAGTCTTTTTTTTCAATATTCCATGTTTTAGTTATTTCTAAATTGTATTTTTACTAGCAAAAATACTCGTGCGCTGCACCGGACGAATGAATTAAATAACTATATGTAATCGGACATCATATACCTCTCTTATCATGTGCACTCTAGGCTTAAATTTGCTATGGTCAGAAACATTTAGGCCGCTCAAAATTATTCAGTAAATATTTGGGTTGGGCACTTGCCCTCGTTTCTTTGTACACATGAAACCAAAAGAGTCGTCTTGTGATATGGTTGGATTGCTTTTTTTTTTTTGACAAGTGGTCAGATTGCATTGCACAAACTACAAGTGCGAAAAAAAATGAAAACACACATGAATAGCATCTTCCATGTGTATAGGTATCCAGTATTGAATGCGGCAACCCGTCATTTCAGGGGCTACCTAAGCTGATCCAAGAAAGTTCAAAGCAGAATTAGTGGTTGTGGCTTTATAGCATTGATGCGCGCAAACCATGTGCACTCAGCTGTCTCAGCACACATCTCAGCTCACAGGACGACCATGTGGAAGAGCGGACGAGACTTAGAGAGATATTTCTATTGTTATAGGGATATGTGAACCCCAGAGATAAATATATTCTTATCTCCGCCTTGCCTCTGCTATACATTGGCATCCGAATGTTCATCTTACAACACGAGAATTAAGAGAGAACTACCCAAACTATATCGTGTCATAGTCTTCTTGTGTGATGGCGGGAGTAATCCTTCTGTATCAGGCAGTCTATTATTCGACGGGAAGAAAATTGGATGGATACATTGCGTACACATTTTTGGGATGGATATATACACATTTTGTATGTTTGGACCAACCGATAGATTTACAGTTATCAGTTATTAATTAATTTGTTATAACTTATACTGTTTTTAATTACCACATCAGTATGTATAATTAGCGCTTGTAACAACATATAAAGTTCATCATACGATATCTAGGTTATAATCAAATGCATGTACAAAGTCACAAAAAAATCAGCTTATACTCCAAGGCTGTAGCATGAAAATATGTTCTAACCAGAAGTTAGAATCGTAGGAGAAAAAGAAAACCCAACATATGTTTGGCCCTCTGACTAACCTTTACTGTTTGTTGGGTTGCAGCTGCTACGGGCCCGCTCCTGGTTTGATGGATGCGCCTGCGTGGGATGGACAGGCCGAGTCCCTCACGTTTGGCTGAGCAGAACACAAATCAATGTTGGGCCGAGCGGAAAGCCTAAACCTGATTATTTCTAAATTGTTGATGTCCGATTTTGCTCGACACAAAAATTGCGCTAGATGGAATCGGACACACGACGGACAAAACTTTGGACACAAGAAAGATGACATATTCATCTTAAACTTTTATAATAGGTATAGATAGATGTGGACTGTAGACCCTCTTTCAAATTTCCTTATTTATTTAATTCCAAATTTCTATTATTTCTATATGGACTCTACACCCTCTTTCAAATTTTCTTATTTTTTAATTCCGAATTTATATTATTTCTAAATTGTATTCTATATGGACTCTAGACCCTCTTTCAATTTTTTTCATTTTTTATTCCAAATTTTAGTTATTTCTAAATTTTATTTTATATGGACTCTAGACCCTCTTTTAAATTTTCTTATTTTTTAATTTCGAATTTCAGTTATTTCTAAATTGTATTTCTATACGGACTCTAGACCTCTTTTAAATTTCCTTTTTTAGTTATTCCTAAATTGTATTTCTATACGGACTCTAAACATCTCTCTCAATATGCCTAATTTTTAATTCCAAAATCATAGATTATATTCCTACTCGAACTCTTTTTTTCTTTTTTCTTCGATTAATGTGGGAATTTCTAGCCTCCAGAGAGAACGTGGAGCCTCCTTTCAAGGCTCTTTTAATAATATAATAGATAGATTTGGGTGAGCGATATTTTTTGCTTTTTCACTACAAGAGCTGATGCGATTATACATGAAAATAAAACGACAAGTGAAACACAGACATTTTTTTTAAAAAAAAGTAAATCGTAATTTCTATGAGCATTCCTATATGAGCTAAAGTTGTAACTAAAAAAACTAATTCACACACCAATACTAGATCAACTGCTAATTTTATCAATAAATTGTCTTTTAAAGATTTATTTGTACTTGTTACGGAAATACCTGCGAGAAACATGAGGATAAATGCACCCAGTTTAAGCCGCTAATTGTACAATATTTGTAGGTGTAATTGTACACTTCCCAGCAATTAAGCTAACGGTACCTCAAGAAAAAAGCAATTAAGCTAAAGATCGGCTCCTTGAAGTGCAAAATTTTCAGCTTTTAACCTTCACTTTTTTTCCCCCTGTAAAACATCAGATGGTGCATTGTCTGAAAAGGGATTCAATTTGTCAAAGAAAGAAAAACTCAAAACCGGGAGAAAGCTCCCCTGAAAAAACAAAAGGACAAGAAGAGGTCAAGAGCAGCTGAATCTTGGGATGCCATAAACAAGCAAAAGGTGGGAACAAGATTTTAAAAAATAGGCATGGCAAAAGACGAGATATATGTGCTTTCTATGCATAGTGCTACAGTATTAGCCCTTTTCGGCAGATGACAAAAAAGGCGTGTGCCTTCTTTCATTTTGCCTTTGGTTAAGCAAGTTTTGGTAAACTTTCACCAGTTATTCATAATTCCCCTGTAGATAAAGATGTACTTCTTTTTTAGCCGGGTGATAAGGATGTACTTCTGGTGCTATAGTCCAGGGAAAACATACGAGTAAGAATTTGCAAATGTATCTTTCTTAAAAAGAAAATAGAATATATGTGATATGTCCTCATTCATCTCATCTTCAAGCAAAAAAGAAAAAATGACTATTTGGCGTAGCAAAGCTCATGCAAGAGGCGAATTTGTCTGTCCATGTACTTGATTTCCTTACTTTGCAGTCCTTTTGCATAATTTGTCGCTCTGTTGACCTGTGATTTCAAGATATGAAAAGGAAATGTTCTTGCAAAAAAAAATGGAAATGTAACTCAAGCAAGGCCCACTATTAATAATTAATCTCTACTTATCTTTATTTATAACTGATCTTCGATTATAGAAATGCTAATGTCCAAACGTTAGGCTTCTTTTGGAACCTGGAAGTATCAAACTGACAGCTGAGTTCAACCCACAGCCATATACATGAGCTTTATCGCGCGAGCTCTATTCAGTTTCCAAGCCCACCTGCAGTATTTGAGGCCCAATCTCTGTGACTTTGTGAGCGATGCACGAGCTCCACCAACCTCCGAACTCCTCGTGTCAAGTGGGTCCAACCTAAGATTGGGGATTTTTCTTTTCTGAGATTAGTGATTGGAACAAAGCCAGGTTAACAAAAGGCGTGTTGCTTTAAAAAAACAAAACAAAACAAAAGACGTGTTTGTTTGTTTCTGTTTCCTCCCTCGCAAAGCGTATCCTAAGCCTTACACTTTCACCTTCACGATTTTCACTGGCATGGTTCATACAAGTGGAGATAAAAGGTTTCCCTGCCACCAACAACAACAACAACAACAACAACAACAACAATAATAATAATAAATCAAGTTAAATGCCCAGAAAGTTGGGAAACATTGATCTGTTAATCTTTTTAAACTATTCATGCTTATTTGGTGAACCAGAATTAACTTAGGTTCATCCCTCCAGCCAAATTTACCATTTTTTTCGCGGGTGTTGTCATGCTACACATGTTAGATCCTCCGTCTCGCTCTCATGTGTCATGCAGAATTGCATATTTGCATATCCATGAGAAGATGGGCCGTCATCACTATGACCATCACAGAAGCGCACTTGTGTGCCGCGGAAAGAAGCTCGAACGGCTGGAGGCGGCATATGAGCTTGACTTTGAAAAGTCAAATCTTACAACTTGTCCTATACTCCTATTCAACCTGAACGGTGGGGCAATCCAACTATCCAAGTTCCAAAATGTCTGACAAGCCGATAAAATGGCACACCTGAAAGTCTGAGTTCTCACCAAACACCACATCTGCTCCCCAAAACCTAGGCTCCGAGTGTTGTGAAGGGAGAAAATAATTAAAGTATTGTATAGTATTCATGTGTTTTGAAATCATGGGGTATCGATTTCTAAACTTTTAATATTCATATGTTATGAAAATAATCCTACGTTTTACAATTATTATAAGCACATACGATTGATCTTTAGAAAAGAATAGAAAAATGAATTTTTAGTAAGGGCCGCCACCACAGCTTCCTCTCGAAGTTTCCCAGTCACCGCCGTAGCTTCCTCTCGAAGTTCCGGCAGCTCTGAGGTTGAGCGCCGTAGGATCTAGCCGGCGCTGGTGGTCTGCAGTCGCCGCCGTCCCTCTCCATCGGTGTGGAGGCCGGGCGTCGCCTGATCTGGGCGCTCGGAGGTCGGGCGCCGCTGGATCTAGCCGGGGCTAGCAATCCAAAGTCGCCACCGTCCCTCGCTGGCGGTACACGGTTGCCGTCGCACCTCTCCGGCTGGTGTAGATCGACAGTGGCGACGAGCTCGACGACACGGTGACAATTCCAATCTATAAGTTCATTTCAAGCCTCTCTCTACATATGTGAATCAAGGTGATGTGGGATTGGATTCTGGATGATTTTTCGGGGATTTTGGATGATTTGTGCGGATTGGGGAGGAATCGAGATCTGAATGATTCAAGCCTCTTTGGATCTGGATGATTTGTGGGGACTAGGGGATCTGGATGATTCAAGCTTTTGCGGCTGGACGAATCGGCTCGAATCGAGCCGAGCATGGTACTTTTTTTCGGGCTCATTCATCTTATAGGTGTCGGTTCTTAGGGTTGGACTCAGCCGCCACTAATACATAGGTGACGCTTAATAGGTGCCGGTTGTGAAACTGTCACCTATGCCGGGTTTCCAACCGACACCTGTTAGGTTGTCTGTAGTAGTGATATTCCGTAGCAACCGGTGATAGATTTTGTGGAGGAGAATTTGTTGATTTTTAGGCGAAGCGATTCATTCTAGAAATAAGAGCAGAACTACAGGCCGTGGGAAGGTCGAACGCATATCCATTGTCAGACACCTCACGCATTCAGTATCCATTGAGCTAGGATGGCTTCGTTTGTAATTACGTGCTATCCGCATATAACTTACATTTGTAACTGTAATATAATCATAGCATAAGTACACCATATTTACATTAAAATTACATTCAATAGATTTTTGTCTAATAATCTGTCGCCATATTTTGTCCTTTTAGGCTCAGAAGATCCTTGTGAATCATTCACATACTTGTATTTCTACTGTCCAAGCTACACTTCTCCATCATCAACGCGGCAATATAATATGGGAATGGCAATCGCACAGACAACCCTCTCAGGGGTTGTTGATACTACATAATGGCATAGCATTCATCATATTTTTAATCATTTTTATTAATAGAAAAATAAGAGGAGCACCACGACGCCCCCTCTTGTGTAAAAGGATAAAAAAATGACAAGCTCCGACCTAGTCGTCGTATGTAACAATTGGGTGTGTGGAAGCTAGCCACTACTCTCTCCCTTCATAAATATATGACATATAAAAAAACCGGAGGAAGTAGCTATGAAAATAACCGTGGTTACCCGGCCGGCGAGACGATCGAGCCGCGCTCGCTTGGGTCCGGTTCCTATATACTGGACTCATTTCATGGAACGCGCCGAGTACTCAGGTACGTACATGTTCCGGTTCCTATATACTGCCGCGATCGGCTGGAAGCAACAAAAATTAGAAAAACCAGGAGAAATTAGAAAATTTTTACGAAGAAATTTTTACGAAGAAAATTTTTATGAAGAAATTAGAAAACCAGGACAAAAATTAGAAATTTTCACCGGCCGGCTGCATCAACTTTTACGAAGAAATTTCATCGGACCAGGAGAAGCTTTTCGGTTGCACAGCAGCCATTGCCGGGTGAGGGAAAAACCAGCAACGACCCAGGATTTTTCATCCGTGTGCTCATAATCAACCAGAAGATGCCACGTGTGCTTTCCTTCCCATCTCGCACGACTCCGAGTCGACGTCGCGTCACGTGAATAGCAAGCTCGATCTTTCTTGGCGTCCTTGTCCCCTGCTCCTAATGCGCGAGCACAGAGAGAGCACGATGGTGGCATTAATTCAAGCATGAAACCGGCTCGCAGCGAGATCAATCTAGGCTTGTTGGTTGCATGTACCAGGAAAAAAACGTACCATGTAAATCTGTTTTACTTTTTAACTCCGCTCCGGTGATCTCTGCTGCTAGTAGAAATTAATCTAAACCATAGATATATTTTAATCAAAAGGATTAGATTGATTTCTACTATCATCCTAATTCTAAAAGAATATTCTCACATGAACGGTCTAGATTGATTTATATTAGCAGTATAATATTGGCAGTAGAGATCATCGCAGCAGGGTTCTTTTCTTTTATAATGGATAAATATCTAGCCTTGCCACGTGTAAATCTGTTAGTCTCAACTCTTAAGTACTGAGCTTCATTCGTAATCTCTAAGAAAGAAAAAACACATGAATACGATAGGATTCCATGTGTAAAACGAAAGATTAGAAAACATAGGAATTTTGTAGAAGTAGTCATTTTGGATGAAGTGTAGGAAAACCGGAGGAAAATTCTAACAAAGAACATACAATAAAACATGTTTAGTACAATTAATATCTACGGAATAATAAAGAAAATCCATTCATTTGCTATCACTTCAGTTCTAATCGGACACTAGCTGTGCCTGTGCTTACCTTCTGTGATTGTCTCGGTCCTTGCAAAGGAAATAAAACATGAGCTCAGATTGAATGGAACTTTTCCTTTGTCTCTCCCTTGAAATCAGTACCAAAGGAACTTTTCCTCTGTTTTTCCTATGGGTGATTCCTGTGATCCAAAGGCAGCTACAGGATATGAATCCAAAAGAACTCCAATCCTCCATTTTTCCCCCATGTTTCCTCCGTCCAAAGGAGGCCTAAAGAGGATGGATCAAAATTCACTGTTCAATTCACGGGGAAATCAGAGGGTCTTGGAGTTTTGCTGGTTGGTTCTGCAATTCTTGTGCACGTCTCTGAAATTCTCAAGATGGGAATTCCAAACACACAAAGGGTGCAAAATGTCACGAACAAATTCAACACTGTTGGTTTTTGCTGTCTGATGTATCTGGAAATTTCATACGGGATCCACAGCGCTGTATTTATTATTCGGCAGAGGTATGCTTTAGCGTATGGTTGCATTTGCATCCTCCTGAATATAAACCTGAAATTAAGTTCTCTCCCAGAAGAGAAAAACTATGAAACCAAGTGTAGTTCAAGATTCAGAATTTTCATATGTTCATAATTTGTTCAAAATTTGCAAGCAAGCCATAAAACGGCCTGTCGGCAAGACAAGAAGAAAAACGGCGATGACATGGCCAGTCAACGACGAGGAGCTTGTCATCGATAGCCGGCGAAATGGTAAATTCGCTAGAAGGCTTTTGGTTGCATGTTATACTAGGCATGTAGCGTTAAGTTGTCAACTCTGTTTACACGAATTTATGACGTACTCCCTCTGTTTCAGATTGTAAGGTGTCGTACCTCTCTAGTAGATGTCTTATAATCTGAAACATAGGGTAGTACTAGTAGTCATTGCTAAGGCCCTATTCGGATTGTAGGAACTTTGGAGGAATTTTGGAGGAATATTGGTGACAGGAATTTTTCCTTTTCCTGTCATTCGGGTGGGCAAAATGCAATCTCACGAAAACCATAGAAACATATCCTATATCCTACACTGTTCAATCCAAGAGAAAACATAAGGAAAGGAAAAATCCACTTCAACCTCATTTGTTTCGTTTCCTCTGCGTCAAACAAGCAATTAAGCACTAAAGCAAATCAATCAATCGGTGAAGAAGAACAAGAAATAGAACAGGAGGGGAAAAGAAGAACAGGAGATAGAACGAGTCCATCGGTGACTGGATCGAGGCCGCCGCGCAGGGCGGAGGCAAGCCCGGCCGCCGGCGGGAGACGAGGTCCATGGCCGGCGCCACGCGAGGCG
>CM002479.1:3788967-3839215 GCA_000325765.3 Leersia perrieri
GAGGGCGGGGCCGGCGCCGCGTGGAGTAGGCGAGCCTAGCCGGGGCTGGTGGGTGGAGGGGAGGCGGCTGGCGGTCAAGGCCGTCGGGGACTCCGGCAACGGGGGCACCGGTGGATGGAGGGGAGGCGTCAGCCGGAGCGTGGAGTGAGTGGATAAGGACGGGCAGTCAATGGGTTTGTTGGCTAACATTGATGTTGATAGATTTTTACTGTTATTTTCCTATTCTTTCCTATCATGTAATCCCGAATGCTCATACCATATATATTCTTCTGTTTTTCAATCCTTTATTTTGCCCATACATTCCTATGTTTTTCCTATTCTTTTCCTATCCTACGTTTTTCCTATCCTATGATCCGAATAGCCCTAAGAATATACTCATGTTCTTTGGCAACATGGAAAATCGAATTTCAAAACCCCCGTTCACTCATTCCATGGAAAAAGCAGGGGGCAACTTATGTAGCAATTCAAACGAAGATTTTATAACTTGAATAACGTGTAGCAGTAAGCAACAACAACAATACAACTTGTGTGTGTGTGTGAGAGAGAGAGAGAGAGTGAGTTTGCTGAAAGATCCCCTGGCACCATCGGCTCGTCGAGAAGAGCTGTTTGAGCATATCTGAAATTTCATGTGGGACCCACAGCGCACTTAGCAGAGACACGCTTTGCATCATGTGTAGTGAACGTGTAGCCCGTGATTCAGAATTTCAGATGTTCCAGTGTCCAATATTCTGTTCCTGATCAGCGAATTCTGCATTCTGAAAATGTAACGACTGAATTCTGAACCCTACGCTGCCAGTCTCCAAGCAGCAGCAAACATACATCCCCGTCGATGACGCTGATGACGCTGTGCTTGCATTGATTACGCAGCAGGAGGAGGAAGCCAACCGAGAGCCGTTAGATGACGAGCGTGCGGTCCAGATCCTACGGCGATTGCGGCTGCTCTCTCGCAACGCCTCCGGTGGTGAATTCGACGGTAGCCGTTGTATCTCGCTCGTACAAATGGAGTACCACCACAAATCTACAATCATGGCGCTAGATTCGAAATCCAAAAAATTTCGCCATAAATTCCGCACGTATTCATCCACGTACACGCAGCCACACCCCCATCATTTATTGCGTTCAATCGCCTGCGAATTCGAATCATCTCGTCTCGTCTTCTTCCGTTATTCCCCCCAAATCTAGTTCACTACTAGCAGAGCAGAGCAGAGGAGAGAAAAGAAGCAGAGGAGAGAAAAGGAGAGGGAGATGCACGTGTGCTTCCATGGCGGCGGCGGCGGCGATGGCCGTGCCGGCGCCACGATTGCCAAGTCCATTGTGGAATTCACCAAGATCTTGATTGGCCGTGGAGCGCCGCGGCGGCGATGCAAGGACGCCGCGGCGACGGCGGCGGCGGCGGCATCCGCCAAGATCGCGCCGGCGCAGATGCAGGAGGAAGAGGATCAAGATGGCAAGAGTAATACTCCTAAGAGACAAGAATTCTGCGACAAGTGCTGCTCCTCTTTGCCGGAGGCGGCGACGGCGGCGGAGGAGTGGGAGGCGGAGCCGGAGCCAGGGGTGGTGCTGACGCTGGCGGCGAGGCGCGACGGCGTGGGCAACCGGCTGCGGCGGATACGGTTCAGTGAGGAGGCGTTCGACCCGTCGGCGGCGCAGTGCTGGTGGGCCCGCAACCACCACCGCATCGCCGAGCTCTACACCCTCGTCGCCGACGACTCCGATGATACCTCCGACGACGCAATGTTGCCGGCCACACCATGCCAATCCGAAGCGGAAGAGGAGGAGGAGGAGGAATCCTCCCGGTCGCCGTCGACGTCGAATTCCACCTTCTCCGGCGGCGGGGAATCGGCCGGCACGGTGGGATCGCCGATTTTAGGCCTCGTCACCGACGCCTCCGTCGCCGGCGACCGGAATCCGTCGCCGGCAGCGGCGGAGGCGTGGAGGGAGTGGGTGGAGGAGTACGAGCCCGGCGTGTTCATCACCGTCCGAGCCTACACCGGCCACCGCCTCGAGCTCCGCTGCGTCGAGCTCAGGTTGGTATTCTCTCACTCTCTCTCTCTCTCTCTCTCTCTCTCTACCAGCTCCGGCGAGTTCATGGCGGGGCGTGTGGTTGCGTCACGCTGACGTCGTTGACTTGGGCCGTGCTGACGTGTGTGGTCGTTGACTTTTCGCAGCCGCGAGAGGTTCGGGGAGGTGAAGGCGAGGGTGTGGTGGGAGGAGAACAAGGCCAGGCTGCATCACCTCTACTCTTTCTGAACCTCAAGGCTTTAGTTTTCGAGGCGGTTTTTTCTGATGATTCTGTACAAATTACAAGTGGATTTTTAAGGTTTTAGCTGCTCTAATCACAATTGCAATTGAACGAGCAGGAGATTAGTACCACTAAACAAATGATGGGCCAGTGGCTTGCCTTGCAAATTCCTTGCTTAACTCTACTTGCTTTCTTGGGAAAATTTTTGCACGAAGCATGGAGCATGAATTTTATTATAGGATATTCACGACAACAATTTCACTTCTCTCAAAATTCCCGCAAAAGTCTTCCATTCCAAAGGTGCGCTAAACTGAATTGGGTGAAAACCGTATAACTTTGTGTGTCACAACGGAGCCCTGATTCTTACTAGCCACTTCGATAAAAGAAAAATCGTGTTTCATGGCAGGATGACAGGATGGCATATTACGTCTGGATTTTTGCTCAAGCAGTGATCATACTTATACACACCACTGGCTTTTTTATTTGCTACTTCTATTGTTCATGCAAAATACAAAGAGTTCAATTATACTTAATTAATTGGGCGTAATTAGCCGATCTTGGGAGCTCGGGCGACCTTGTCATCGGAGTCGACGAAGACCCTCACCCGGCTGGCGTTGAAGTCCATGGTGACAAATGCGTCAGCGGCGACGACCTGCACGTCGACCTCCGGCCTCTCCTCTCCGATCTTCGCCTTCGCCGCCTCCGACGACACGCCTACCAACTCCGGCCACGACTCCTTCGCCGGCGCCGCCACCACCACGCCGCCGCCTGTTGCCGCTGCTGCTCTGCCTCTCTCCATCCTTGATGAATTGTGGTAGTTGGAAAGGGAATTTATAGGTGAGGCTGGGAATGGATAGTTTGGGTAGCTCCGATGGAATGTGTTGGGAGGCGACGATACGGCAGTCAACACATGGCAACTCGATGAACGATTTCTCTTGTTTGCAGTGAAACGCGAAGAGTAAAATAAGCAAATCACTTGGCCGGCCAGCCGGCCGGCCGCACACCGTATACTAATCGTGCAATGATCGCTACTGAAATTACGAAGAACAAAAGAAAACTTCCTAAGTCGTACAAGCAGAATGATTTTTTTATTACAGTACCAGGCTATACAGGCCCGTCCTGGAATTTAGGGGCGTAGGGTGAAAACGTATATGGAGGCCCTATATATGTTTACATAAACTATTATATATATTTATATAGTCTTATAAACACGTAACATTTAATATTTGATGTATTATAATTATCTATATATAATATTTACATATAACATTTTAAAACTTTAAAGAGAAAAGGCGTGATAAAAAATACTTGACACTTTCACTCTAACATTTCGCGATACAAATAATATTGTCAGGCTGATAAATAATCATCAATTATTAAATAGTATGAATTAATAATTTTTTATTTATGAAGAGGAAAAAAAGAGAGAAAATTCTAGATGAGATGAATTGGAGGAGTGTAGAACCTTGAAATAAGATGAATGATTGAATGAAATAAGGCCTACAACGACTCGGCGGGTGCGCGTGGTGGCGTGAGGTGAGGGTAAGCGGGCGAGCGTTGTGAGTGGCGTGAGCGAGGCGACACGACAGGAATCAGATTGCTTCCGCTCCTTTTCGAAGATTCAATCCCTAAGAAGCTAGGTCGCTGCGATGGATCATGTATTAGTGATTTGTTTTTTATTGGCCTGGGCTATTCATGCTATTATCTAATTTAATATTGGTCCATAAGCTAAAATTACACAAAAATTATCCAGTACAAACATATAGCGGTATATATACTATATGTGTATATGTAGCCCCTAGATTTTGGGGGCCTCGGGCGGCCGCACTGGCTGACCCCATTAGGTCCGGCCTTGAGGTTATAATATTTATATCCATGGTATTTAACTCCTATTCAGGGGTGGAGCCGGATTTTAAGTTAATGGTGTCACTCTTAGCTTCAATAAGACCACACGAAAATTATATAAAAAAACAAATATAAATTAATGGTAAGCCAAAAAGTTCAGAGGAGCAACAAGACTCATGTATTAATCAAAACACATTGAATAGTTACGTAATGTAGAGACAATCATATTCAAAAGTTCAAAGACTAACCCTAAGGTGAAGTGTGGAATAACTTTATCTAATTTAGATAAATAAAATATATCGTAATATTTGGATAAATAACTCAACTTGCTAATTAAGTTATGTAAAAAAAATCTTTTTGATCA
The DNA here is from genome assembly GCA_000325765.3 of Leersia perrieri. Classification (NCBI taxonomy): domain Eukaryota; kingdom Viridiplantae; phylum Streptophyta; class Magnoliopsida; order Poales; family Poaceae; genus Leersia; species Leersia perrieri. The sequence goes on from CM002479.1 coordinate 3,793,419, forward strand.
TGTTTATATCTTATAAGAATTTTATGTTTGCAATCTTTTCTTGTGAAAATGATATACTGGCGTTGTTGTTTGGGATTACAGCTAAAATGATTGGCCCCTCAACTTATGTGTGGCCATGGACAAAACAAAGTATACAGCCTTAAAATCGATAGACCAAATGAAAAGCAAGAATCGGTATAAAATAAAATTATATGTAAACACATATATTCTTTTCTTTGATCTCAAAACACATATATTCTGATGTACAGAGTAAATAATAGCATCACTCTTTTAACCAGGATCATTAGTGCTGCCTCAGCCTATGCTGGGACGGTGGAATGAGAAGAGACAAGCAAAGCATCGCTAGTTAACTTGGGTTGCATGTAACAACTAACACAAAACACATATTGTATCTGCCACTGTCTTCTGTTTACGGGATGATCACATGAGAATAATGGCTCAATTTGGCTAGGCAGTGGTGTCAAAACACAAAGCCTACTGACACTGGTGTCACCAATGGTAGACTATAATGAAGGTACTTAGTATACCAAAAATCCATTGGTGTCAGGTGACACTAGTCCTACTACACTAGATCCGCCCCTACTCCTATTTGCACACGACTTGACCATATATGGTTGTTTACATAAAGAAACTAAGACTCCTAATCTTATAATAAAAGAAACTAATTTAAACTTTCCTAATCTAAATACAATCGGACTCCTCATCCGATACAACCCATCGTAGCTCATCGTGGCCCCATGTTTCTGTTGACATGATCTTCCATCGGCTTGACTTCCATGCTTCTGACCCGATGTTGACCTTGACCTAATCATGCTTCTTCAATCGGTTTCTAAGCCGATCCAAATTCTGGTGTCAACACCATCATTGGCATGCGATGAGGAAGTGACACGTGAAAGACCAGGATCAGTGGAGCTTATGCTGGTTCGGCTGAACTGTGGGCCCCACCTCATAACCTCTCCTTTGGCTGGTTGACTGGCTGGTGGGTCCTGATGTCGGCTGTGGTTGCAATGGCCTATTTCATGGTGGTTTAGCCTGACTTATGGGCCTTTCAATCAGCGTGCTTTCGCTTTATTGGCCGAAGGTATATTTTCTCTCATGACGGGTGTGTTTTCTCCTTAAATACCTGCATACACATATTTCACCAATACTAGTGAAAATGACTAGTAATAAACCCTATCACTAGGTTGGATGTTTTATTATTTCATTATATATAGGCATTGACGGTCAGATATTATGATTTAAGGACCGTCAACACGCGGGGAGGGTGGGGCGACCTCGCGGCTGTCGGCACGCGGTGAGAGGGCGAGGCCACCGGCGCCCACGGGGAGACGGGGCCTCGCCGTCGCCGGTTGTCGCCGATGAAGTCACCGGCCGGACTCAATCTGGAATTCTGGAACTGAGAGGAATGAGAGAGAGGGAGGGTGGAAATGAGGAAAGTAAGAGAGAGAAAGCTCAAATAAAATATCTTGTTTCTCCATCTGTTCCGTCTGTTTCCGTTAACATGTGGCCACGTGGTCCTACTCGGGAAACCGAGCACCCCCAGTGCCCAATAGGATTAGTGGTGTGGGGGAGCCGCGTGAGTCTCACGGTTTCACGGAAGAGGAGCGATACTGCGAGATGCGCCGTGAGGACGAAAAGTGAAGCACACGCGAAACGAACGGAACTAGAGCACACATGGAGTCGGACTCAGCATCACACACGTACGGGAAGGACGACGTATGAAAAATATTGAACCGGAAACACTTTGAATTTTTATAATAACTACCAAACATGCCCGTGCGTTGCAACGGGGGGAATGAAATTTTTGTTAGACATACATCAATATTCAATAACCACTCAAATTAGTTTAATAATAGATTTTATTATATTCCTTTGCGACAAACAAGGATGTAGTGCAGTTAATTAATAATATGTTTTAATTAATTAATAATAGTAAAAATATTACATATTGTAAGAACATGTCATGATGATCTCCTAGATTCTCGATTTTCATGATGAAGGCCTTAGCTAAGCCATTGGGCTCTCTAATTGAGCGACTTATCTCAGTTTTAGACTTTGTTCTACACCTCGACGCCTCCCTTCACCCTGGATGGTCAGCAAGTAGCCTGAATTGTTGTATTGTAATTTGGATCACGTCGGATACGACAAAGCGTGACGGACGAAACGGCCAGAAGAAAAAAAAAGGGGACAAAATCAATCTAACAATTCCAACTCAATTGTAATTTATTATTAGCTAAGAACTAATCGTCATTAATTAACACTAATCACAGGATTTAGTGCTGCTTGCAACGTATATCTCGGAATCTCCGTGCCTCTAATGCTGCATGTAAGGAACGGTGTTAAAAAGGAAAAAAGCAGGCGTGAAAAATGGAAACGTGTAAATTCATCGGCGGAAGGAAACGTGTCGGTCTCACGCCGCAAAAAACGCTTCTGCTTCCTCTTCCCGCGCACCCGGTGCTCGGAAAACGGCGCTACCACCCTGCCGTTAGGATCTGACGGAGGAGCAAATTCATCGCCCCACCCGGATGGCCCCGATATTTTGCTTTGCTTCCCCTTCAGCCTCCGCGACGCGTCGATCTGGCCATTAGGCGACGCCGGCGAGCGATTCCATTCCACCACCTACGTCGCACCTAGCTTTTGGAGGCCAGAGATCACCGGAGAGAAGAAGAAGAGGGGGAGCGAAGATGATCGAGGTGGTGCTGAACGACCGGCTGGGGAAGAAGGTGCGCGTCAAGTGCAACGAGGACAACACCATCGGCGACCTCAAGAAGCTGGTGGCGGCGCAGACGGGGACGCGCGCCGAGAAGATCGGCATCCAGTTGTGGTACAACATCGAATAGTCCCACGTTAAAAGTTTAGAAGGAGTGGCATCAATTTATAAGTGGAAGGAGTCTCTCATCTTATCAGAGCTGGGCCCACAATCTCTTCGCTCGTGTACAGTTGGGTAGTAAGCTCAAAGCCTTGAGGACCGTGGTTGTGAAACCCGGTTAGTGGACCTGAGCCCGTGTGTCGGGCCGGTCAGGGGGCGGTGGGTGTGAGTCTCGTATGGGCCCGTGTGTTGGGCTGGTCAGGTATGAGGTGCACCAATGTGGGGAGATTGTTGCCACTTCCCCTAAACTTACAATATGAGACTATTTCCAACAAGGACCACATCACCCTCGCCGACTACGAGATCCATGACGGCATGGGCCTTGAGCTCTACTACGACTAGCCAACCTGATGCAACCTTTGAGTATGGCCGAATCGATCCTAGTTTATGAATAATTTCTTTAGGGTTTGTGTGACTCTCAACATCTTTCACATATATATGATGCGCTTAGTCTTTGTGTGCCTGTCTATCGAATGGAATACTACTCTAATCTGAATCATGTTAATTTGGGGATGAATTTATGTTGCTTTTTGTTCCTCGTTGTTGTAACTCTGTACCTTAGATCGGAAGATTGTCTAAAAGATAACCGGTAGATGGCATCTGTTTGGAATTGGGATCGATTGTCGGATGCGCTGTGTAGAGGATCATCAGTGCAACTTTAAAATAATTGCTAATAGATAAATAAATGTCATGGATACAACGAAATATGACAACGAAATAGCTGATCCAAAAGCTAAGCTAACCAATGCTGAGGTGTATTACATTTGGACATTGATTAATATGCTATGTCTGTCATTACTCGAAAATTTTGTGCCATACGATACGATAGCCATTGTCGTCTTCATATTCGGTTGTTTAACAGTTGCCACTTGCCAGTCAAAATGAGAAGAAAAAAAATCTATGTATAGCCTGCCCAAGGATAGGGTAAAATACAAGGCAAAATTGGGTTTGTAGCACCCAAAGATGCCAATTTTAGTTTTATAGCACCCAAATAGCTGAGTTCATCTAAATAGCATCTAAAAGTTTTTTAGCATTCCGTCTGGTTTTCCCGTTAATCTGCCATTAGTAGGGGGTCGTTATGACTAAATTGCCCCGGGGACCATCTGAATCGATCATCTTCCATTCACGGTCATCGCTCCACGTTTCAGTTTCTCTTGTTATTCATGGACGACCGCACGCGCGTATCGTGGTACCACAGCCGCCGCAAAAGATTGATCTCCTGCATCGAAGTCAATCCATCAGCTCCTCCACGTCGGCGCTCGTAAGAACCTGGGTGCACTGTACGTACGCTCCTCTCCTCCTGTATATATGCATGGCTGCCTTGTGCAGTACCCAGTGCTAGCCTCACCGTCAAGCTAATTGCTTTAGAAAGAAAGAGTGCAGCGCCTGCGAGCTTTCGCTCGCTCCTTAGCGAGACTATCGATTCAGTCGTATGGTCTCATGGGCAAGTTAGTCATAACGTTTCTTTTTTGTTTTGTTACCATGCAATGGATAATAAAGGCTTAGGTTTAAACATGAGTTATAAATTTTATATATCAAAATATATAATATAGATTTTTAATTTTTCTATTTTAATAATTATGGTACTTAAGGAATTTGACTATTTATGTTGAATAATTAGTTAAAAATAGTTGAGGGGAAATTTAATGGAAGAGGGAGGAGGGAGTACGTACATGCCCACCATGTACGTACGCTTCTGGAATTTGGGGAGGGGAGGCCCGTGAGGGAGAAGGGATATTTTGTTTGTTTGTTTATGAACGGGATATATATTTTGTTTGTTGAGATTGATTTATCGGGTACACGAACTTGAGTTACCAATTTAGATCTAATGGCTAATAATAATGGGACCAAATATTTAAATAAAATTGGCTAAATATTTTGCTTTTTCTCAGAATTTATATGGATTTCTTTAATTTATAAAAGCGCCACATGACGGCTTAGGAGCACTTTAGAGGGAGTTTAATGGACTTTTAGTATATAATAGATAGATATGTGCAACAAACTATCTTTTGATAAAAGATGTAGTAACTTTTATCTATCTTCTATTAAAAATATTACAAGGAGATAATTTAGAGATGATCATTGGAGGAGACCTTGTTACACATATATTTACTCCCTCTAATTTCAAATTAATGTACCTTGTTTTAAACTTTTCTAAATGTACTTTTAATTACCTCTCCAATTATTCTTCCATTTGTGTTTGTCCAATACCAAATTCTATCACTTGCACAAATAAAATAATTTCATTTCTATTGTAGATAAATAAGGGAAACAAAGCTATTTTAGTTGCATTTAAAATCAAAGCGAGTCGTATGGCTAATAGGGCTACCACTTTTCGCTAGTTTCTTGTGTTTAATACTCCCTCCCTCTCCATTTGATTAGCATATTAGAGGAATGCACCGAGACCAAGGCCAAAAAAAAGTCCATTGAATTTGCATTGATCTAGATGCAGCTTCATTTCGTGACATGTGCATAGCACTTAATAGTGCATGGCTCTATTACTTAGGCCAACCAAATGCAATGCATGACGCCTCTTCAGATTTGCATGCATTGTGTCATTAACTACCTACACAAAAAACAAACAGATAGTCTATCTGTATAATGCAAGTGTGAACTTTTGGCAATTTGCTATAATTACGTTAAAAAATATAAGGGTAGTAGGTCCTTTGTTCCAGGGTGGCAAAAATCTAGCTTCAACACTTTAGTTTATTTTGTAGGAGCAGATCTGTAAACTCCGCTAAAAAAAACAAAAATCTAAACCGTTTTGCACAGCTCCTGCTCCAAACTCCAGATAAGTTGGAGTTGGGAGCAAAAGCTATGCCAAACAGGGCCTACGTCTGGATTTCTTGGGCGTAATTAGCCGATCCTGGGAGCTCAAGCGACCTTGTCATCGGAGTCAACGAAGACCCTCCCCTGGCCGCGTTGAAGTCCATGGTGACAAATGCGTCGGCGGCGTCGACCTGCACATCGACCTCCGGCCTCTCCTCTCCGATCTTCGCCTTCGCCGCCTCCGATGACACGCCTACCAACTCCGGCCACGACTCCTTCGCCGGCGCCGCCGCCGGCTGCCGCTGCTGCCCTGCCTCTCTCCATCGTTGATGATAAGGTGGTGGTGTTTACTAAATTACTTGTGTGTTTGCACAATGCAGAATTGGTGGGTAGTATGAAAGGGAATTTATAGGTGAGGAGGGGAATGAATAGTTTGGCGACGATATGGGGGCAGTCAACACATGGCAACTCGATGAACGATTTCTCTTGTTTGCAGTGAAATGCGAAGAGTAAAATAAGCAAATCACTTGGCCGGCCAGCCGGCTGGCCGCACACAGTATACTAATCGTGCAATGATCGCTACTGAAATTACGAAGAACAGAAGAAAACGTTCCTAAGTCGTACCAGCAGAAAGATCGATCTGAACTTTTCATTTCTGGGAAGCAAGACAGATCGTCTATCTGTATAATGCAACTGTGAACGTTTGCCAATAACCAACAACAGTCCAACACGTCCCCCAGACAAAAATAAATAAAAAATAACTCGATGAAAACTCGGCCATTCATCAACCCATCGTATAAAAGGTTAAAGCGAGGCTACGCCGTAAGATTACTAAATACCAACCGTCTACCGTCACTCATCCTCACCGTGGCTTGTCTGGCTTGCAGAAACATCAAAACGTTCACACAAACTTCTTATCTCCAGTGACTCAGTGAGGCAGGGACAAGTAGAAACATGAAACAACCATATGCTACATGCAATGCGTGGAGAGAATCTGGGACCATGCAAATACCAGTCAATTTGACACCTGAATCCTCATCAACTTGAAGCTGGCATTCTCACCCATTGACTCACTCATCAGTGTCTCAGTGTGCACCATTCGATTGCATCTGATGCAGTTGTAGATACTGGATTGGAAGGTGGTATCAGCTGTCCTGATGCTGGGGAAATCTTGGTTTCCTTTGGATAAACAATGTCATGTACATTGGTTTAGGTTGGGCTGTGGACCTTATACATTAGTGAGACGTGGCAGATGATCAGATTGAGCCACTGCAAGGATGCTTCCTTTCACCTAAAACTCCTTTCATCCAATCTGATGATTCTGCTTAGCAAGATGCTGAGGATTATTACGGGTTCAGGGGGCATAACTGCATCATTTAAGTTATATATGCTTTAGTGCTATCAACATGGGGGACCGGCGAGATCTTCATTGAAGCAACACTAATAAAAAAAAATCCCGCACCAAAATGAAGCAGTAGTCCCTTTGTTTTCCATAAGAACCACATCATCTGCATGCAACTTGGCCTCGATCAAATAGGATGAAAACAGACTTTCAGTTCAACCTTTTAACGATTCTTGCTTCACATTCATCCTGAATGCAGCACATGATGAGAGCAACCTGTTATAACATTGACAAGTTGGCAGCTGAAGCTAGATGGTGTACTGACCACAGGAATTGCTGCCAGACAAAAATGGTGACTACATGGAGATGCTCCGAAGTCCAACCAACCACCTTACCACAATCAGAACTAAATGCCAATAGCTAATATCTTGCAGATGCAATAATTGGAATCTTGAAGACCAGACACTGCTCAAATCAGCAACTGGCAAGCTATAAGCTCTCTCTTCTGCAATAGATACTCTTCTGATCTTCAATACAAGGAATTCACAACAGTGAGCAGTGAGTACAAATCTAGTGTCCTTTTCTCCCAGCAAAACAGTGCCTGCTCTATGAATCAGTCATCCGAAGGTGTCATGTCACATTCATGTCCATCAAGCATTAGCACTGTAGCCTGTGTACATGCTTATGCATTCTTCTGGTTGATTGTCTCCAGTTGTTGAAAACTTTCATGTCTTCGAAATGTCGATCTGTTACTTGAACGCATACCTAGAAGTATAACTGATCTTCTAGAGAAGCTTTGGCATCAGCAGGGAAAAGGCATATCCTCATATTGCTGTTTTCTTCAAGCAGATGTTCATGCCTTCTCATCAATGCAATATATCTGCAGTCCCAGGGAAGGACCAGTCAATGATTTCAACCTGCATGGTTTTCAACAACAGCATTAGGCATTTGTTCGAAAACAGACAGACATCAGTAGTAGTGTAATTAGTAAACAACAAGCTATTAGGACAAAACCAGCACACTCTTCAGAAATTATACTTTGATGACTTGTATATATAAAAGAAACACTAAATCAATACATAAACATGTCAATACGCATCAATCTGATAATAAATAGAAAGATTGGCCTTTCATCTAAAAACATAGCAAACAGAAGGGTGTATGAGCAGAGTGATAACAGAACTGAAACTCATATGCAGCTACAGGAAGAATACAATTTGAAATAGTTATATACAAACATAGTGCCGTGTTTTTCCTTCTGCAACACAGGTCATGCAGATGCAGAGTATCATAATGTTTCTCTCAAACTAATGAAACAAAATAAGCAACAGCATTAACCATGAAAAGTTAGCTGTTTTCTACTCTATTGTTGAAATAATAGAACTCATCACTCAAAGCCCCATGCCCTGATGAGCATGGGTTTACAAGCATCATTGTGCATGGACACGCCACCGCACACCACGATGAGCATGTCCCCAAATCTCTAACGTCAAATTGTATTCTCGAGCACCCTCTAGCTTCACTTGCTCAAATATGATTCTATCCACAGGAATGCCATGCCACTACCATCTTCCACTCTTCCTCAATTCCATCAGATGGCTTCGCTGTGTCGCCATCTTCTAACTATTGAGTCCAGTTACTTGCATCAAACTTTCATTCTCAAACACCCTTTATACCATTCCTTCAATCAAACTTTGGTTCTCTTCCACAGGAATGTGTCACTGCTATAATATTCCTCAACTCCAGCAGATAGCACCGTTTGGCCATCATCTTTCTCCCTCACGAGTCTTTAATAATCTTCATTCCCATTGTCAACACATGACTATTCGTTTAGATCTCACAGTAAGAACCTATTGAAGTTTGCGTCATCATCTCTCAGTCGTCTAGAGCACCATGATCTCACTGCTTCTCACTAGACTATAGCATCATGGGATCACTAGACTAGAGCACCATGATATCACTGCTTCTCTCCCTTCCTCTCAGCACCACTAGCTCATAGGGCCCACATATTGGGTATGATCCATCAACGGCCATATCAGATAACATGTTACCGCTAGCTAAAAAGCCATCAGATTCAGATCATTATTCTAACATGGCCACTTTGTTAACACATGGAAAAACCATCAACCTACCACACCACGTGGGGGCAATACGAAGGGTCAGAAGAGTGGTTTTCCAGTTTAAATGTGTTGGACAGACTAGGGGTTATATGGACATATTTCTTGCCAAAATTTTAATCATATGTCCTAACCTAAAGGCACAAATGCCGTATTCAGCTAAGCCTATTTGTGGCAAGAAATTGCCATTAACAGAGCAATCCACCTCAAAAGGAAGCCTCATCACTAACAAGTTTTCTTGAACATATGGCGTATTACAGCTTCACTAAGTTCCAAAAGGTATCAACCAGAACAACAGATCAGAAGTATAGGCATGGTTCCAAATTTCCAATGATACAGATCTAAGACCACCAATTCTAAAACGGAAAATGATATCTACCATAAGATAGATAAAGTATGGATCACTCTATAGCAGTAGCTGACTCAAATATCCTAAGATCAAACTGCAAGCTTACATTTTACTAGAGGTTAAGGAAAGATGCATTATAAGAATGACCATTTATAATAGCAGATAAAAACTTAGTGCAACTTCTGTTGTGGATGAAGAAACTACTTGCCTCATGGTTGCTAAGTCACCAGCAGCTTTGTCTTTGTCATTTGGAAATATCAAAATATGAGAACGGTCTGCAGCTCAACCAAACTTATTATGATCTCGTGTTCTCAACAAGCGTAAAGCTATACCCCATGAACAACCAACATAACCTAATATCCATAAGTTCTTTACATGGGATAAAAAGTCCAGCCGAACGGAACTGTATGTAGAACTTGTACGCAAAAGGGTCCTATGTAGTCTAATTGAAGTGTAGCCTCTTCATCCACCTTGCATTCAGATCTGTACCATGCTTTAAGCAGTCTATCGCAGACAGGTAGAGCACACCAAACTTCCATTGGCTGCAAAAATACAAAACCACTGATACCTTTTCCACTTATGTGCCTGAGGCAGCGGCCCAGTGCTAAGAGCTCATGCAGTTCAGATAATGCACTCCTGATTCCTCATCCAATTTTGTTCAAAATTTCCATTCCTTTTTATCATTTTGATGAAGGTGCCAGGCTTCCACTTGTATCACATCACATCGATCACAACTTCAGCAAATTTTTGAATGCACTCATACAGTTCAGGCATGATACACTATTTTGTAGATATGGTATTTCGAGGCTTAGGCAAATATTAACCAAATATGGTTATGGAGACCATTTTGGTAGTCCAACAATTCTTAGGTTCAAAAATACAGAAAATGGACCAAAATGCTTGGTAGCATCCATAGTGCTTGTCTTGAAGGTTTGGCATTTAGAACAGGAGGCAAGCTGCCATCTAGTTGCAACTTAGGCATGCATCTCAGAAGGTTCCTTCTGAGATGGTCATGCATAGTACCACCTATCCTTTCCAACAATCTATTTTATCCATCATCATTCCAAGAGTACAAGGTAAATGGCAAATTTAGCTACAGTAATGTGTCACTATGTTCAGCTTAACATAGTGTATCATCTAGAACGTTCCACCATGAACTTAAAAAGGCCAGTTGCAGCAACTCAAATAACAACCTCAGGTTTTGCCGTTTTGGTAGTCCATGAACTGTTGGCATCAAAACTCCACTTCCAGAAAGCTGAACTGCTAATTCATGTTGAAGTTGGATTCCCCACTAGACAATCCAATACAGGACAGCGCCAACTTGACAAGTAGCGAAGTGGCATGTGGATCAGAATTGCAGCCACTCTGCTAATCTGACCACAGGGAACACCCAGAGGCAATTGATATGCTCATGAACACGTACAGCTATACAGGTAAATATTACTTGTAGAATTCTAAAAAGCGATCCAACGCGTTCCTGACTGACAACTTGATCTGCTGAGAAGCAGTACAATGTTGAACACCTAGTATATATGCCAAGTCTATGACTAATCTCACTCTTTATAATAAAACATGGCACTGAATCTATGTTCTTAGGACGGCGCAGTCCCAAAACATTCTAAAAATGGTCTGAATAATATCAGACAAATTTAATATTAAAATTCAAATCTCGCAAATGAGAAGCACTTTCTAATGAAGCTCATAAAAGATATGGAAGATCAAGTTCCGCATGAACAGTTCACAAGGATAGGAAAACTGTAAGTTGAGAATACTCATCATTCATGTGCCTAAAAAGAGACCAATTCAGATGAACTTCTACGAAGGTAGGTAAACTACATCCTATAAGTTGAGCCAAAACCCCCCAAAAAATGAAGGCAAACCACGGTCCTAAATATAGACTTCTACGAAGTATGATGGCCTTAAAGTGACTGAGGTCAATAAGTTCTAACCAGTGGCTACAGCCTTTGGTTCAGTGATCCATTCTACTTTCAAATATGCAGCGGTTGACATGAATCTAGCCATCATCTTATCACAAATTCACTATTGGTAAAAGCACTGACCTACGTCAACCTAGATAGGAAAACCATGGTCTGTGAAGAAAATGTCATTTGAGCATTTGGCAAGAGAGCTTACAAAAAAGTTCTTTTGACCATATTTGACAGAATAAGAGTAATGAATAATTTTGAATAATTTAGCATAACGAGAAATTAACGCCCCTGGCATAGATATTACTGCAAAACTAACAGTGAAAGAAACCACAAATTAGATATCGGAAGAGTAAAATATAGGGCCTAGGCCCATACTAGTAAACACAAAAAACAATGCATATTCATCTCATAAAAAGCTCACTGGTTTGTTTTTTTAGAATGATTTTCAGATGCATGATGGAAGGAACATTCTGTGATACGCTTAATTATATCTCAACATAGAACTCCAACTTCATGCTCCATATGGAACTGAATGACTGAGAAACTAACTAATGTATATCATATATATACCCGTCATATTAAATCAGTATGCCATCAATCCGTACAACCAAGGAAACTTGGATATAGGTATCAGGCCAAAGTGTAAGCAGTAGTTAGATACCATTGGAACACATTTTATATGACTCGAACAGAAAATAAAATGATTAGAAGCATTTAAATTTTAATTAACAAAGACATCTCTTGATTGTACCGCAAACAAGGAGGTAGATACGATAATTAAACCATGTGATATGACCATGGGACCCAGAAGGAGGGCTTTCTCTTCATGAAATTTTTTTATAGAAGCTGTGATCTTAACGGTACTGAAAGCGATTGTTGTCATATGCACCCCATGAGCTTGATTCAGGAAGATGGGAATGACCTTTCTCAGAAGTTCCCTGGTAACAAAATAGTAAATGTAGAAAAATAAGTAGTCATTTTAGCCTAACAAGAAAGTATCATATTTGCTATTTTATTATTATCTTACCACATGGATATTGTAGTTATCTCCATATGGAGTAGGGAAGGTCACTTCTGGACTGCCCAGCTTCATCCCATATGACACACCTTAAACATCAGGTAAACATATTACCATGAGATAAGTTCTACATTATTCAGTAGAAATAAACCGTCAATGCTAAAGCAAGAAAAATTGTTCCAGTGAATCTACTTTGGAGAAAACACCCTCTAGGCTAAGGCAGCTGTCAAGACCTCTTAGGTCTCCTGCCTGGTGCTTATTCGTTGGATAGCCTGCCTACAAAGATGTCCAATCTGACTGGTCAGTGAACAGGTGCCATTCTCTTTAGCGTTTTCAGAACACTGTTGACAAGTCTTCAGAATTAAAACTCATTGTGGTTTGTGGCTAAGGAGCAGTCCTAATTTTGCCCCTTTTTTGGCATGCAAATATATTGTATTTCCGTCTTTCCTTTGGACTGTTAAACTATGCTAAATGCGGGGGCACATAGGAGGCCAAAATTTAAATGTTGGAATACTGGAAAATAAATTGTCAAATATTATTCTCAAACTTATGACTAGTTGACACCAGATTGTTTCCTTCTTTCAGAAAATAATAGGCTTACTTATAACATTTAGAAAAAACTTAATATTATGGATGTACCATAAGACATAAGTACTTTACTAAATGCTTTAAATAGCTTAGCATTAGGTTTAGATGTCCTGCAAGAAATAAAAATATAGGGAACAACTAAAGCTAAGTCAGTTCCTTCACAACACAGTTGGTGAAAAAATATGGGCTAAACTGCCAAAGTTAGTGTTAAGCAATTTACAATTTACTGAATACCCCCTTGTCACACACACAAAAGAAGTATATATAAGTATAACACTACAACAGATTGCAGCTTTCACTAGAAAGAGATGGCCACATCTCAGTAAATGTGGCTTATGAACAGCTGCCCTATTGATGAAATGATGGTTGACTCAATAAGCAAGAGTCAAGAACTCAGTATGACAACAAGAAGCAATCAAGATCACTATATATTCCTCACTGATATGCACAATTTTCTTCTCAGTTTTTTTGGCGGGAAGCAATGGAACTTGGTAAATCTTGTGAGGGTTTTAGAAAGATAAGGACAGAACAGGTTGGGAAAGAATATATATACACATGACTATATGCTATACTTAGACAAAATGAGACGATCAATGCAGTATTGCCCAAAGGAAGAAAATTCATATGATATAATCACAAGTACTGTCCCTGTGGAAACAGCAAATTAAGTGAATCTCCAATATCCTACAGGAGATGGCAATCATATAGTCAATAGAAATTAAGCAATATGCAGAAGTTCATGCGGTCCCTATAGGTTAAAATGTACATTAAAGCATTATGATTTTAAGCATACAGTCATACACACAGACTACTAAATTTTTTTTATCCAAAACTCATTAGTTTCTCTTAACAGGGAGAAGCACTCACAAATTACTGTCAAAGAAATGCAGCATATGCATGAAAAAGAAATGAGAAGTCATCAAATGCTGTAAAATACTCCCAAATTACCTGGGGCCCATTGTCTCCCTTCGAAATTAGCTAGTTCTGCTCGCATTTGTTCAATTTCTTGTGCCATTGATATCATGCTCTTCTCCATTGCTTTCTTCTGTTCAACCAACTCAAAATTTCCCTTCTGCTCTAATTCACATGCAGATCTGCAAAAAGTCAAATCCATATCCTCAAAACTTAAAACCTCTGAACAACTTACTAAGGTATATGACAATCAGGGCTAGCAAAAGAGGCACACCTTGTATGAACAAGGTCCTGCCGAAGGGCATCAATCTCCACTTTCAACATGGGAATCTGCTGTTTATTAGATTTTTCCCTGGTTAGTTCATGTGTGATAGATGCAGCCTTCGCAGAGAGTTCTTTCCTAACTACAATATGCTTATCAATTTCACCCTGAAGCTGCACAATTTCATCTCGTAATGACTCATTTGCTCTAAGTTCAGCTTCAAGCTTCCTCCTTTTGTCAACAAGCTCACTGATATAAGATTCCTTTTTGGCACTGATGTCCGCAATGATCATGTTCAAGTGACGGATCTCATCTTTTCCAGCTTGTAATTCCCGGTGTAAAGCCAAACGTTCATCAGCAAGAGCACGGTGATCTGCCATAAGCCTCCTGAGTTCAGCCTCCTGAATCTCAAATTCTTCCTCCAGAATAGTTGTGTGATGACGAGGTGCTATCCTCATGACCGGGCCTTCATGGATTTCAGGATAGCCCCTACGATCCTCGATGACACGAATGCCAGGGTAGCCCCTACGATCCTCGACTACACGGACGGCAGGATAGCCCCTACGTTCATCAGCGACACGGACGTCAGGATAGCCCCTGGCATCTTCAATAAAACGACGTGGCAGACGATCTCTTCCTGACATGATGCCTGATGTCTAGTCCTGGAAGCAACAAAAGTAAATACAGTTATTTAGGCTCATCAGTAGCAGTATTTAAAAAGAAGATACATCAACTAAATAAGACTGCAAGGATGGATATGAAATGAGATCAAATAATGTTGACAAGACTATTATATTAACACAGTGCCAGACTCTCCTACTGTTTTGCCTAGAAAAAGTGGGCAATACCTCCTGATAGACCAAAAAATAATACCATCGTTGGCACAAGGCATGGTTTTTAAGGCGGTAAGGTGTCGTGAGGAGACCCATCCGCGCCTTACACTATAGCAGTAAGGCACTATGGCGAGGAAACGCCTTAAACTAAGTGATTTTCAGTGATTACGAGAGGGAGAAAAGGAAAATTAGACTCTCTGACTTGGAATGGATCTGGTGCCCCTCCCCTACCTCAGGATGGATCTGGCACATGGTAGAGAAGAAGAGGGTCCAGAGACCAGAGCGAGGGGGGGGGGGGGTGGCAATAGGGATGGCATGGAGCAGAGAACAGAGAAGAGGATGTAGTTGCTGCTGCCTTAACCTCTTTCTCTCTCCCTCTGTCTGGTTATGGTGTTATGCCCTTAAGGCAGAGCGACGCCATAACGCCCTGGTGTGCCATAGCGACACTATGGCGATGCCTTAATAAACCATGGCACAAGGTATGCCAAAAGAATACATTCCAACTGAAAAGGGCACCGGAATGCACGACTACACAACAACCAATTCAGTGACATCAGAACAATCAATGCTGAGATCAAAGGATCCCAATGCTCACCAGCAGCACAGTAGAATGGCGGAGAGTGACAATAATAATTGCTTTCCTCAAAATTTCAGTCTGTTTAAAGATTTCATCTCAAGAAAAGGTAGGAGGATTCGAGGAAAGCACAAATTGGGCATATGTGAAAGGAATCATGATGAGTTAAATATGAGTCTAGGGATAGATTTAGGAATGGGAAGACAGTTGAGGAGTGTTTTTATTCCCTCTCTTTCAGGAATTCATAAAAAGGCCCAATTTTTACTTTGAGTTGAGAAAAAAGGGACATTGTCAAGTTTGGTAAAAAAACCCTGGTGGGATGTTCGACACGTTTCGGCTACTTTGTCAATTGAGTTTGGTTATAAAAAAAACCTGGTGGGTAGGTAAGTTATGAAGTGATCCTCGCCCTCCCATTTTCCGTTGTCTCCTAACCAATCCATTCATTTCGCAATCCCATTTCCACCCATCTCATTCCTCACATGTCAAATGCCCCCAAACAAAAACGTTTAGCACTGTCAAACTGTTGCAAATCCTTATAATGGCTTTTGGCCCTGTTTGGGAATATGGAGATTCTAGAAGCAGCTGACCGTGTATATAGCTAGCTGGTTTGAGTATCTCGCATTTTTGGCTACCTAGCTCTTAGGCGGGTAGATAACCTAAGGTTCAGGTGAAGGCTGAGATGTCTAAAATACAATTAAAGTAGTTGATGTTCCAATTGTGTTCTGAGTATTGGTTAATGTGAGTGCATGTGTTTTTTCTTTTCATAATCTTCTATTGTAAAACAAGATGTGATAATAAGCGGAATATTAAATTTTCCCAATAATTTGAAAAGATTGAATTGTAAATGACGTCAAATCTTAAACACTAAATAAGTTCATTGTTAGTTTGTTACCATATGTTCTATCAAAGATTTAACTTTATATCTTCCATATGTTCATCAATCACACACAAAACATGACATTTAAGCAATCATGTGGTCATTAAGCGCAGATAAAAGGCAGCAATCAAGAACATCGCATACTTCTATATACCCTCAAGCTGTCATTAAAGAGGTAGCTATAACACCATAAAAGGCACACATATCTTCTAATGATATAAGCACCTCCTTTGTGGCATACGAAGACCTTAAAATGCATTCAACAGATTACACAGAATATGCATCAGTGAGCGATTAACTAACTAGCTATAGATCAGCGAACCGTGCTTAGAAAAGCGTACACTGCTCACTTAGGGACACGAGGATAATAAACAGATAAAAGTCAGTACAAATCAACACCCAAATCAGTACTCAAACCCTACAAACCCATACCCATCTACAAATTCGCCCCAAATCCTCACACGAGCACATGACCAAACCCTAAAATCCGGAGAGGGTACGGATGGGAGGGTGGAGGTGCTTTACCGCGGATGATAGTGAGTGGATGTGGGCGGCAGGGCGGCTCCCCCGCGCAGGAGCAGGGGGCTCGCCGGAGTCGGAGCAGGCGCGCCCGTGGATGACTCGTCCGTCCCTCGCCGCCGTGCGATCGATCCTGTGCGAACGAGGCCTCGGGGCTCGGGCTGGATAGATATGCTAACGAGCCTCACATTTGGGCCAGCTAATTTGTGCAACGGGCTAAACTAGGCTAAATTGGGCCCACAAAGAATGCTGAATCTGGCCTACTGTGTGAGTCGAACAAACTTATTTGTACTCACGGCCGCAAATGTGGCCCATCCGAGTTATTATATGGTCTCAATTTATCCAGCCACGTGTATTAAACAGGCCGCCGTTTGTTTGTTTTTACCCAAGGAAATCTTAAAAAGACTCACAGTTGGTGCATCAATTGTCATAACGGGCCGACATTCACGGAATAATAAATGGGCCGAAGTTCCACAGGTAAAAACGTAGTAACTCACTAAAATGGGTCTTGACCGGCAAATATTAGATGGGCCGGCCCGAAATTTGGCCTGTTGTATTTGTTAAATGCTGAAATTTGGGCAACAGAAACAGATAGACGGGCCGAAATTTGCCAAATTTAAGTGATTAATGGCTGGTTTGGTTGAGGGCCAAAATTGGCCTTACCAATTTTTGGCCATGCCCAAATTTGGCATGTTTTGGCATGGCCAATATTTGGTAAGGTCAAGTGGTGTTTAGATTGAAGCCAAAATAGTTTATTTTACTATTGAAGTGGCCTAATTTTTGAAGGCATGCCAATATTTGGTCTTAATCCAAACATAGGTAAATACTATTTAAATTACCAAATATTGGTAGGCTGAAGTTTGGCTCAAAACCAAACTGGCCCTAAATCGCCGGAAGTTGTCGGCAGGAACTTGGCAACAGACATTGGCTCGCTCAAATATAGTAGTTCACAGTGTTCAAAAACACAATAGGATTGGAGCATATTGTTAGAGATGGTGTGTTCTTTTGTGTGGATATATTGATGTGTGTGCCGATTTATTTTGATGAAGGTAGTTGTGGCTTTCGTAAGCTGTACAGTCCTTTTACAGAATGATTAATGATTGAGCTTCATTTCAAAAATAGGAATAAAAAGAAAAATTAATGGTTGAGCAACTGAAAAGGTTATTCCTGAACATTGAACCAGTGGACTGAGCATAAAGCTATCACCTTTGGTCCAAGAAAATTTACACAAATGAAAAAAATCCAGTACCTCGTGGGTGCCCATCATTTGTGGTTTTATATTGGCTCAGCAAAGTGGGGGTGTGATTCCGATGGAATCACAGGCACTGCCCTCGATCCCTGCCTGGCCTCTGCTCATCCAACTACACTAGCCGGCTGTTACGACTTACGACTGGTAACAATTCTCGTGGAGGATCGCCGGAATTGCTCACGATTCGAGGATTTGGTAGCAGAAAAGGGGATGGAAGAGAAGAATAGAGTCGGAGCAGAGGAGAATTGGGGAAATTGTTCTTTCTCATTTCGTGCCTCGCCGCCGCCTGTGAGCGATCGATTCTGTGCGAACGAGGCCTCGGCCTGGATAGATATGGAGAAAGCTAATCTGTGAGTTAACCAGGCCGATATTTGGTCCAGCTAATTTGTCTAACGGGCCAAACTAGGTCCGTTTACCATCCAAATTACGAGATTGGTCACTTTGGGCCCACCAGAAATGCTAACTAGTCCGAAGTAGGCGCACCAGGTGGCTGATATTCGGCCCACAGGAATTGCTCGACCATCCCAATCAATAAACGGGAGAAATGCTAAATAGGCCAAATCTGGCTCACCGTGTGAGTAAAATGGGGCGAAGAGTGGCCTGCGGAAGTGTACTCCAGGCCCTAATTTGTCCCATCCGAGTAACTAGATGGGCCTAATTTGTCCCATCGAAATCTTGAGCAGAACATATTAGACCCATCGATTGTCAAGAACGGGTTGAAATTCCTGGGGGAATAATACCTTTGAACAGGCTGAATTAGGCCTAATATACATACACTGGGCTGAAATTTGGCAGAAGTGAAGATTCAAAAGGCCGAAATTTAGCCTACTGAAGATAGGCCGATATTTGCCACACCATGGGAGCAAAAGGTCCAAGATTTTTGCTTCACGAGCCCACCACAATTATTACCTCTGGCGATTTACAATTTTTTCGACCCTTTCCTTCGCTGACTCTAATATATAGGACTAGGAGTACGCACCGAGCCGCCCCCGCGTGCGCCGACTCCATCTATACGCATCTTCGCCTCTCTTCTATTCTACCCCGTCTCAGCCTCCTCCGCCTCGACGGCGGCGAACTCCCCAAACCCTAGCCCAGCTCAACCCAACCCAAATCCCCAACCCTCCACCACAAAATCCCCGGTCTCAGCCCCCAAATCCCCACTTCCCCTCAACGCCTCATCGGTCGAATCCCCCCGCGCCGCCGCCGCCGGGAGGTATGTGACGCGATTCTCTCGTATCACGCCCGTCGGCTGTGGGTGCGGGTTGATTCGGAGTTGTCTGGTCGGGATCGATCTGTGGGAGTAGATTGGTTTCTACTAGCATTGGGGTGGATGGTGGTATGATAATGTGTGATTGCCCCCAATGAGTGGATTGCGCCGCCTAGTAGCTTCTAGCTGGTTTGATTGGTAGCTTCTAAACTAGTTTGATGCTCTGCTTTGATGGAATGTGCTTGGAAAACAATCAGGGAAGAAGAAATTCTGAAAAACTATTAGCTCGAACAAGTTAACCTATATCTATATCGAATATAAATTGGCCAGCTTATGTTGTTCTTCACCGAACAAGTTAAATTACATAAATAATAAAAAGGTAATATAGTTGCAGGATCTGTTGCATATGGATGTTTGGAGGGAAAAGAAAAGATCAAATGGATACATCATTGTGCCACTGCCATGGTGCCAATGCATCAATGCCTTAGGAATGGCATGCCTAGTATAATTTCACGGAACCGACAATGTAATTTGATTCCTTTTGCCCCAATAAACATTTGAGAATTTGATGAACATAATCATATGCTGTCCATCAAGTAGAAACTCCATTTGATCTGTCTAGTACTAAGGTTGTACAGAAACAGATGATGAGTATCCTTTATATGGTTTGATGCTGCAGTTCACTTCAAACCTTACATAGATAAGAACACATTGAGAAGCTAGAATTTCCATATCCAGCCCCAATAAAGATATTTATGTGCATTTTTAAAATGTAGCCTTTTTCTACATTGAAATAAAGACAAGGCTACCGCAATGAATGGGGTTTTTGATTACCTTGCCCAATTTTTTCTGTAACATAACCGGTAATTCTCTGCAAGCGACAGTGTCCTGATTTTTGTGTGCCTTACTTAGTGTCTTGATTGTGTTGTACTCGCCAAGTGCAACTGAAATCCCTCTATTATTTGGAACCGCTACTGCTTTAAATTATTACACTGATGTTTTCTTCCCATCTGTTATAGGTATCAGCTTCAAAGGTTTAGCTAGAGTACCCTGAATGGATTTGAATGCTTCACCATCACCTGAGGAAGATGACCAGTTGTACGAAGAGCATGCTGATTTTTCACAGAATGAACATGCTGAGTCTGCCGTTGAGATAATGCGAAGGGTATAAAATACTTTCTTGGTTTAAACCATGTCAACCTGTTATGTACATGCATCTTGTAGGACTCCTTATGATAATAATATGGTTCAATATGGTACACAAATAATGTAATTGAGGGTTTATTTTGTAGCATTGCATGTGCGTACCCTTGAGGTGAGCACATGGATCTTGTTTCATACAGCCAATTCATTTGATCATCATCGGTTATGTTCATTTTACTAATTAAGTAGATGTTTTTTTTAAATACAGCATTGATGTGAAGTAAGTTTAATTATTATTATAGCAATTTCTTTGTGAGTTATGATCCACCATTGGTAACCGTCTATATGTTTTCACTACCATCTTTTATAGGAACGTGAAGAGAGACGCAGAAAGTTAAAGAGGGAGCATCATGATGATGGAGCAAGGCCATATCGACAACAGATTAGGAATGATAATAATATGAATCAAAACAAAACCACTAGATATGGACGAATAAAAGAGCCACCTCAGGGTATGCGCCGGATGTCATAGATTTTATTAATTGTGTTGATTGTCCCCATGAGTCATGTCCTTCTGATGTAACCTCTTTTGTTAACTCTTAATTGATATATTACCTATCATTATTGTCAGGCTGGTTGGATTGCCCTGGATCTGGTGAGCCGATAGATAGGATCGTACCCTCTAAAGTTCCCCTGGATGAAACATTCAATGAGTCTGTGCCTGCTGGGAAAAGATATTCTTCCAAGCAAGTTGTAAATAAACAAAGAAAAGCTGGCAGAGATGTAAGTACTTCATGGTTCATGCTACTAGTACTAGCTAATAAAGATGTGATAATACCACACATAATGTTAGTTATGTAGCGCTTTTTGTTTTCTTCCTTGTTAGAGCATTCTAGCTGCACATGGTCACAGATTTGAAGCAATCTTTGTGACAAAAAATCATGTGTCTTTCTCAATTTCAATTCTTATCAACTGTTATTTGGGACAGTGAGGCTGAGGGACAAATTAATAGCCACCAGTGGGACAGAACTCTACTTAGGTTTGAGATTATTATTGTTTATTGATTGCAATTTAAATTGCAGAACATGAGTTAAGGAGCAACAGTTGCTTGTAATAGATTATTCTGCTAAATGCTAATGTGCTCCTTTCAATTTCCTATCTCCTTCATATGTATTATCAAAAGCAGCACTACAAAACCCAAGCCTGTACGATTTGATTATTCTAAAGCCAGTGTAGCTGATTGCCTGTGTTAATATTTTTCTATCACTTATTTTATCAGATAGGTTTAGTGATTGACTTGACGAATACCACTCGGTACTATTCACCAACTGAATGGACAAGGCAAGGTACTAAACATGTCAAGGTGAGAAAGTGAGATGTACTTAGGTAGTTAAGGATTAATCCAAGATTAAAGGTCCCTTTTCACTCTTAAAGTGTATTTTCATTTAGATTGCCTGCAAGGGAAGAGATGCTGTTCCAGACAATGAATCTGTTAACACATTTGTGTATGAGGTAATCCAAATTATTGATTTTGTGATCTGGACATAATTTTTTTTATCAGCTATGTTGTTTTGCTCTTTTGTTTTTGTTAGATATGAATATTCGGTGTCCATTCATTGTTTTTTTACTTGAAACAAACTTTCTGATGATGAAACAAACTTTATGATGAAATTTATTTGCTTCTATTGTGTTAAATTTTCATTAGGCAATGGCATGATATAAACTTTAAGTAGGCTGATAAGTAGGATATTTGCTTGGGTGGAAGTTTGCTTATAGACTTATAGTTGTTGATATTTTTCATCTTGTTAATTTGTCATTCTTCTAACCCCAAATGTTGGATCTTTTTTCAAGCATGGTGATATATTTTCATATTAACTAACACTACATGAGAGGTGCTTTGCTGTTTGACCTTTTTATATCATCAAACAACAAAGAAATAAGTTGCAATATCCAAATGCATATCTGCTATAGTTAGCAATTCTATTGGGAATTCACGACAAGTATGCGTGATAATTGAAAATTCTCAACTTGTCCATGAAAAAGACCAACTGTTCCAAAAGCTGCATTTATCTAAATTTATTCTGGGTTCTGTACTTCTGTTTATAATAAAAACCTATTTACAAGGACACAAGGTTACAAAACTAGCATTGACTGTGTGTTCTGTACTGACTAAAACACTGTGGGCTTTACTTGAGTCTAGATTTGGCAATTCAAAATGGTTGGCATTGATAAAAACCATGCGCTGTCAATGTTATGCCTTCTAATTGAAAGGCCTGCATATGTGCCTTTTTTCCCCTGAAAATGTAGCTGATATGTCAGCAGAAAGTGAATTGGCACATACGACAGTAAACAGAGTTGGTATATAGTTAAATATTCTGCTCAATTATTAACTGTTCCAGAGTCATTCTTGCGCCTGCTACTCCTTAGGATTGCTGGATGATAAAATTGCTCTAGATTGACATAGGTTAGTTAGGCTCTGAACTCTGGAGTAACTGCTTGCCAATTCAGATATCCTCAAGTTATTGTGGTCATGTGGTGGTTGTTTTTGCTGATTTCAATTTTTTTGTTGTTATGTTTGGCGTAATTATTTTATATGTATATGAGATGCAATGAGTAGTAACTAGTATGTTGTTGTCTGGTCCTATGTTTTATCTTTTATTATATATACAACAATCTCAAACTTGGAAAACCCCTTTATTTGTAGGATATGATAATCTTATGTAATAAGTGTGCTGATCAAACTTGACATGCTAACTTATAGGTGATGGCATTTCTTGACCGTCAAAAGCAATCAAGGAATCCCAAGTATATTCTTGTACACTGTACCCATGGGCATAATCGTACTGGCTTTATGATTGTTAATTATCTAATGCGCACACAACTTTCTAGCGTTACTGAGGTAAGAAAAAAAATCATGTTTCAGTTACTACTTCTTAGAAATATTTTTTTTGGCATTTTGCTGAGCTCAAGTTTTTATTTGCTAGGCACTGAACATGTTTGCTCAACGGCGACCTCCTGGAATATATAAAAGTGACTATATTCAAGCTCTCTATTCATTTTACCATGAAATTCCTGAAAATATCGTATGCCCTCCAACACCAGAATGGAAGAGGCCCTCTGATCTTGATTTGAATGGTGAAGCTAAGGAGGACGATGATGATGGCAACGGAGATGCTGCACCATCACCTGTATGTTTTCATATAGTACTTTATACCTCCCTCTGTTGATTCTATCTGAATGTATTTGGTTCCAATCCAATAGTAATATGATCTGACTAATCTAACAATTAATTTGAAAAATAACTGTATATGGAGGTATATCTATTGTTAACCAGAACTTTTGTGTAAGATCAGTAGAACTTTGCTAGTTTGCTGACAGATTGCCCAAAATTCTCTACTTAATGGTGGATATTAACCCCTGCACTTTTTTATGATCTGATTTTATTTTGTTTCGGAGGAACTTATAACCAATGAAGCTTTTGAACATTTCTGGGACCTTATGCACAAAATTATCTTGAATTACACTGAATTTACGCTTACAATTGCAGCTAACATTTAACTATGTATATATGCGAGGGATAACCAAATCTTGGTAATTATGTTCTCTAGACCTGACATATTACTGCTGCCTTACGAGATTGCATGCTGGCTGGTTGTAGTCTCATGCTTCCCTTAACGGGTTGGTCTAGGGAGCTCACTGTATGAAAATGTCCCAACTGGGTGGAATAGCATTAAGATGATAATGGGTTTAACGGCATTTTACTATTACATATTGCATTTTTTTACTGTAATATTATATATTGCATTGGAGGGACTTTCTACCTTTCTTGTGGTAATGGATATACAAGCTAATAGTTATAGATAGTTTTGAAGTAGCATGTACTCTCTCTATGGATAAGAGTCAGAAAGATATCACCATCACGGTTTTCCTGGACTTGTAAAACCCT
Organism: Leersia perrieri; assembly: GCA_000325765.3. NCBI lineage: Eukaryota > Viridiplantae > Streptophyta > Magnoliopsida > Poales > Poaceae > Leersia > Leersia perrieri. The sequence continues at coordinate 3,817,921 of CM002479.1, forward strand.
GTCCTGTTGTCCCTCACCCATGAAAGTGTTCTTTCTACTTTGTCTGACATGTGAGGGCATGTGTCCAAATAGCATTTTTCTCTCTGGCTTTTCCATGCTCTTTTGACATTTTATTAGCAGTTAGATATTAAAATCATGTCATCCATTCATTGTTGACATCTGTTTCTCAATTGATTGAGATGGTCAAGCATTACAGAGTGTTTTACCTTCCCCTGTTCAAAATTTTAGATCACAAAAACAAAATCCTGAAAAGAGTATATGCATATTTTTTTAGTGTTATTCAATTTCACTTAAAGCATCCCTTCTTGTTGCAGAATCATGAAGATGATAAAGTCATTACTAATGATGATGTCTTAGGGGATGCTGTACCTTACGACCAGCAAGATTTCCTGCGCAGTATATGTTTTAGGTTGCTTGAATTAGTACCCAGTGTAAGTTTACAATGTGTTTCTGGTTACTTGCATAATATATTGTTCTTGAGACACTTTTTCCCCCTGGTTGATTGCCACATGTCAATTTGCAGTATTGTCTGGAAAGTATATTTTCGAATCGGTTTGTGTTTGTTGTAGTATGACTCATAGCTTGTTTTCTTGATTATAAATATCGCTGTTTCATTTTTTTTTCTTACTGCTTTAGAAAGTTGTTTTTATCTTGCCTCAAATGGTTTCAGGAGTCTTTTTTTTTTATTTTTATCAAACATGCAAATGCTAACTTATTTCAATTTTCTGCTGGAATATAGCAATATCCATATGAATTGATTAGATAAGTATCATAATTTCAGCTAACCCTTTCAATCACCAGGGTAGAACTAATGCTCAGTTTCCAGGATCTCATCCAGTTTCTCTTAACAGGTATGGCTTTATGTCCAAATTTTGATTCTTTCAGATAAGTGTCATAGATTATTAGTAACTGCAGGTACTGATTTAATACTATGATTTTATACCAAATGTCATACCAAGTAGTATCTTATTTCAGGCATGCAAAATCTTAGGTTTATCCCATGCAATTAATTACCCAGTCTTTATGTAACCATAGTTGAACATTTCTAAGCCTCTAACGTTCTAGTAAGAAAAGCATTGGAAGGATGAAAATAAACCACATAAAATTTGAGGGTAAAGTATGAGAATGAAGAGTCAACTCCTTGCAGGAGTTTGAGCACTAACTTTGTATATTTGGGTGGAATTTGAACAGATTTCCATTTCCAACCTTCCTTCACAGATTTATTTACAGTACTCAACTTCCCATTCTCCTAACCATCCCATAATGCTGCCACAGTTCACTTAATTTTTGTTACCACCCTTCTTCGCTGCGGGCCTCCTTTATCTTAAATATCCCCACTCTTTACCATGTTCTTTGACAGTTAGGCACCCCTGAAGTCCCTTTGCTACCCAGAATGGTGTTTTCTGTGTGGCATTAGGAAGGACTCTACTTTTGCACCTGGCACATATAATTAATTCATTTTGTAACAGTTGATGCTATATTATGTGCTTGTAATAACTGGCAACATTGGAAAAAAGTCTTTTTTTTAATTCTGTGTGTCTTATCATAGATTCTGTGGGAATTAAAAACATCAATCATGCATTAGTAATATCTCCCAAGTCCACACTTTGTATTGTAATTGTCTCCTTTGCCATCTCATCCTTTAGCTTGTTGTTTCTGTTATTGGCCTTCTGGTCCTTTCTTTCTAACTCATTTTCTTTATGTTTGTGAATACAGTGAGAATCTGCAAATTCTGAGACAGCGATATTACTATGCTACATGGAAAGCTGATGGAACACGATATATGATGCTTATAACTCGTGATGGCTGCTTTCTAATTGATCGGAACTTCTGCTTTAGAAGAGTTCAGATGCGTTTTCCCCTTAGGAATCCAAATGAAGTAAGGTTCCCATTGTGATGCATTGGTGCATTTTCTTTCTTTTGCCTCATCAAATTGTTTTAAACCTTCTTTTTCTATCTGAAGGGTTTCCACCATTATACTTTGATTGACGGAGAAATGATCGTAGACACCGTGCCAGATTTGGGACTGAAGAGGAGATACTTGGCATATGATCTGATGGCACTTCATTCCCACTCTAAAGTCAAGGTAGCTATGCTTTAAATATGCTGTCATTAATTGGCAATGCAATTTCATGGTCTTCTCACTTGACATTATTTATCTCAGAGGTTTTGTGTTTGCTGTACAATGCTTTATGTCATATAAATGTTTCTCAAACACACGTTCAAATATGATGACAGAACATTATGAATATTGTTAGAGGCAACTCTATAAATTTATGCTATTTTTATTGACAAAAGTAACAAAAAAATCTCATCAATGGTTAATATGCTCACCCGACTGAATTGATTTTTACAGTGATCGCATTTTACATCTTACTCTCTAAAAGGTTGAGTTGGGGTTGATGATTTGTTCTACACCCAACTCCATACCTTTTGTGGTTTATTCACTTATACATTTATGTAGGCATGTGTGTGTTATTTGTCTTTACAGAAAAATATTACATCTTTGCTTTCGAGTATATGTTGGTGGTCAATTGATCTATATTATCATGCATATATCTTTAATTTTAAGCATGATTTAATTGTTTGCTGCATTTTATATTTTAGATGGTATATTTAGTTGGCATCTGTTACAGCGCATGGGTATGATGCACTGAATTTAAGTCCCAATGAATAACATTGGTGGAGAGTTGAATAATTTAAGAAGGCCACATAATCTTATCACTTGCCACATTTTATTTACTTTGTGCTCCATACACATATACTTATTATAGTTTGATTTTTGGATGCAGTTGCCTTTTTCTGAGAGGTGGAAATTAATTGATGATGAGATAATACGGCCACGCTATCATGACAAAGGACAATTTGATAGTGGTGCAAAAGGCAGTCCATCATACAGATATGACATGGAACTATTTTCGGTACGTAACTACATACATATAGAATATAGACCTTTGAACTCATTTTTTTATTGTAACATGTTTGGTGAAGTAAATTTGAAATATATCTGGCTTTTATCAGGTAAGAAGAAAGGATTTTTGGCAACTGTCTGCAGTGAACAAGATACTAAAGGAGTTTATTCCGAAGCTTTGTCATGAATCTGATGGGCTTATATTACAGGTAGGATCAATTGTGCCTTTCAAAACTAGAGGACTGATTAGGTGATTACAAAGTTATTCCATCTGTTTGTCCTTATTGTTGGTTTATATTTTAGGTGTGGTTATGTTGTGTCTTCTTATGTCTTTGTATTCTAGAAAAGCAATTATAAAGAAATTATATGCAGATCAGTGTAGTTGTATATCTAAACTAAGACCCCATGTATGGGGATATGCGGATGAGAAAAAGGGCATGTGATGATTTCACACTCTTGTAGTCTATCCTGTCCAGTTTTCAAACTCCTGTCATGTAGTCGTGCACAATCAACTGCTACTAGATACTTAGTGATGTTATGCCCTTAAATTGAGTTTGTTCTATCCTGCCAACATTGACAGTTCCCAAAACACTTCTCAAATTGAGTTATGTATTGATCTCAACTATGACTGGAAGGGCGGGTCATATCCTCGAGATGCTCTTACTGTGTATTTGGAAAAGATGTTTTCACTTGGGTGGATGGATTCTTACTGTTGAACTGGTTCTGAAAGTGGTTTGTTCTATGTTTTAAGCCTCATACCTAATAACTGCAATGAATCAAGCTTTACAGAGCACAAGAATCCTTATCATCCATATATAATATTGTCCTCAAGCATTCACTGTAAAATTGGGAATGTTTTGCTATGAACTTCAAAATTATGCTTCAGTCTACTACATGTCCGTAAATATAAGCATATCTAGCTATGAATCTGAACACACATGTGTCCAGATTCATAGCTAGAAATGCTTATATTTATGGACAGAGGGAGTAGTATGTAGTGGCCAAATCCCCGTAAGTTGATTCTGTGATAATTCTGTTTCTTCAGAAAGACTTGCTAATTGTCAGATAGCTGTTTCCATGCAGCTGTTTTTCATCGCTCTATGCATGCCATCATTTCCCAAGTTACACAAAAGGGCACTTTATTGTTTTTCTTTTCTTCATGTGTTTCTGTTGTTTTCTATGTAGGGCTGGGATGATCCTTATGTGACTCGTACCCATGAAGGTCTTCTGAAGTGGAAATACCCAGAGATGAATTCAGTAGACTTTCTGTTCGAGGTTTTTATGCGTACTTCCTTCCATGTAAAATTTTCATATAGATTTACTTAATAATGTATTGATGCACTGCTCGTTTCTGTTGTTCAATCATTGTAGATTGGTAGTGAGAACCGCCAATTCATTTTCCTCTATGAGAGAGGTAGAAAGAAGCTTATGGACGGTGCCCGTGTGGCGTTCCCTGGTAAGCATTCTGTTTAGTTACCTGTGCATTTGTCTTTGTTCTTTGGATACTCAAAACATATGGATGGTGCCTGGATGGCGGCCCCGGTGAGTTCTTCTTTCTTGAATTCTGCTTCTATTTGACCTGCACGATACTATTATATTCTCATGAACACATAGCCCATCAGCTTTGACTATAGCTCTTCACTGGTTTTTGTCCTTTGAAGAGAACATATACTGCCTCAATGCTTTGTCGTGTTATGCATTATTAAAATTTTCATTGGGACTTTCAAGAGTTATGTTAGTGTCAAGTCTTGATGTACTTTGATTTTCCCCCTTTTTGCATGTCATTCTGTCATTCTTGAATTAGGCTAATCATTATACTACTATTTAGTTTTATTTTGCCTATTTATCACTGATGCCCTGTAATTTAATGCAGACGAAGTTGATCTGTCTTCAATATCAGGGAAAATTGTTGAGTGCTCTTGGAATAAACAGGAGGACTGTTGGTCCTGCATGCGCATTCGAACAGATAAAGCAACTCCTAATGATATCAATACTTACAGAAAGGCATCTCTCTCTCTCTCTCTCTCTCTCTCTCTCTCTCTCAGATTTGTCCACAATATAGTTAATAATACGAAGACAACAAGTAGAGCCCAAATTGCATGGTTTGTAAGTAAAATTGTTGAATTTATTGTTTGTTACACTGGTTTCAAATTTATAGTTCTCTGTTCTTGTTCTTGTTCTGTGATCAAGACCAACCTTGATGTGTTCATCTCTTAGCTGCTTGCTTTGAATGCCATACCTTTATCTTTTACAGCTCTGCATGGAATTTGCACCGAAGCAGTTTGTGAAAGAACTATTATGTTCTTACTTATTTGTTGTCAATATTGATTACCTTCTATTAGTTTGAGTTCGTGATGGTATTGATAGTTCAATTTCAGCCATGGTAAGGCTTTCCAAGATATTAATCTTAAATTTGCTGGTTAGATTTAGTTGTCAAATGGCATGACTTAGGGTGGCTTGATGAATTTACATGGGATTTGGGGCTTAAGAATGCATCTTGTTTCACTTGGCTTGCTGTCATTGCTTCCAGTTTTGTTGATATTTTAGAACACTGCAATATCTTTCTGATTGGGTTGTCATGAATCAGGCGTGAGAAAGCATACTCACAATTCTGACCATTTCCTCATTTTGGTAAATGGACAGGTAATGAGGAGCATCACTGATAACATTACTGAAGACAAGCTCCTGGAGGAAATATACGAGATCATGAACCTTCCTATGTATGCTGATAGGAAAGCAAAGGTTCACCAGCGAAGTATGGCTCATCATGCACAACAACGAAGGAGATGATAAGGTCAGTTATATATTTGTCTTGCCTGTAGAATTATAGAGGTCTGTAAGCCTGTAACCTGCAATCAACACACAGCACATGGCAACGTGGTACCTGCAGGCTGTCGGCTTGCGTAGATAATGTTTTTGTGTATCTTCATAGCGAGCCGAGCCTTACGCCGGCCGAGAAAATTTTTCAACCTGATCTCCCGGTGGTCATTCACGTGTCATTTCAGAATGTTGTAAACATTCAATTGTGTATATCCTCTTATATTTGTGCCTTTGGTGCAAAATCGCTCCAACAACTGCAACAGGAGGTTGAGAAGAAAAAAGGATGTTACACTCATTGGAAGGAAAAATATATCAACACCACAACTTTCGCACAGCATTTATGTGCATGTAATAAAAAGTAAACGTACAGATGGCATATTGATTATTATTGTTTTTTGAATGAAGCTTCATTTATCAAGTAACATGGTTACAATCAGTTTGCAAGCATCTAAGAAAGAAGCTAGGGTGCTGTCCAACACAGGAAGCCCCTCTACTATCGAGAAAATGGCAACTATACCATCATAAAAACTGGGTTTTACAAAAATACATCAAAATAATGGGTTTTGCAAAAATATCATCCTCAACCCATGACACCACACTAAAATACCATCTTTAGACAAAAATACCTTACCTTCCCACTTTCCTCCCAACTCCGGGCACCTTGCCGATGAAGACGGTTGCTGGGCCACATTGCCTTGGCTCCCATGCCGTCCATGTCCTTATTGTTGGTGATGACTTCCAAGTGTCCAACCCTTAGCCCTTCCCCATCGTTTGCGTTGCATGCCTGGTGTCGCCATACACGTACTTGGGTGTGTTCCCGTCACCACTGCCATGGCTGCTAGAGGAGGCGGAGGAGAAGCTCCAGTGCATCATCACTGTTGCTAGCGAGGGTGTGGACGGCATGGGAGCTGGCAGTGAGAAAAGTGTCCAGGATTGGAAGGGAAGTGAGAAGGTGAGGGTATTTTGGTCTAAAGATGGTGTTCTAGCGTGGTGTCATAGCTTGGGATGATATTTTTGCGAAACCTTTTTTTATGGTATTTTTGTGAAGCCCAGTTTGATGATGGTATAATCGTCATTTTCTCACTACCATCAGAGGATGCAAACTGAGCACATATGTCCACAAGCAGTATTAGCCGTCCTCCTAAGACCATATTGAAAGTAGTGAAGCTCAATGTTATGGTTTGGATATCCTACAGGATCACCTCTACCTCCGACCTGCCAAAGAGATACAAGTTCAAAGGAGTCCGATTCCACTACCACGTTGACAACATATAGCATCTTCTGGCCAAATAAGGTGTAGTCCATTCCTGCACACCTCCTCTGTTACTAGGGTTGAGGAGGCTAATTATAGCCACCGCGACATCGCCGCCACGAAGGCCCGTGCCTGTGTACCACTGTCTCGGTCGCACCTGTGTGTGTATTCTCCCTGAAGGCTCCATCGATGTTGTTCTCGACTGCACCCACACTGGGCAAGTGGGTTTTCAGCTGAATCCGAAATCTTTGTTGTCACCAAGTGAAGGCAAGTACCCACAGCCTAGTCTATGGTCTTTTTTGATCAATCAGCACTTTCCCATGTCATCTATCATTTCTGGATCGCCACAGAGACCACATCCCATAGAGAAATACATTTATGTCTTCTTCTTGGCAGAAACTCTCCTCAAGCATATCAGTAGCCCAAGTCCTTGGGCACAGTCTGGGAAGCTTGATGCTAGTCATCTCCTTCAGCACCTTCTCAGAAGATGGTCGCATATGTACACTCCATTAGAGCGTGGAACGTCGTCTTGTCCACTGTCACGCACGTCGTCTTGGCCTTTCATCCAACAAGTTTTGAGAATGAAAGGTTTCTCGCCTCTATGGTGCTCATGGATACAACAGGTTGTGTCTCGTGGGAGTGTAGGTGTTAAAGTAAATGAGGATGTGGGTCATTACTTCCAAACTAGGAAAGGTGTTAGAAAGGGTGACCCTCTCTCTCCTATTCTATTTAACATAGTGATAGATATGCTAGCAATTCTAATTAATAGAGCTAAACAAGTGGGTCAGTTAAGGGGTGTTGTGCCACATTTAGTTGATGATGTCATGTCCATCTTACAATATGTGGATGACACTATCTTGTTTATGGATAATGATCTTCAAGAGGCCAAGAATATGAAGCTACTGTTATGTGCATTTGAGCATCTATCTAGCCTTAAGATATTTTTTTATAAAAGTGAGCTCTTTTGTTATGGTGCTGCTAAGGATTTAGAAAGCGAATACTCACAGATTTTTAGGTGCAACATGGGCTCTTTTCCTTTTAAGTATCTTGGCATTCCAATGCACCACAGAAAATTGAGCAACTCTGACTGGAAACATGTAGAGGAAAGGTTTCAAAAGAGACTTAGTAATTGGAAAAGGAAAATTGCTCTCTGTAGGCAGTCGTTTGGTGCTTATTAATTCAGTCCTAAGTAGTTTACCTATTTTTATGACGTCATTCTTTGAAATTCCGAGAGGGGTTCTTAAGAAACTAGACTACTATAGGTCTAGATTTTTCTGGCAATGTGATGATTATAAGAAAAAGTACAGATTAACAAAATGAGATTTATTATGTGCACCAAAGGATACAGGTGGTTTGGGAATCTTAGATCTTGACCTACAGAATATATGTCTACTTAGCAAATGGTTATTCAGATTAATTAATGAGGATGGGGGTTTGGCAACAATTCCTTAGAAACAAATAATTGAGATTTAGGACAATAACCAAGTTGAATACATGCCTAGGGACTCTCATTTTTGGTCTGGTTTAATGAAGGTTAAACATGACTTTTTGAGATTAGGTAAATTCAACATAGGGAATGGTGCTCAAGTTAGATTCTAGGAAGATCCTTGCCATGGTAACAGAGCTTTAAGGAATTATATCCTGATCTTTATAACATAGTGAGGAAAAAGAACGCCATGGTTCAAAAGGTTTTTAGCACAAACCCGCTTAATGTCGGTTTTAGAAGGTCTTTGGTGGGAAATAACTTATTAGCATGGCAACAATTGGTTGCTCAAGTTATGGATTCTCATCTAACAGATCAGCGAGACACTTTTGTTTGGGCGTTGCATCCACATGGGAGGTTTTCAGTTTAATATATGTATAGTGTTATCTGTACCACATGTGGTAAGATATAATCATCCGATTTGGAAGCTAAAAGTGCCTTTAAAGATAAAAGTATTCATGTGGTATTTAATCAAGGGTATAGCTCTAACAAAATATAATTTAGCAAAAAGACAATGGAAAGGGAGTAAAAAGTGTTGTTTTTGTAATGTATACGAGACTATACAACATCTTTTTTTCGATTGTCAATATGAACAATGCATTTGGAGAATGGTACAAGTTACGTTTAATATATCCCCTCCTGTAAGCATACAACATTTGTTTGATGATTGGCTTCAAGGGGTAGAAACGAAACTTAAGTACAAAATTTTAGTTGGAGCTATCTCTTTATGTTGGGCAATGTGGCTTTGCCGCAATGATGTTATTTTTAACAATACACAAGTTTCTACTCCTATGCAGGCTGGCTTCAGGGGATCACATTGGATCCGCTCATGGGCAGGCCTCAAATCCTATGGGGATGTTGTGTTTTTAAAGTGACAATGATGGAGGTTTTTGCAAAAAATGGCTAGAATTTTAGTAGTCGAATCGAATAATACCTTGCGTCAAACATTGTGGTCATTCAGCTTGATGTTGCTGTTTTTCTCCACTTTTATCATGATGTTGAACTATGTAAAAATGGACAGCTATATGCATTGGTCGATGCAGAAGCTGGAATGTTGAAATAATATTCCCTTTTCTAAAAATGTCTCATGGGTCCCCATAGGCTCAATGTGTCATGTGTCTGTAGTGTAAATTGGCTTGGCATAAAATCATGCAAGACACGCCACTAGAACACTCTTACCTTGGGGGGGGGGGCGTATTGAGTTTCCATAGCTCCTTCCACCTTGGGTCATTGTGTGAAGCCGAGTGCCCTGCTCTTGAGGACCCATGATCTTTGTCATGTGCTTCCTTCTCAGCTAGCAGATGATATGCCGATCGGACTGGCTAAAGTCCATGCCGTTCCCCTGACCACGCTCAGAAATCATCTCGACCATGACCAAGGGGGCTTTGCTGCACAACATGTACATCGACATGGATAAAGTTTTTGTTCAGTGCCGCAGTGCGTCAGTGTTCCACGTATTATCTCCTGGAGTTATCAGATCAGACACATTGACAACAGTTGTTCCCTCCTTCCTGCAAATTGGCTTGTGGCCAATCCCATTTGGAATCCAACGATCGTCCACACACTGGTCGAATTTCTGTCCCCTATATGTCTGATTAAACCAAGTTCCAGTGTCCTTCGACCAGCTAGGACTGCTCTCCAAGTGAGAAGAATTTCTCTTCTTTGAGGCAGACATGAAGTCACCAATGGGATAATACTGTCCTTTATTTGCTTTAGCGAGTAGTGACTCCAGTTTAGTCATGAGCCTCTGGCCTTGCTTCCCTAACATAGCTAGATTAAAAAACTTTAAATCCCCCCCCCAAATGATCCTTGGGGAGGGTGAGCTTCGTCCATCTTCTCCGGTGGATGCTCCTATGATCAACCCCACTGCCCCACCAATAGTTGGAAACATCCGACATGATTTTCTTGCGAGTATCTAGTGCTATGATGAAACAGCTCATCGAGTAGGTTGGTACTGCTTGCGCCACTGACTTAATCAAGGTTTCACGAGCAAGAGCAACGCTTGAGAGTTGTTTCTCATTCCATCCCCCCATGAGGCCACGGATCCTCGCCGGAATATGCATAAACATATCTTTGGTAGTACGACCAACCGTCATGGGAAGACCCAGGTATTTCTCCGACAAGGCTCAGTGTTAATTCAGGTTACTCATTTAACTTCTTCCTTGACTTGATCATCACAGTTCGCACTGAAAAAAGGCTGCTTTTGACCCCTCCAGGGGGGGGGGGTTTGGAAGTTTGAGGATGGAAAGTTGTTCTCTCTGGAGGTGCGCAAGTTATTCAGTTCACCAGTTTACTACTGTCCTCGCTATGGTTTTCATCCTTTCTTCCTGGTGGTGGATTTTGTGAGGTTCAATTTTCGTCTCACAGAGAAGTCAGTAGCTTTAGCTCTTTTGTCTTGTTTGGGTGGAACTCCATCTGGTTTTCTTGTCACCCACCTCAAGAATAATTCCATCCGGATTCAAGTTTGTTCAAAGGCTGTTGGATTGTTCATTGTGAAAATGAGGTTCTTCGTCTGTCAAGACTTCATGTCAGATTTTTCTTGTGGCGTGATGGTGGTGCTAATTGGAGGAAGGAGTTTTTCTTATGGAATAAATCTGAATTAGCGCGATGGACTGTTGTTACTCATAAGAAGCATCACAACAAATCAGTTCATTTGCCAACAAAAAAGAATTTTCTTAAGATCATGTCTCACGTCTCAAGTCAAAAAGTTTCTATTCATGATTCAAAGTCTCCTAGTTTGAAATCAGCGCAGTGTCAGCTGTGTTCTTCGCGTGTTCATTTAGGTCATAATTCTGGTAATAGCACTACTTTGATCAAGCAGAATTTTATGGTGGGAAATTTATTGGTCTCAACGGATATTTCAAACCCGTGGACTTTTGGGGCCCAGCCTGGTTCCCCTTGGCCCTCTGGCCTTTCTTTGGGCCCTTGTTCCTAATGTCTAGCTCATGGGCACTGTTTCTTCTTGCTCTTCGGCCCTAAGATGCAAGAAGTGTTTTAATTATGGGCATCTGGCCCGTTACTGTTACAAAGCTAAGCCCATCTAGAGAGTAAAGGCATGTCCGGTGAAGGAAAACTTGTGTAAAGAAATGGTTCTAGTGGCAGACTCTTCGGCTACTAGCACGGTTGCTACCATTTCGCCCACAATCGAGGGATTTTCCTTCTCTCTCCCGAAAACCACACCTACAGTGTTCTCCCCAATCTCATACCTAGTGTCTTCGGCGATCGTCTCAAGAATGGTGGATGTTCCTGAATCCATGCTCATGACGGAGTCCTTTGTGCCGCGCGACAAGGAGGTTCAGGTGCATTGGCTTCCTCGTTTGGCCCGTGCTGATCTCACCATCCAAACCCCGCCGCCTCGCATCCATGAGGATTTTGTATGTGCTGTTATTGAGGCGCAACCGCCTGCAAATGAATACAATCAACTCATCCATGCGGTTGTACATAGGATTGTTCATGTTTTTCAAGTTCAGCTACACCGAGTTCAGCGCTATCCCATGGCTTTATGCATTATGCAGTTGCCCTCAGTCCTTGTCAGGGATACAATCATAGCAAATCAAATGCACAATAACTTTGTGTTTGGGGGATATCAGGTTCAGATTGTAAACATGATGAGTTGGGGAATCGGAGGAGCCACCCATTCACTAGGGAAGGTTGGATTCTGATTCTTGGAGTCCCGCTAGATTTCAAGACTGGCCCTATGGTGGAAAAGATTGTTAACGTGTTTGGAAGTTTGGTTTGGTGGCATAGGTATGACACATACCTGGGACAGCTTCTGGTTAAAGTTTGATATACTAGTACTGCTGATGCCCCACGGAAGATTGTTATGGGTGAAGGAGTAGGAATGGGAGAATCCCTGACTTTCTGCACTTTTCTTCTGCATGGAGATTTCACTGATATGATACCCCAAGAGGAGGATCTGCCAATCTATTGGACTTAACCAAGAAAGTCCTAATTAAGATGTGCCGATCTAAATATATCATGGTTGATCTATAATCTAACGATGTATATGATACGCGACATACAAAACAATCGAGTATATCAGACCTAACTGAGAAAGATCGCCAATTTGTATGGAGTTTGACGAGACATACCTACTGCCGTAATTCGAACCAAATCGATGCAGCACGACTCGAAAGCACAGTCTTGTCGAAACCCAGCGGAAGCTAGGGAGGCGACGCACTGAGAAAGTTGTATTGATTGTGGTCTTTTTACAGTATCCGAGCTACAATATTTATATCCATGGGAAGACCGACTCATACTAGGACACGACTCGATCGACTTAACATATACGATCGTTTAAAAAAGGAAACTATAACTCCTAATCTTACAAGAAAATAAACTAATTTAATCTTTCCTAATCTAGATACAATCGGATTTCACACAAACCTGTCATGACTCAATGTAGTCCTCTTGTTATTGACTTCCATCGGCTTCGTGCAATCTTGACTGCATCGGCTTCTGACACGATCACGCTTTCTCTATCCAATAACTATACCGACCTGATTGCGCTTTTCCCAACCGATTGATTTACTTCACCATCGGCTCTTTGCAATCCATATCAAAATTCTGGTGTCAACATGTGGGTCTCACAAACACGCATGTAAAACCATGGCATGGCGCCATGTCATTGTGTAAAGTAGGTTGAAGCTTGTTTAGACATGTGCAACAACCAAGACAAGTTTGGGAGTCTGAAAATGCATTTTGATCATTCATGGATCTATATGACACATTTATATTAGGAACCGTCTATACATTTTACTCTAATATTTATATACAAATATATATAGTGTGCTAGGAATTTCTATTAAATTATTCAGTTATCTTCCATGAATAACATCGTGTTTTCCTCTACTTGCTCACAAATATCAGTAATATTGTTATTATCTTGATCATGTGTAATGTGTTAGTATTCTTGCTATTTACTTATGATTAATTAAAATCATTTTTATTTTAGAAATCACAATTATATTCACGTCAATCTAATAAGCTACAATTATGTTCACTTGTTCTATATAATTAATCATAAATATCAATGCACCCGATTTACATTCTTTTTTTTGCAGGTCAACTGAGATGCTAAAAGACCAATTATGGCCAATATTATTAAGACATTAAAGGCCATTTAGTTTGAACAGGTTTACGACAGTTTGTTGCTTCATCTGGTCACACCAGCTGTTCAACGCGTCTTGGCGGATGATTGTACTCCCCCTTCCCTGAATGTTTGACACCATTGATTTATTTAGAAACTTTTATGAAATAGATAAAATTATATCTATGCATAAAAGTATATTTAATAATGAATCAAATGATAGGAAAAGAATTAATAATTATGTAAATTTTTTGAATAACATGATCACATGTGTAAAAAAGTCAATGACGTTAAACATTCTAGGCGGAATGAGTACTGTGTTGATGAAGAGATGAGCTATTGTGGATGTAAACAATAAAAGTCATCTAAAGATTAAATTTCTGACTCGTCATGCTGTCATGAAGGCTATATCATTCTTTTAGGGTATAAAGCCATCAAACGAACACGTCTGTAAGAAGAATAGAATGATACCAATTTGGATGTATTTATTAATAGTGAGGGACCGACAATTCCAGAACTATCGTACATAAAGCCTCAACTGGATTCAAAAGATAAAGTATGGAATTTCTAATTTATTAAAATTCTATTAGGAATTGGTTAGCATTTTTTAGTTTGATTAGAAATTAAGTTTATTTAGGTTTATTTGCCTATAAAATTAGTTTTGTGTGGAGAAAAATAAAAATACAACTGAAAGCTAGTTAGTGTATGTGATAATATATTCTTGTTAAAGCAAAAGTATTGTATGTAATGCATTCTTGTCTTAACTCTTTCTTTTCACAGGAAAATGTACCAGCAATTTTTTAAAAGAAACACGATAGAAATGGAAGAAGACTAAACCTATACGTCCATAACAGCTAAAATGAATTCATGGTTATTGACATTTTTTGAAGGCATCCATAGTTATATTGCCATACTAGCTAATGTTAACTTAGTGTTATTTCTTTGCGAAATTTTAAGGATCTTGAGTTGGTATGAAGAGGTATTATAGTGTAAAGTTTGGTAGCATTAGCTCAATGAGCTACTATCTCTGTTTTTATATATATAGGACGTTGATTAGATCAATCTTGAGGTAACCAAAGTCAAATATAAGAAAATAGAGGGAGTACCATTTTTTACACTAATAACTAAAAAAGATATCTCGACTGTAAAGTCGTATTTCTTTTGCGGTATTTGCGCATTTGACCTTATCTTATGTTTAAGGAGTAACTACCAATATAATCTCAATTTCTCAACTTTTCTAATGGTGTTAGATCACATCCTAAATTTTGTCTATACCTTTGCTCATTAAAATATATTTTTATATTCGACTCATTTGTGCACTTTATGTCAATATAATGTGATTTGTTTTTTAAGAGTTTAACTTAGATTTAATCTGTGACAAATTTAAGTAAAATTGAATAAACATACGAGTCATATTTGAAGCAATTTTTTTACTGAAGGCATTCTTTGATCTTGGAGTATTAGTAGTAAATAGTAACATGTACGTGCTAACAATACGAAACATAATGGTGAAATTTCTCAAGCATGTTGCCTTTACAATTTACTATATTTTCTTACAAGTTTGATGGTTATCAAAATTATTGTTAGAAAAAATAATGGTTCTGATGGACATTTATTTTTGGAGGATCTAGCACCTATGCTATGAATGAGAGTGACAGAGAGACTCGGTCAGCCCTTGTTGGGGAAAAATGAGTAAGTGTCCTCTCTTAGACTCACCTCATGGGTTTATGTAGGTAGGGAGAAAGAGGAAATCCCACTCTACCCCTATTTATACATGACCCTCATAAGAACAGATATGGAAAATAGATGGGATACCCTAGGACATGTTCCCTATGTATATATTTTAGTTATATTCCTTAGCATACTCTTTACTAGAAGATGTACATTTTTTGATACCCTAGGAGGTACAATAGCCTATGTTCCAACAATTATCAAAACTAAGGCTTTAGTTTGACAAATAAATCATCAAAATTACATTTGCTTAATAAATATAACAACTTTAGGCAAAAGCAAATGAAAAAACTAGAATATAACATCAAGGTTCCTTAGTTTGATGTATTTTTGATGATTTATTTGCCTAAAGTTCACGTGGGCAGAGATCAAATCCCGTCCAAAACGCCTATTCTCCTTTTTTTTTTGGAAAATAAGACAGCGCTAACTCCGCCACCTGTGAACAAAGGGCCCATTTATGGCCCAATAGCAAAAATACTGGTTCGACCGCTCGGTTTAATCACCAGTTCGATTAAAAAATGGCCGGTTCTCCCGATTCAGCACGGGTTAAATGCATGTCCGGTCTTTCAGCTGAACCGAATCGTGTTGGCCTCTGTTTCTGGGTTTTTCCAGTTGAACGGCCCGGCCTGTTTTTCCGGTTGAACGACCCAGCCCATTTTTCCGGTTGAACCGCCGAGCCGGGCCGGTTTTTTCCACTATGGTTATAATACATGGAAAAGCACTCTTTATTGTTTACAGAAATAGATAAAGTAAAATAGTGTAATGCCGCGACCCCCCACCCGGACCGGATCGGGCACGCTAACACGTGGCAGCTCTCTGTCTTCCTCGCCTACCACCATCCGATGTCTCGGTGCGGCGGTGTGAATGACGTGGGACAAGGCCGATGCCACTTGTCAGTTGCTTGTCATCAAAGCGCCCATCAATGCAACATTCCGGCAACTTGTCAGTTGCTTGGCATATGAGACACCGTTTGCACAGGTAATAGTGTGTGCGCATCCAAGGATCTCTGAGGCCAGCACGTGTGATACGTGTGTGATGAGAGCTGCGTGACGCGGCCGAACGGAAGGAAGCTGATATCTATGGTGTGCAAAGGTTGCTAGTGATTAGTTGCTACATGCAAGCATTTAGCTGGATGTGTTTAGATGCATGTAGAACTGCAGGTCAGGCTGGGATCATACCACAAAGTAATTTCTTGGCAGAAGAATAGATCTACCTGGTTAATTACGATCTCCGTTCCAAAATACAACATCTTGAATAAAAAACCAATGGATACAAAGAACAAGAACCACTAAATCATATATTTACTTCGTACTCCCTCCGTTTTAAAATATAAGTCACAATCACCTTAAATATAAAGACCGGGAACATTTAATCATACTTAGTATAAATCAGCCAATGTATGCTACCTATTTTCTAGTTAATTGTTTTACCACTGCCCATGTAGCAATGTAATTAATGCACGTCTTATATTTTGGAACATAGGAGTATAATTAATGCGCGTCTTATATTATGGAACATCGGAAAAAAATTGGTTGCGTCTTAATTATATTTGGAACAGAGAGAGTACCTTGTTGCATGGAATATGTACGTTTGTGTGCTTCGCCTAAGACCGATCAAGAGAATTGGTTGGATGTTATCTGCACGTATTGTATGACTATAAAAGAGAACGGAGTGAGCCAGTGAGTGGCTGCCTCGACCCAAAAACTTGAGTGTGTGTTGTTCAGTTCTTGTGTGTTTATGTCCACCGACTAAATACAAGTGTTTATGTTAGTGCTAGTGATTAGCACTTAAGCAATTAGAGAGGCGAGATTCCTAACAAAGAGGGGGGGTGTTCTCATCGGCGGTTAGAGGGATGGCCGGGGTGATGGCGGATATGGGCAGGCGGCGGCCGGGGCGGTGATGGCGCCGCCGAAGCTGTGGTGTTGGAGGCGGGCAGTGGGCAGGGTAGGCGGCGGGGGCGACTGGTGCCAGCAATGACTTTGGCAACACGAGCCGCCGTCGCCAGAGACAGGGAACAAGGAGAGGTGGTCAGTCGGAGACGGGGAGGGGAGGAGGTTGGCCAGCGTGCCTCAATGGCACCGTTGGCGCCTTCCTGCGCCGGCGAGACGGGGGCGGCCTGTCGAGGCAGGGGCGGGGGTGGAGGTGACCAAGGCGGAGGCGACGAGGAGACCAAGATTCCGGGCGACGCGGAGGCGGAGGTGGCCGCAAGCAGCGCGCATGCTCAGGGGCACAACCTCGCCCAACGTGTTTTGCAAGATGTTCCCTTGCCCTCGTAGTTGTAGAATGCATGAGTGGCTCTGTAGGGGCGTACCAAGAGTTGAGCTGGAGGCACAGATCCGAGGTGGCATGTTGAGGCCATACAACACGTCCTCTTACTTTGAAGGCCCTTATTCTCTCTACAACATGAAATGTATGACACTTCTGTTTCTTTTTACCTAACCAATGTCATATCAAAAGGGAAGGAGGGAGTAAGGTAGATCCGTAGATGGAACCGATGGGAGTTTAACTAGAAAGTAAGTATTTATAGTTGAGTGGAACCAGTGGAAACAAACATGAACGTTTAAAAGGTATGTAGATGATGTTATTGAGCTGCAAAATAGCAAGCTGAATAAGATCGAGTGTGAGTTAATTGGACGTTGTTACACTTTCATCCCCGGTGTTCTTCTTCATTGGGGCGCTCACCAGTGGAGCAGGGGCACAAAGGTCATCACGCCGACGAGTGCCTCGCGGAGGTATGCAAAGATTACGAGTACAACAACCGAATTTGACGCTAGATGCTCCAGGTGAATATCGTTGGCCTCCGGGACCTCCATGAAGAAAGGGAAAATGGTGGCACCAACCCAAAGGCAATGTATAAGTTCAAAAGGAGCCACTGTCATGGCTCATCTAGCCGCAGTGTCCTATAGGGTTGGACCCTCATAACTTTCCTCGGTGACCTGTGTGGTTCAAACTCCGGTAGGCTCCGGCATAACAGCCTCACCAGTGTTGAGACGCGACGATGGAAGTAGCCTTCCTTTCACGGGCTGTGCATGGTGACACATGGCGATGAGCGAGGAGTGGAGATAGAGCCGCCTCCTGTCAGGGACATGTTGATGTGGTATCCCCTTGCACTCTATAAAAGGAGACCAAAGCCTTTGAAAAATGGGTTGGGCAATCAACATGCACAGTACCTAGAAACCCTTAAAAATGTAGGTTCTAGCTTTGGTATGTAATCAAGTTCGCCTCCCGCAAAGAAAAACATCCCTACAGGAGTAGGGTATAACACTTCCTGCTGTCATAACCTATTTAGATGTTAGTATTCATCACATTTACTTTCCCTCCATCTGCATTTCTGGCAAACCATCGAGTTCTCCCGTGCTCCCTAGGCCAAATGCACAAAGAGGATCACCGCTAGAGGAGAGAGAGAGGGGATGTCGCAGGGCCCTAGTTGATGATGATGATGCGCTCGGGCCGGCGACAAGCCATAATGAGCATCAACGTCATGGTGTTGTAGATTGTCATCTGCCACCGATGTTTGAGGGTGGTGACCTTGCGTTCTGGAGTAGGCGATCACCAGGAGAGGGGACGGCAAGGAGGCGATGATGCCTTGGGTCTACGGCAAGGACGGCAACTATAGATGGCCAAATGGGCGGCACGGCCCAGGCATGGCAGTGTTGGGGCCAGAATTTATCGGGCCGGTACGGCCCGATAAATTGATCGTGCCGTGCCGGGCCGGCCCAGCAACCGCAACTGCGGCCCAGGCACGACCCATAGCACGGTGGGCCGTGCCGTGCTAGCCCGAAAGCATAGTTGGCCCATCATGCCGTGGGCTAAAATATGTCTAATTTAAGGCCCTCAAGTGTACAGTAAACTTACTTTAGGCCCAAAACAATATAATAAGTCTATTTTCAGTCCCTCAACTATAGAATAGATCTATTTTGGCCCAAGATGTATAGAATAAGTCTAATTTTCATCCTTCAATTTTTTTAATAAGTATCGGGCCGGGCCGGGCCGTCCCGGCCCATCGTGCTGCACCTTCGGCTCAGGCACGGCCTGGTGGTCGGGCCGGGCCGGCACAGGCCCGACAACGGTCGTGCCGTGCTTGGGCCGGGCCAATTTTTTAGGCCATGGACGGGTCGTCGGGCCTCGGGCCATATGGCCATCTATAGCGGCAACTACCCATTCATCATGAAAGTTGCAATGAACTTTAGTTGCGCGTGGTCTGTTTGGTATAGCTCCAACTTTAATATTCTTATCCGTGGTGCTCGAACTGTAGCAAACGCTTTGAAAATCATGTAAAATATGAAGTGTGGTCGTAGCTCCGCTCCAAAAAATTACAGTACGAAGGTAGAGGTGTATTTCTCTAGCTCCTTAGCACCACTTCACAATTGGAGTAGGAGACATACCAATCTTGCCCTAAAGCTATGAAATACCACAAAATTTTGGCTTGTTATACTACGAGTAGATTAAAAAGAAAAATATTTTGCTAAAGAAAGAAGCAAAGAAAATGAGCGACTTTTTTACCCGAATTCCTGAGAATGTCACAAGGGACAGACCGCGTGCCTCAGCAAGCTGGGCAAAAACAAGATATGAGGCCAGGTGTTTAGTTCAATTTTCCAGCAAGCTGGATTGCAGCATGGGATCTGGTCATCTGGACCCCATTGTACTTTATGGTGCAGAAACAGATATTGTGAGCCCAGACCAAAATATATAATGGGTCAATGACTCAGTCCAGGGCTTGGCGTCATAGCAAAAGTTTTGAAACTTATACACGTACTTCCTTATTTTGTAAGAAGGCTAAAGTAAAATTTTCATGATTTTTTAATATTTTTTGAAGGAACAAATCAGCAATTAACCTTTTATGTTTATAAGTTTTATTTTGGATATTTTTTTTAAAATATAGTCAGCTCAATGGCCTAAAATAATAGGTAAAGTAGCTAGTATATTACAGAGAGTGATAATGTCGATGATAGAGTGATAATGTCAATGATAAATTATTTAACCAGGACAAACTCAACGACACATAATAGATTCTCTGTAAATAAAATGGAGCAAGAGTCTTGCCAGGAAGTAGTAGAATTCTGATCACTTCCCTGTTACTGTTAGGCTGATACCTTTTCTCGTTTCCTCGGTCTACTGTCACTCTGATCATGTGTTTTTTAAGACTTTCTTTTGTTTTGTTCCTCGAGTTCAGTCCTAAATCCTTCATATTGAGTATAAGTGATATAAATACACCACCATTTACATAAGAGGAACAATAGTTAGCAGACTGAATCAGTTAGGCCAGGAACCCGAGATATGAAACTAGCGATGGCCTGAAAGGGGTCCGTCATCATGGCATAGAAATATGGTGCTCCCTCCAGTTTCATAATTTTTGACGTTTTGACAACGACACGGTCTTTAAATTATAACTTTGACCATTGTTCTTTACTAGAATAAAGATGAATATCCTAAGAAATTTATACTTTTATGAAAGTACTTTTTAAGGCTAATATATGCATATAGTTTTCAAGTTTTTAAACTAAATATTTTAAAAGTTATTTGTAATCAAAGTTTTAAAAGTTTGACTTAAATTTTATCTAGAACGTTAAGAATTATGGAACCGAAGGAAGTACTGAGGAACCTATTTAGTTCCCCCATGAACAGAGACAAGGACAGTTTTGAAGTTAAAGGGACAGTTTTGCAGGAAGCAGGAATGCGGACATACCACCAGAATTACCACTTGAACTGGCGTTCAACTTGAATTTGTCGTTGTTCATCATGCAAGTGCTGGCTCTATTCGTAGGATAGAACACAAGAAGAGACAAACCTACTAGAAGGGGGTGAATAGTAGGCATTGACAGCGGAAGTTTAATTTTCGAATCCAAAAAACAGATTAATAGAGTATCAGTAAAAAATAGATTGCGTAAAAACCAACCGTTGGATCTGTCCCAAATTTGGTAAGAATAAACTAGAAGATATTAGGAACAACTCCGCCGAACGGATTTACAAAATAATATACGGTTAAAAAGTTATAACCCTCGCAATCTA
>CM002479.1:3839315-3888073 GCA_000325765.3 Leersia perrieri
AACCTGACCCACATCAGTCACACGCACTCACACCAACAACCTTAAACATTCCAAACCAATTTCATTTAATTTATTATTTATAAAGCCAATTTGTTCATCACAAAATATTAATCAAAACCTTGATCTTACACTATTCACTTTCTCCTCTCCTTGACCTTATCTTGTGTATTTTCGTCAACAAATCATAGGTGTTTGTTTTTGTTCAGAGAATAGCAAGTGCAGTCGATGGTTGAGAGCCTTCCAAACTCTCATCCTCCTTCACAAGTAGTCACCATTGGTCATGGTCATTAGAAGGATAATTCCAAGGTGCACCTCCAAAAATCAAGTTCGCACCAGGATGATTCGTGAATACACTACTCAACGCAGACTTTGCAGCTTGTATGTCACGTCTGTCGGCACCATATTCCCGTTTAATGTGAATTTCTCTTAGGCATGCCGACAAGTTTTCAATGCCAACAGGTAGGCAAGTGCCGCTGCATTGCTCCCATCCTGTTGCATCAAGCCATAGCTCAAGCCTCTGTAACCTGGGCATAGAACAAGCTTTGAAGTCCAGGAACGGCTTATGACACCTGAACACCAGGTGCTTGAGAGCTCGGAATGCCATGCCCGTACCGGACAAGACGACTCTTTCTTCAGGGCACACTAGAATCCTTATGTCGAGGTGGACAAGGGAAGGCAAACATCCAAGAACAATAACACCATCATCCATGGACACTACCTTTCTAATCGTAAGCTTCAAGCTGTGAAGGTCACGAAGCTGTACAAGCCATGTAGGTATCCTAGAAAACAAGCAACGTTCTAGATGGAGCCTCCAAAGATGGCGAGGGGGAGGAGACAGTGTGCTCAATCCATCAACTTGTAACCACGAAGGAAAATGTTTCAGCAGAACAACGTTCCTGAGGCTGCTGGAAGATCGCGAAAGCTTTTCAAGGGAAAAGTGCAAGGCTTCAATTCGTCTAGTCACATCCTCCAAGAGCTCAGTACTGCTGCAATCAAGCTTAAGATCTCTCATGTTGGTCAGATCACCAAGACATTTAATATTGCTTATCGAGTTTTTGGTCAAATCAAACCACTGTAGGTTACGCAAAGATTTGAGGTTGCCGATCCCATTAGGCAACACAGTATGAGCTGGAATAAACAGCTGTGACAGGTGGGGCAAACTAACAATATCTGATGGTATGCTCAATTCTTTTGACGTATGCAGTGCAATTGTCTCCAAATGACACATCCCACCAAGTTGGCTAGGTAGCATCAATTTGATATCAAGTGAAATCTTTAAATATCTCAGCAGATAAAATCCACAAATACTGGTAAGGTCCACTCTTGTTCCCCTCCATCTCTGAGGAAATTCGAGAAGTAGAACTCGCACATACTTGAACTCCAATGATAATGCCGTAAAACTGTTTTTCAAAAATGCAACTGACCGAACTTGCAACAGTGATCTACTGGTTGATGCTGGTATCACACCCTCCTCTTCACAAACATAGTGGAAAGAGACTCGACGGATCTTCTTGTGCAGTCCTGGCGCCATAGCATTTCGAGCATCTATTACAGAAAAAAAGTTCTCCTCAACAGATTTAGATCTGATAATTTCCAGCATCAAATCATGTATTCTACAGGACAACACCTCATCATTGTAATCTGTATATAATGGCTGGATCATGCTCCTGTTGATAAGCTCATTGAAGTAGCTTCCCGCAACATCATCAGCATATAGACCGCTGATTTTACTCACAAAACCTTCAGCTATCCATTGTCTTACCAAATCATTCTTCTTTATTATGCAATCCTCAGGATACATACTGACATACAGCAGGCATGTTTTAAGATGTTGAGGAAGGTTATTGTAGCTCAGTTCTAATATCTGTTTCAATCCACTCAAGGTAGGATTTCCTTCAAACATGGACCCCAAAGAATTATTTACGTATTCCCAGGTCAAGTATGACTGGCCAGATAGAAGGCTCGCTATACTGATAATTGCAAGTGGCAAACCACCACACTTTTTTAGAATATTAGTTGTAACCTCTTCAAATATATCAGGGAAGGTTTCATGGGATCCAAATATTCTACTATGAAGTAATCGTCGTGAATCTTGCTCAGTAAGAGATTTCATCATATAAATGTAATCCTGGTTATTGGAGCAACAAGTGGTAGCAACCGAGCAAATCCGTGTAGTTGTTAATATCCTGCTGCCAGAGTTGTTATCTGGAAAACCACATCTAATAATGTCCCACGCATAGGAATCCCATAAATCATCAACTACAATGAAGTACCTGCCAACAAATTTGCATGTATTTCTCTAGACATTATTAGGCTGTCAGCTTAATGTAGTACATAGATGAAATTGTGCAAAACGTCTTTTATATATATTTATAAGAATAGCTTTTGAGAAAATTAAAACCTCATGAGTAACTAATGATCTCATGGAGGCCATAGACAAAATAACATCAAAACTTCGAAAGTTTATACAGCTTCATGATTTCTTTATAAATAAGACATGAGAATTCCTGGGCACTGGAAAATCACCAATATATTATTTGATAAACTTAAGGGAAATTTGGAGTGTAGCACATGAGAATAGTGGTTGTAGGATGTATCCATTGATACACACCTTATTATGTATATGCCATCCAAAAGTTTGACGAGTATCCATCACTAACATGACATTGTATACTTTCACAGAAGATGTGGAAAAAAACAGTTTCGTATTCTGTGTCAGAAATTTTGGCAATTGCAGCCTGAGTTTGCAAATTGAATTTCAACACTTAAGCTTTTAAATTCAAAATACTTATACTTCAACTTATTATGAGCATGATCTCAAAGAATTCGAAGCGTGTTAAGCGTATGATTCAAACTTTAAATGCATTTACTCTTAAATGTTGTAGGCATGGTAATCTTTTTAGACCTGCAACTAACCATAAAAATTAGATGCTGTTTCTATAATAGCATTAAGTGATAAGAACATAAACTTGTTACTGCAAACATATGGTACACAAGAATCATTACCTCCTATCCCTTAAACTATTTATGATCTCATTAAGAATGCCATCCAAATCGCCGTTGTGCACAGAGCACTGCCCCTTAACTTCCAACAATATTTTATTGAGAATCTTCAGCATGTCAGGTTTTTGAGATACCGACACAAATGCTCCGCAGTCAAATTGCCCTTCAAGCTTGCGGTACACTTCCTTTGCAAGTGTGGTTTTGCCTAAACCTCCGAATCCAACAATAGAAGCAATCTTCAACGCCTGCTCTTCACCCATCAGCAATTTGATGAGCTCGTCTCTCGGAGCATCAACACCCACAAGGCCAGCAGGCTCTGCATAGATTGCGACCACCCGCGGGTCAACCGGCACATGGCTGGAATTAGGGGTATACTCATCAATCTTGTACCTCATGCGGCGCTCGCTCACCACCTTCACAAGATTCTTGATTTCCTGGATCCTGTTACCAATCTGATGGCGTGCCCTAATCTCCTTGAGAAATTTAACTGTCTTGTGAACAAATCCGTTGCTTCCATCATTCTTGGCAAGGTGATGCAAGAAATCATCGATGCAGTCCTCAATGTCATAGGACATCTCCCTGACTTGGTCTCTCCACTCTTTGGCCTGACCATCGAGCTCATCCATGCCAGCCAGCCTCTCAAGGAGAGCCCTCATGCTTCTCAACTCGTCCTCCAGGGACTCCACCTCCTTGCAGACGCCTCTCAGCTTGCCGTACTCTTCCCCCATCAGTGTGGCGAGCTTGGTGAGGAGGGAATTCATCATACCAGTGGAAGCGCTCGCCATGGTTGCGGCCATAAATTACACAGGTATGCACTCACCTGGAAGGGGTCAGAGGTTGCAGTCAGCGCAGGAGTCGTCGCCTGACGGAGCAGAGGCCCAGACAGGGTTGATTGACGATCGGAGATTGCCTCCACGGCGACTCACCGGAGCTCACCGGGCTGGTCGCTTCTAGGATGAGGTCCGACGAGGAATGCGGCGACCGGCACGATGCAATAGGAAAGACGTGGAATGGGGAATTTCGGTCAGACAGAAACTCAAGACTCGGAAATCACAAGGCTCGTTGACTCGAACTTAATCAAGTCTGTTCCAGGAGGTGTTTTAGTTTTTTTTTTTTGAGATAATGAAAACGTTTTCGGCGTTAGCTTAGCCACTTATTACTTTTTTTTTGAGAATTACTTATTACATTAATCGTTTGAAAAATTGTTTTGGACAAAGAGCTTGTTGCTAGGGATGTGGGTATTATAATTGGAAAACCGCTCAGTAGATATTGTTTGAGGAAAAGAGGGGGCAAGGGCGTTAAGGGGTTTTGGATTTTGCTTGTAGTTATTTTCCCTGTTCCAAAATATAACAAGTTTAAGAAAAGTCAAAGTTAAACATTTTAAACTTTGTAATAGTAAAAAAACTCAAAATAAACTGTCAAATAAAAACAATGATATTAGATACATCATTAAACACACTATTATAATATGCAATTCTTTTCATTTGAGATAGCATACTTTTATAAATGAGAAAATCTAAAAAAATTTATTAACAAATGCCCAATTCTCAGAAATGCTATTGACAAATGTAAGTTCCCAGAAATGCCATCGTTAAGGGCTCTTCTATTGCTACGCATGGAAGAAAATCAGGTAGTAAGGAGAAAGTCAGAAAAGGAGCAGCCAGGACCAGGGGAGGATAGTTTGGATGCTGGAGAGGAGGTGAATTCTCCACTGAAAGTTTTTAAGGAGAAGAAGACGGAGTATGCTCCTAATCAGGGAGGCGGGGTGAATAGGCAACTGTTCCCGATCGCTGCGAAAACTGGTTCCTTGGTTGCACGGAAGAGGAAAGCAAAAGTTGGGGAAGTGAAACGTGTGGGTTCACTGGATATAATTGGATCGTCGCATGATAATTTGGTGATGGTTCCTGTTGGCAAGGTTAATTCATTGGTGTCACAATTGGACCCGGCGAAGGTTGGAAATATAGGTCCTGATGATGAGTTGAACAAAAAGCAAAAAACCTCTACCATGGTGGAGGGGAGGAGATCGGTGGCGGCTGCCAGGGAGCAGCCCCGCCAGGAGCAATAAAAATCCTAAGTTTGAACTACCGGGGCTGCGGGCAGCCCAAGGCAGTTCAGGAGATCCATAAATTGGTGGATCAATATAGGCCCGGATGTTCTGTTTCTAATGGAAACAAAGTTGGAGAAGGAGAGAGCGCTAGGGCTCCGGAGGAGGCTTGGCTTTCTTAATGGTGATGCTGTCGGTGCAGTAGGTGCAAGTGGGGTCTAGCTCTGTTTTGGTCTATCAGGGTTACTGGAGCCATGCAGTCTATGTCCTCATCGCACATGGATATTGTGCTGTCGGGCGATACTTGGGGGTTCAGTCATGTCTGGTTCACTGGATTCTACAGTGATCCTCAGCGTGAGATGCGTAAGAACAGTTAGTATTTACTGAATTTTTTGCGTGCTCAGTCCGATATTCTGTGGTTGTGCGCATGAGACTTCAATGAAATCCTGCATGCTGGTGAACAATTTGGGAGACATGATCGGCCAAGATGGCAAATGGCTGCCTTTCAGAAGGTGGTAGCTCAATGCAATTTGCTGGACTTGGGGTTCTCGGGGTTACCCTACACATGGGATAATCGCCAGGAGGGAGGTAGAAATGTGAAAGTGCGACTATATCGTGCTCTTGGTGATTCGCGGTTCATGACCAATTTTGGTGACACAACAGTTGTTCATGTGCCGACGACTGAGTCGGATCATTGTGCCCTCGTAATACATATGTTGAAAGGGGGAGATAGGACAACGAGGTAGGACAGACGAAGAAAAAGATGTTCCGGTATGAGGATATGTGGCAGCGCCACCCGGAATACTTAGACTTCGTGAACCGAAGTTGAGATCCTGGTATTGAGAGGTGCAATCTACAGGTAATCAATGAGTCGCTAAACAGGCTTCGGGAATCTTTGAGGGAGCGGGACAAGAACGTATTTGGCTCAGTCCGAAAGAAGATTGCAAGCTTACGGGAAGAATTGGAGAAGGAAAGGAATGGCACATTGTACTCCGGGCCAACGCAACGTGAGTTGCAAATTATGAAACAGTTATCGGAGGAGGTGGCCCGGGAGGAAGAAATGGAAAGACGGTGCTCTCGTGTGTTGTGGCTCAAGGCGAGCGACAAGAATACTGCTTTCTTCCAGGTGAGAGCCAAAGCACAGGCTCGTACAAATAGAATTCAGTCCGTTCAGCAAGCAGATGGGAGTGTGATCACTGATCAAGAAGCGATTGAACAAGAAGCGAATGATTTCTTTGTCAAGATGTTCACGGCTGAGGAGGAGGTACAACCGGAGTTAATTACTCAAAGGGTTCCGAGGAAGGTGTCAGACCAAATGAATGATATTTTGGATGGCCCTTATTCAGAGATTGAAGTGGAAAAAGCTTTGTTCCAAATGGCCCCAGGCAAGGCACCAGGTGCCGATGGATTTCATGCTGGATTTTATCAACGGCACTGGCCACTCATTAAACGGCAGGTGTGTGATGTTGTGTTGGGTTTCTTGAATGGGGAGGCCATGCCGGAAGAAATCAACAGAATCATTCTAGTGCTCATCCCGAATGTCTCTAATCCAAAGGATTTCTCACAGTATCGGCCGATCTCTCTGTGCAATGTGATCTATAAAATCTGCTCGAAGGTCCTAGCAAATAGATTGCGGCTAATTCTTGATGAGGTGATCTCAGAGGAACAAAGTGCCTTTGTACCAGGGAGGCTTATCACAGATAATGTTCTTATAGCATATGAGTGTATTCGTTATCTGAGAAAGAAGAAAGGAAAGGAGGGAACCTGCGCGGTTAAGATAGATATGGCAAAGGCTTATGATCGCGTGGAGTGGAACTTCTTGGATGTTATGATGGGGCTCTTGGTTTTTCGGAGAAGTGGAGGGAGCTGATCATGAAGTGTGTATCCACAGTCTCGTTTGCAGTTAAGATCAATGGACAGTTGTCACCGGTTTTTCGGCCGACAAGAGGGATAAGGCAGGGTGATCTAATATTTCCATATTTGTTTGTGATCTATGCTGAAGGTTTGTCGTGCATGCTAAGATCACGTGAGCCAGGTCATATTGCAAGGGGAATTAGGGTTGCCCGACTATCTCCTTGGATTTCCCATCTGTTCTTTGCCGATGATAGCATCATCTTTATGCCAGCATCACGAGCTAGTGCCCAACGGTTCAGTGACATACTAGATGATTATCATAAAGGTTCTGGCCAGCTTGTCAATCGGCAAAAGTCGGCGATTTTCTTTTCTGCAAATTGCAATGAGGAAGTTCAAAGCGATGTGCACCAAATTTTGAATGTCAGCAACAAAGTCCTCGGGGAGAGATATCTCGGCTTACCAACTTCAATGGTTAAGGTTATTGATGAGGCCTTTGATTACATTCCGGATCGGGTTCGTAGTTTCATAAATGGATGGTTGTGGCTTTGCGAGCTGTGCGGGCAGAGAAGTGTTGATTAAATCGAATGCTCAAGTAGTTCCTACGTATGCGATGAGCTGTTTTAAATTGCCGGTTCCGGTAACAAAGAGATTGCGAACATATGTATCCAATTATTGGTGGGGTAGTTCGGTGGACAACCATAAGATCCATTGGCAATGATGGGAATTGTTAACCAGCTCAAAGCACAGGGGGGATGGGATTCCGGGATATGGTGATGTTCAATCAAGCCATGCTAGGAAAACAGGGATGGAGGCTGATGACCAGACCAAATGCGCTATGCACCAGGGTTCTTAAAGGTACGGAGGGTGATTTTCTGTCAGCATCAAGTAAGGCAAGAAGCTCGGAAACTTGGCGAGCAATCCTGTATGGTAAGGAGGTGCTGAACATGGGCAAAGGATGTGTTGTCAGCAGAAATATGTGACTCGGTGTTGACATCTATCATTCTGTGCGGGTGCTGGTGCTTGTGGAATGGCAGAAATAATAGGAGGCATGGCAAGCTGAGTTGGGCGCCAGGTCCAGGAGCGGCAGCAAGGTACGTTGCTGGGCTGATTGAGGAACTTGTCTGCGGAGGTGCCCAAGGGGATACCGGAGACTAAACAACTGACTCGCTGGAAGAAGCCGGAGCCGGGTTGGTTCAAAGTCAATTCCGACGCTGCTTTCTCACAAGTGTTGGGAGTGGGATCATCGGGTGCACTACTCACAGATCAAAATGGTGTAGTTCACAGGGGAAGAGCCAAATGGTATCCGGTGATTAACGATGTGTTGACGGCAGAAGCCCTAGCGGCAAGGGATGGTGTGCAGCTAGCTATCGGCCATGGATGTGCTAGGCTGATTTGGAGGTGGATAGCCTGGAATTAGTGCAACTGCTAAATGCTGAAGATGGCATAAGGAGCATAATTGGAGGCATTTGGTCCAAGATCAGAAGCATGGGGGAGTTGTTCCTGTCGTTCAGAATTGTTTGGACGGGAAGAAAGGCCAACCAAGCAGCTCACTGCTGTGCTACTTTAGTTAGCGAGAGCAATTGTCTTTGGTCTTGTAATTCGGATCTCCCAGATTGTGTGAGGGAGATTGTTCTACAGCCTGAAATGTACGACGCTGGTTAGTTTTTCTTTTTCTTTTTTTACCTAACCAGCATCATATAAAATGGGTGTGAGTTAATTGGACGCTGTTACAAACCTGCAATATTTACTTCTAACTTGAAAAAAAAAACTTTCTTTTGCTCTTTGGGAAATATGGATAAATCTAGAATGGGTCTTCGGCTCAGCTCAGTCCTCTTTCTGTGCCACCGTGCACAATTCTCACACCGTGGCGCGTGCTATTCATTGTCCTTGAAAAATTATGATTATGTTGGGCTGGTTCATGGCTGCAAGCTCTTGTAAATTGTTTATAGATTAGTCTTTTGTTTGGGTTTCTGGTAAATTTTACCACACTTATCAAATTTGCCATGATATAGCATAATATATGTATCGCACACATGCGTAAATATATAACTTACTATGCCAAATAAATTTTACAATGCCTTCAGCACACATAAAAGAAAAAGCAAATTTGACCACCGTGGGGACGGTCAACCTAGCCTTGTGGAGGGTGGCGAACCGCTTCATCATGAAGTCGAACTTTGGCCCCAACACGTGGGACTGATCCTAGGTTTCCACATGGTTCGCTTTCACCATGGGGGAGTGGAGCCGATAGGGTATGGAGGTTGATGTAGACTTAATCCTCGCACATATCCTCCCACATCTTCTTCAACAGCCAGGGATGTAGGCATCAACCAACGGGTTTCGAAGCTGGAAGTGACAGCATCCCACCACACTTCCATCCCCGGTATTCTTCTTCGGTGGGCCGCTCATGTAGGAAAACCAATGGAGCATGGGCACGGAGGTCATCACGCCAACCAGTGCCTCATAGAGGTATGTGAAGATTGTGAGACAATAACAAAATTCAACACTAGGTGTGGTAGGTGCTCTAGGTGAATGTTGTTGGCCTCTTGTGAAGAAATGAGAAAATGGCAGCACCAACCTGAAGACAATGTGGAAGTTCTAAAAGAGCCATTGACGTGGCTCATCTAGCTGCAATGTCCTCCTATCGTGTTAGACCCTCACAACTTCCCTCAAAGGCCTATGTGGGTGAAATTCCATTAGGCTCCGGCAAAATAGCCTCACTGACTCACCGGTGTTGAGTCGCTATAGTGGAAGTAGTCTTCCCTCCACCGGCTATGTGTGGCAAACTGGCGACCCATGGCGATGAGCGAGGGGTGGAGAGTGGATACAGAGAGCCAGGGCCAATACTCAAAAATCTTGAGCTCTACTTGAATTTTTTAATTTGACTATAGACCTACTCGATTCAAAGTGAAAAATAACTTGTTCGGATATTGACTATGGGTAAACATTATGTAGCTTGATAAAAGGATCCTACAACGTCATATCCTTTCGAGTAGGTAATGCTAGTCGAGGAATCATTCTTATTAAAAATTTAGGGGCAATACTTGGTAAGAGATATCCGGAGACCTTTGCAAATACGAAGAAAAGCCCACCATGTACTACACGGTTAGAAAAGGCTAGTATTACTTTATACAGTTCAGATAGCATAAGACAAATTCCTTCCTTATCTTGCTATACTTTCTACTCAGGAATCCTAATTCTGAGTAGACCACGACTACCTTCACAGGTGGTATAAATCCAGAGGGCCCTATCCCGAGACTTGCAATCCGCTAGAGCACATCAAAAACCTCGGAAACGCCTCATCGACAATCTCACATATTCGACATAGCCCCATATATACACATATAGTCATACACCTCTTAATTATATACTAGTCAAAGACAGACTAGCCTTCTGCATCGACTCATTGCACTCGACGACCCACCTAATATGTCGATTAAGGAAAAATAGGCCTCATGATTGACTGGAGTAAGGGCTATTACCCTGAGAGGGGCTCGAATCAATATAAAAATCTTTTCTTCTATGTGTTTATTGCGTAATATGCTAGTCGATCTTGGTATCAGCGAATTTTCTGGATATAATGAATCACATATTCGACTTGTGAGCCTACGGCAGATAGCAAATTGCAAGAACACATGGAGCAGAGAGTTAAAGAGAATAGAAGAGATAGAAGATAAGCAGGTTCCAATACAAACTACTGCTATTAGATCAGATATAAATGACATTACAATTTTTGGAGCCTATGCTTGGCTATACTATTATTACCTTGCTCTTACATACGCTTACTGTTGGACTATACAAAAGGATGCTAATTAATTGCTGTTCCAAAAACAAAGGTATCCACCTATCTATATGGCAATACAGACTCGAACAAACAAATATAAAAGGAAACAAAACAAAACAAATGCAGCGCCGCATGAGCGCCGACCCACCCAGCCCAGCGTCATGCAGGTTGCAGCTGGATCTGGTGTGGAGCTGTCCTTTTGTTGCATTGCCATCCAAATCCAATCGCTGCCCATGATGATATTTTTCTTTTTCCAGTTACCATGAGGCAGCAGTGGCAGATGAGACAGGGCGACACAACCGCGTCGACCTGTGCTGTGTTGGATTGGTCACATGTACCACCAACGGGCAAACAGCCTTTGCACATGCTCACAACCCCGCTGGCGCACATGCCCCCTTTGGTTTTCCTAACATGCACCCCATTTTTGTACAATATCGTCACATAATTGGTGGTATTACTTATTTTCTTCATCACTTCAAACAACGTGTGGATCCATTTTGTTGGAATTGGCATACACTTAATGTCATAAGAGG
The DNA here is from genome assembly GCA_000325765.3 of Leersia perrieri. NCBI lineage: Eukaryota > Viridiplantae > Streptophyta > Magnoliopsida > Poales > Poaceae > Leersia > Leersia perrieri. The sequence goes on from CM002479.1 coordinate 3,850,534, forward strand.
TAGTGATTCTTTGTTGTCTTATTTTCTTCCATCGATCTGGGTAAATTGTTGGTACGAACTACTCCCTCTGATATTTTATACATGATGCCGGTTAGCTCAACTTTAAGCTAACTGGTGTCAAATAAAAAAAACTGAGATAGTAATAATTTTTTTGGTACAAAGCTATCAATTGTTCTCACAAATTTTTTCCTGCTAGATTCTAATATCAATATTTACAAGCTTGCTAGCTAGTGGAACCAATTTAGTGTTTGGAGATATTTACCAGGAATTTTTTATTTATGTTCCAATTTTATCTCCTACACACATATGTTCATCTGTACGCATTTGAACTTGCAAGAGTACATCGGATAGAATGGCCAACAAACGTTCCCATAAGAAAGAATATCAAAAGTTCATCATGTGAATAATTTTAAATTATGCCACTCCATGCACATATATACCTTTGGTTTATCTCGACGGGTGCAAGTGGAAGTATCCAAAGCATTTTCTGACAAAAACTGTACACTACTACGGCCTTCTCTTGAACAATCCAACGGCCACCATTCGACCGATCTGCTTGAAATACAGCTAAGGACAAATCCAATCCTCCAATCGTAGCCGTTGAAAATGCAAGCTGGTTTTGCCGTTATAAATAGTAGCTCAGCCTTATTTGACTTTTCTCTCCCCGATTTACTCCATTTATCTGCTCTCCCCCTCTCCTGATGCGGAACATGCCCTAATTCTCTTGAACTCTTCAAGATTAGGAGCCGAGGAATCGAGGATTGAAGCTCGAATTAGGATTTTTTTTCTTTACCAATCGAAGAGGCGGCTGAATTGGTAGGGATCTCTTTCGATTGATTGATTTATTTATGTTTTGCATTTTTGATGGGACGATTCTTGTACGGATTGCCGTCTTGATCCGGGTCGTTTTGGGGAATTCGGAGTGGATTCCATTGTTTGTTCATCTAATTTTGCGTAGTCTTGTCTATTGGATGGAAATCCTTCTATGTTCTTCGAGCAAAATCAGGTTTAAATTCGATTTTTCTCATTGCTGTTTTTAGGTAATATATACTGCACATTTCTTACGAGTATTCAATGTTTCCGCCCCCAAAATGGCGTTTTTAGTGGGGGGATTTTCTCCAAAGAATTCGATTTTTTGCGTATGCTGTGCTTCCCAGATGAGATCTGCGCCTGGCGGCGCAAGAAGCCAATAATTCTCTTCAAATCGTACATTTTTTCGCGACACATAGTTAATTGTTTACCGTGAAAGTCAGTTTCTCAAATCTCAAGTTCTTGGTCATGTTTTGATGCAATTTTTCTCCGCAGAAGGTGAGCACGCCATGATGGCGAACGCTAGATTCCAGAAGCAGGCATTGCTGCCGCCGCGGAGCCCGTTCCCGGCGGCGGCGTCGCCGTCGCCGTCGCCGCACGGCGAGCTGGGCCCGATCGCGCGGCCGCGGGACGGCGGGCCCCACCGGCACGGCCACCACCAGCGCACATCGTCGGAGAGCGTCCTCATCGACGAGCAGCCGTCGTGGCTGGACGACCTGCTCGACGAGCCCGAGGCGGCGGCGGCGCCGGCGGCCCGCCCGCACGGCCGCCCCGGCCACCGGAGGTCGTCCAGCGACTCCTTCACGCTGTTCGACGGCGGCAATTCCGCCGCCGCCGCCGCAATGTATGACAATGTGTTCGATGGGATGAGGGGAGGAGGAGGAGGAGGAGGAGGACATGGACAGCAGGTTGGGGGTTCTTGGGGCGGCGCGCCGGAGTTCTTCCCGGAGCCAAGCTCATTTGGGCGGCCGCAAGGTGGGCATGGCCGGCCGTGGGATAATAGACAGATGCTGCGGCATGGTGGCGGTGCCGGCATGCCAATGCCGATGCCGATGAGGGAGATGAATGGCGGCCATCGCGGTCCTCCGGGCGCGTTTGGTGATCTTGAGCATGGTTCTTTGCCGAATGGGGTGGATAGGAAAGTGATTGGTGATATTCATGATCAGAGGGTTGGAGCAGAGAGGAAAGAGGGTGCACACCTAAGGCACTCCCAATCGGAGGCGGATACGAAGCGAGCTAAACAGTAAGTTCAATTTATTCATTGCACTTTGCATAATCACGCTAATTTCGTTGGAATCCATGTTCATGAAAGACCAATTGTAATAATGTATCATGAATTATTTTATTTGTGATTGGAATTGGATTAGCTGAATTACTGAATGAGCCTTGGATATACTGTTCTCAATCATCAAATACCACTGCCAGTCCTTGACCAAAGCCTGCACTGTAAATAACAACTGTAGTTGTTCAATGATTTTTTAGTATGTGGGGTGCATTTAGTCGAAATTGTAACATGGTTGTAGGATTACTTTCATGCCAAAGATATTAGATCGCTGTCCTTCATAGTAGCATCCTGTTTATGTAAAGGTGACCTGTAAACTTCAGACTTCAGACTTCAGTTGTCCAAAGTCAAAACATCTACTTTAACACCTCCATTGTAGAAAGATCTGTTTGAAATGATCCTTGATAGTGTGCAGAATTTTACTGATATACCTTGAACTTTCATGTCACATGCATATAACAAATTGCTTCCAAATGCCCTCTTCAGGCAGTATGCTCAGAGGTCTCGTGTTCGAAAGCTCCAGTACATTGCAGAGCTTGAGAGAAGAGTTCAATCCTTACAGGTTACCTTATTGCTGGAAGCTATATTAGTGTTTTTTTAGAAGCTAGCATTGTGTTTTAAATGAATTTAATGGAAATTTTAAATGTTTGCAGACAGAGGGTGTAGAAGTTTCTGCTGAAATGGATTTTCTAGGTCAACAAAATATCATGTTAGACTTGGAGAATAAAGCCTTGAAACAAAGGCTTGAGAGTCTATCTCAGGAGCACCTAATTAAACGCTGTAAGTATGAACCATTCCGTTCTATGTTCTTTCTCACATGAGTAATTTATTGCACTACATCCTTCTGCAAATTTCCTGATTAAGTCTCTGTTTATATAACTTCTGTGTGTTAGTTCTCTTACCTTTGTAAGGTTACAATCAAGTTCATTTCATCTCTACGTGGGTTTGATGAGAATAACTATTTTATGTTATAAATCATAAGGTTTCTTTTGTGATGGGTGGGGGAAAACCCAGATTGAATTGAATACTCGCTCTGTTGTTTCGTAATTGTTATTTGTAGCAGAAATAAATGCCGGTACTATGCCTATGAATTCATGAACTTTCTACACTCTTTATTGTTTGTTGATGTATAATAGTCTCTTTTATGGGTGACCTGTTAATTATGAATGTTGTGCCACCATGTTTCTTGCATTGACTGGGCAATGCAGCCTTTCTAGTATAATCAATTGAAGAAATGTAGATATTATAACTTTTGACCTTCTTTCCGTTACATTATGACATTTCATTCTGATTTTTCAGTAGTAAGGATGATATGCAAAAGGAAGTTAACTAAACTACTCCCTCTATTAAGTTTTATGAGGCCAATTTGGTTTGCTATATTATTTAAAATATAAATGCGTGTATGTGTAGTTAATGCTGTTTTCTCTCTTTGGTGCCTGTTAATTTTTGTTTTCGAAGCATTTATGTATGACTTGTCACACACAAAAATGATTTATCTCGTCTTACTAAAAATTAATACTCTCTCCATCTCAATATATAAGTACCTATTCTGTTTTTTGATGAAATTAAGGTTGAGGTGAGGGAGTGTTGTGATTGGTTGAGAGGAGAAGGTTGGTGGGAAAATTTAAGGGGGGATGGTTGTGATTGGTGGAGATGTGGTAGGTGGGTGTAGAAGTAATTATATTTTGAGACAAATTTGAATCCTTCTAGTAGTTGTATTTTGAGACGGAGGGAGTAGAGCAGTATCTTGTTCGTGATACTTTCAATGTTAGAGCTTTCCTAATCTATGTGCACCTCCTCAAAGGTGAGCAGTGATGAATGAACTCCATGAATAAGACCGTCGAACAACCTCGTTTCTCGCTTTTGTCGATTGACTCACACTATGTGACAGCAATGCCAATTGCCAACCCGCAATTAGTGAATATTCCTCTTCTAGCAAGAATCATTGAAATTATCCGGATATTTTCTTCTCAATGATATATAGTAGGCCAGTTACATTGTATTTTTTTAGAGTAAATTTCACTAAACTACATGTTTTGTGATCTAAGTTGCAGAAAACTACATATACTTTGACACTTGTCACTTAACTACATATATCATGGTACTAATCTTTCATAAAACTACACTAAGTTTCACAAAACTACACAATTAAAAAATCCTTAAATAGTGTAGTTTTATGAAAATTAGTGTAGTTTTATGAAACATTAGTACCATGATATGTGTAGTTAAGTGACAAGTGTCAAAGTATATTAAGTTTTCTGTAACTCGAACCATAACATGTGTGGTTTTGTAAAATTTACTCTTTTTTTTATCAAAATTGTTCTGGTAGGAATTGTTGATGATTAGTATCTGAACTCCTTTCTCCTTGTTGCAGTTCAACAGGAGATGTTTGAACGCGAAATTGGTCGTCTTAGATCATTGTTTCAGCAACAGCAACAGCAGCAACACATGCCACAGCAGCAGGGTCCCACCCATAGTCGAAGTAACAGCAGAGACCTTGATTCGCAATTTGCAAACATGTCTCTCAAACACAGCGATCCCAACTCAGGGTGTGATGCTGTCCCAGGCCTTCGCATTTAAGATTCTTTTCTCAGCTTATGATTCTGTGAGTTTAACATAGCCTCGCTATCCCTGTCATACCACTATTTTTGGTCATTAGTTGCATCAGGAGGGGAGAAGCGACAATGAACCTGGAATTACATCTCATGATGAATAGAGCTGGACAGGTTAATAACTATGGATCCAATCTTTATTCATTCAGAGTGCGCACCTGACGGTCATCCTCATCTCATATCCATTGTTGATGCTAGACCAGTCGGAGGTGTTTAGGGTCTATTTAAATGCTGAAGCGTTTTGGCTTCCTAGTGTCAGTTTGAAACAAGGTTTTTATTCATTCATTCAGTCTCTGTTTCCTTTGTTATTTTTTTTTTCTCGTTATCACACGCCATGTGGTGCTTCTATTAGTTCAGCAGCCGGCACACAAGGACATGAACAGAATGTGATAAGTGTTGACATTCTGTCACATCCTGGAGAAATTGTATGCAGCACATTCAATAAAAGAGTGCTGATGAAGCATGTAGTTCTCTGATGTCTTTGAGCTGTGGTATTAATGATATATAAGACTCCTGTAATGCCAAGTTAATTGGAATGCAATGACTGTTCGTGATAACGCATATGCTCGTGCGAAAAGTAAGCTGTTATGTATCTTTTTCGGCTGGGAAGTATACATGCTGTCATATAAATCAGATTGTCTCCTCTTGTATGCTATTGTGTGGTACATTTGGCGATAATGTGAGTCATCCAATCATCCACGCTATTATGAGACATTTCATCTAGATTATTCTGTAAATCTACTCCCCTTTCCATTGCTGTCATTTGAAATAACTTATGATGCTTACAGTTCAAGTCAAACATCAGTTCATCTGCTGTCGGAGCTGCTCTCATAGTATTATTAACAGAAATTGTTGGAAACAGCTGTGGATTAGTTCAAATTAACTGAATTCAGAACCAGAGACCGAAAAAGAAAAACAATATAAGCTGCATTATTAGTTGTTCCAGCTTCGACTAATACTAGTAAATCAATACTTGCGTGTTCAATTTAAACATTGAATTTCAAATAGTAGATTGTTGTCAGTCTTGTCACTTATCCCTATTTGATTCTTTATCTCCATGTTCATTTTTAAATATTTGCTATCTAGACAACACACATCTAAATCTAAACAGAATAAAAGAAAGATTTCCATTGACCATGAAAACTAAAGTACAAGCAAGTATCATTGTTCTAACAACACTTCTTACAATGGACTTAAGGAGCATCCATATCAACTAGACCAGCTAATAGTTCGGTCACACACAAAATGTCTGGGCAATTGTTGCCATGCAGTGAAGACCACCCAGAAGCTACTTTTTGTTCAGATCAACATTCATGTCTGTAGGATTGTTCTGCCGAAAATCAGTCACTGCAGTGTCAAGGGTCCCCCTTACATGCTGGCACATTACCATCAAATCCTGTAAAGAATCTTTCAGAACATCCTTGGCTGAGTCTCCTGCAAACATACATCATACATCAAGGAAGCATAACAGATCTTTAAACATTTGTTGAAGGCAATGGTGAAGAAATATTTTAAATTGTAAAATAACAGAGAAGAACAATAGCTATTACTTTGATATTTAAACTATTTGCTAATAGTTTGGAGGAGAACTACCACTACAGCAATATTTACTCATTACCAAGACTAGATGCGCTACACATTAGACCATAGGAGCAGAAGGTGTACATACCACTGCATTTGATTTCAATCGCTCTTCACAATAAAATAGATTCGAAACAAAGCTCAGACCACAGTAGACTAGCTGATTATTTAACACATGATTGAACAGCAGAAAAAAAAGCTCTTTGGAATTGTTGCAACTTCATGCAATGAATATGTCATATATTCTATTATACAAATAAAAGTGAACGTTGACATAATTATATAAGGCCAATTCATTGTACACAGGCAATGAAAGGAGATGGGAAAATTTTAATTACCCACTATATGATAGTACCTGTAGTCTGAACTCTTATGTTGACTTTATTGTCAGCAGGATGAGGGATACTGTACCCACAGAATGCTACCCTTGGGCTGTAACAACATAAAGAGAAAGTTACAAAGAGAAAATGTTATACATCAGGGATCAGGCTTACCAAATTCATTGAAAAACACAAGTTGATTATGAAAAACGCGATAATTACTATCGTTGTCCAACGTCCAAACCATAACCTCATTTACATATTGAGAGCTGATCCAAACTGCATATAATACAGTACCTTAACGTTCCAAGTTGTTATTTGTTTAATACACAGGATAAGCAGACATTATATCATTTTCTCAAGCCTAGGCGTTACCGACTTACTACCAATAATTATGGAATCAATAAGAAACATGAATTGTTGCATGCTAAAGCTGCCAGTCACCATGATATATCAGCAAATGTGCCTAGTCATTATAAAACATGAGGAATATATTTTACTTGCTTACAGCTATATTTATCTATAAGAAACATCATTTCATACTTAGGGCATGTTTGGGATGGTGGATTAAAAAAATCAAAGGAATTGGAAAACCATGATTTGTCTTTCCTATAGAGGTGTTTGGAACAGAGTAATGACCTGAGAATTGAGAATTCCTTCGGAAACATTTCCTAAGATATTGTATTCCATAACTACTTTAATCTAAATCAATGGAAATGAAAAATGAGGTCAAAGCTAAGGGATAGTTTCCCTGGGAATTGAGAGCAACGAAGAGGTGAATTTGAACCATAAGATGGAATTTAGTACCTTGTTGTTAGTCAAAGCAAAACAAAAGTCATCCTTTTATTAAAAAAGATACTGCATTCTAAACACACATCCATATAATGTTTTCTGTTTTTCTTAATCCTCTGTTTTACGCATGCATTCCAATGTTTTAATTTCCTACATTTTTGTTAATGTCTTCCGTTTCGCCTCCATCCAAACGTCCCTAAAACAGATCTGGGGTACCCCAAAGAGGTACTACATAACACAAACTTAATTTGCTCCAATAACCAATTCACAAACTGAACCACATTGTCTAAATTCCTACAGCATAATCAACTTCCCCTGTACTTCCAGGCTTCCAGCGGCAGCCAGCCACAATCTCAAAGTAAAGATTATCAGCGTCACAGAACCTAAAAGTCTTTGTAATCACAATTAAAAAAAAGGGAGAAACCATGAGACACAGCATACTTAAACAAAAAAGGAGGAATTTCTACTCACTCCTGATTTAAAACAAATCTAACAGAGTTGGCGAGCGTGTGATCCTCGTCCATGATGGAGAACGTCGAGGCAGTCGAGTCCGTCACTGACCCGTGCTCCATGACTCCTCCTTACCTATACAATAAACACAGAAGTCTCCTGAATCATACAGCTGCTAATCCAATCCAAGGCGCCCTTCACCAAGAAATCAGGACAAGCGGCTAAGGCGATAGATTTCAAGAAAAAAACAGACTGGATTCCACACCTGGCGGCGGCAGCGCAGAGAGAGGGGCTGAGACGGCGGCGGCGGTGTGCGGTGTGTTGCTAGAAAAACGAGGATATAAACAAGAAAATTACGAATTTATCCTCGGGCCTCTGATCCGTGGGGCCAGAAAGGCAGAGAAACATAAGCAGAAGGGCAAAATGGTAAATATCCAAATCGCATTTCCTTGGTTAACTTTTCTCATAGCGCAGAGCCCTCGCAAACCCCTCCCTCCGATGCCGCATTCGCCATGAGCGCCGCCACCCCCGACTCCGCCGCCGCCAAGCGCCAGATCGAATCCACCCTGGACGATCCGTCGCCGCCGGCGAAGCTCCAGCGGTCGTCCCAGCCGGATCCATCGCCGGCGGCTGGGGCGACTAACGGCGGAGGTGAAGTGGCAGGGGCGAGAAGCGAGGAGATGGCCGGCGGGCGGAACCCTCGTGGGCAGAGGTATCTGGTGGCCGTGGAGTACATCGGCGCCAAGTTCTCCGGATCCCAGCAGCAGCCTAACCAGCGGACCGTCGTCGGCGTCCTTGAGGTGAAATGCTTCTAATTTGAGGTCGGAATGGTGACCCACAATCTAGGCTGCTTTTGATGTTCATGGTAGTAGGTAACTACACAAAATTCTAGAACTCGGTAGGGGCTTGAAGGTCTGGTTTGGTTTGTGGTCTAAAAATTAGGCTTAACAAATTGGTAGCTTTAATAGTAGCTGTATTTGTTTGGATTGAAGCCAACCTACAAAACATAGGCCACTTCAATATTAAACTTATGGTAATCTGGCTTCAATCCAAACACATGTTGGCCTTACCAAAATTAGGCATGCCAAAATTTGGTAAGGCCAACTTTGGCCATAAACCAAACTGGCCTGAAGTCCATGAGAGTATGATATGTTGGTCTTTTACTGGTCCAACTGAATGGTTAAACTTATGCAGATGGTCATTGCCATAAAGATGCTGTTTATGCTGGCTAGAATTTTAGGATTTATATTGGCCTTAGGAGATTTGATCTGTCTGAAAATTGATGACTGGTAGTACTAGTACCCATTACCCAATCCTTACTGCAATTGGAGGTTAATGAGTTCCTAGTGGCAAGTACATTCAGTAGTAATTGATCATCCATATGACTGCCCTTAGGTAAGCCCTTGGATGTGACATATGTTTTTAATGCATATGACTAAATTTGTCGAAGTGGAATACATTTGGAATTGATATGTGACTAATTTATGGAAGTACAATTGAAGCCACGGTATTTCTGACCTCTTTTGTTCTGAACTTGCTAGTAGCTTTGCTTCTGTTTTGCTTTATAATTGATGAAATTAGACTGAGTGTAACAGTATGGAGATTCTATGACATATGTAAATCTGTGTTGATGGTGTGATGCTAGTTTTAGTATTGTAAATGGCCCAAGGTTAGTAATTGGCAGGGAAAACATTGTTTGGACTTGGAGTACATGAAGGTTGTGTTTATGCTTTTAACTAATGTTTTTTTGGAGCTGTTTGTTATGAAATATTGATAAGGAAAGGCAGCATTGGCAACATTTTGCATCAGACCAAACAATCCCTTGTTATTTTCTCCTGTTTCTGAAGAGTGATCAAAGTTAAATCGGTGAAAAACTGATGTCTTTTCTTTAGGTTAGCTGCTTTTAGCTGTTTTACTGTTCATGCATAGCATTCTGAGGAACACAAGGGTGCAGCAGGAAATTGCTGCTTTTTAAAAGAATACTTGCGCTGGTTCACCACTTTGTCATAACTCACAAGGAATCAAATGTTTCCCTTTAAAATCGAATAGACACCTTGAAGAACAGTACTATTATGCCACCTTCCAGGGTCTCTGCCAAACCAGAATAGCCTTATGTAATACGATAACTTATATATAGTAGGACCAGCAGTCCTGCACTTCCAACTCGTTTTCCTTTAGTCTCGTTTGTATCCTATGTTGGCTTGGTGGCCTACAGTAGCAATGCGTCATTTACGTTTTCTAAATCTTTCACTTGGTATTAGAGCTGAACTCCTAAACCTTTGAATGTTTGTCCATACCAATCCACTGCTGCTAGGAGCTGTAGCTCCCATGGTAGTGCCAAATCTGGTACTGTTGTGTTTCTTGTCATGAAAAGCACTTTATGATCTGTAAGTGCAGGCTGCATGCCGTGGTATTCCCCATATCTGTGGCCATCAGGGGATTTGTAATGATATTAGTGCAATAATCAGCAGTGGTTTTGTGTTGGCTCTGATTGGGTTTTAGGATCTTAGCTGTTTAGCTCTGATACCAATTGTTAGACTTAGAGACTTAGCTGATGCATTACTTTTGGAGCCCAACATGTCTATGTGAGGGTACATGCCACAAATAAGAAACAAAAGCAAACCAATGTGTCAGTGTCACTAATCCTTATACCTCTAAATACATGCATATTAATCCTTATTTACCTTAAATTACATGCAGGTTTCACCTACATGGATGTGTTTAGTTCTAGGTAGCATAGCAATTTGCAGAACAGCATCTATATGAGACTGGGAGTTGCCTATAGGCTGTTCACCAGAGGGACAGATGGATTACTTTGTGATTCCAGGATTTCTTTTAGTTGAGGAGATAAAATTGCACGATAAAATAAACTATCTTTGTCTAGTTAACAGTGCACTCTACACAAGGATTTTTTTATGGTCTAGTATTTAAGATAAAATGGCTTAGTATTTTTTTCCTAGCAATAGAAACACACTACCTCCATCCCAAAATATAGCAATCTAATACTGCCCCATTCTGATTCATAGTATTAGGAAGTGTCAATTCTAGTACTAGGTTGCTATATCTTGGGACGGAGGGGTGCATGTTTAGTTTCTTTTTGTTAGGATCATATTGAAGTCAAGTGTCTCTTGAAGAATGGATGCCGACTTCGCTGCAGTTGAATCATATGATCTCTAATATCAGGAATTCAGGATTAGTTCCATAATCCTATGTTCACCCTTACTATCCTTTTGTGTCTGATGTATTTTAGATATTGGCCTTTTCTCCTACAATAGCAATGCATCAGTTACATTTCCTACATCCTTTACATGTTATCAGAGCTGAAGTCCTGAACCGTTCAATGTTTATCCAGCACCAATCTGCTGCTGCTAGGAGCTGTAGCTCCCTCTGCAGTACCTAATCTGCTGCTGATCTGTTTCTAGTCATGAAGACACTTTGTGATTTGTAAGCGCTGGCTATCTGGCTGTATGCCATGGCTTTCCCGAATTTGTGACTTGACAGTGATGCAATAATCAACAGTGGGTTCGTGCTGTCTGTGCTTGGGGATTACGATCTTAGATGTTAGCCCTGATACCATGTAAATGGTTTAGAGACTTGGCTGATGCATACTTTTGGAGATCAACATGTGCATGTAAAGTGTACATGTGTGCACATAAGAGACTATGGTTAAACTTATGTGAATGATCATTACCATAAAGATACGGTTTATGCGGCTAAAATTTTTACAAATTTCTTTTGGTATGGGGGGAATTGACTTGTCTGAAATTTGATGAGTACTAGCAGTCTAGCACTAGTCCCAATCCTTACTACAATCGGAGTTTTGATCCCCGAATAAATTCAACAAGAACTGATTATCCATATGCCTGCCCGTGTGGTAAGCCCTTAGATCTAACGTACATTTGAATGGATATGGATAAATTTGCCTCATTTATTTTGACCTTTTGAGCTCTGAGCTATCCAGTAGATTGCCTTCTGTTTTGCTCCATAAGTGTGTCATATGGAAATCTCAGTTTTGCTCTGAGCTATCCAGTAGGGACTTCTATGACATATGGAAATCTGTTCTTGTCATAGCATATGATCTTATATGAACAACTGGCTGATGCTTAGTTAGTAGTTCTATGTACTCTTGATATTGGCCTTTTGGCCTACAATAGCAATGGATCGGTTACGCTTGCTACATCTTTCACATGGTATCAGAACTGAAAATCCTAAACTGTTGAATGTTTGTCCAACGCCAACCCACTGCTGCTAGGAGCTGTTGCCCATGACAGTACCAAATCTCCTACTAGGAAAATATACATGCTTATTTTTTTCCTAGATGAAGAACGTATTCTGACTTGGCTGCATTGAATAATACAGCTCAAATGATTTTTTACAAAGAAAATATGTAATATGAGGATTAGTTTGCTCTTGTGTTGTTTTCTAGACTTTTCTTTTAGGCTCACTTTGTTTGGGCTTAGGCTTTTAAGCAGGCTTTTTGGCTTATACGGTTTTATAAATCGGTGGCTTTAAAGCCTTAAGTATAATGGTAGAGTCCTACACTTATTTCAAATAAGCCAAAAAAGCTACTCCAACCTAGTTTTTGGCTTAATAGTGTATGAGTGGCTTATGGCTTTAAAAAAGCCTAAAGGAAAAGTTGGTTGTTCGTTTGGGCTTAGACCTTTTGGCTTATAAGCCGACTTATAAGCCTAAACAAAGAGGGCCTTAGTCTATGTGTCTACCTTTTGGCCTACAATAGCAGTGCATCAGTTACGTTTATACATGATTGACATGGTATCAGAGCTGAAGTCCTTAACCTTTGCATGTTTATCTAGCACCAATCGACTGCTGCTAAGAGCTGTTGCTCCCACAGCGATACCTGATCTGCTGCTGATCTGATTCTAGTCATGAAAAGCACTTTGTGTTTTGTTACTTCTGTAAGTGCTGGCTGTATGCCATGGTTTTCCCCTGGTCTGTGGTAATCATCGGATTCATGACTTGACAGTGATGCAATAATCAACAGTGGGTTCGTGTTGGCAGTGCTTGGAGTTTAGGATACTAGCTGTTAGCTCTGATACCATGTTAATTGTGTAGATACTTGGCTGATGCATTACTTTTGTAGCCCAACATATCTGTAGAAGGTACATGTGTATACAAAGCCAAAGCAAACCAATGTGTGACCAACTCTTTTTTATTTTTATACATAGTGCGCATGCTTTATCTACATGGATGTGTGTCAGAGCAGAGCAATTTACACAACAGCATTTTGGGCAGTTTCGAGTAGTATAAATGGATTACTTTGTGATTTCACACTATCTTTTAGTTGAGAAGATAGAGTAACAAGATAAAGTAAACTACCATTCCCTAGGACTCTAGGTTATGAACATACATAAGGATTTAATTCTGGTGATTAAGATAAAATGACCTAGTACTTTTGCCTTAGCAATGAAAATATAGATGTTTTTGTTTTGTTTATTAGAATGCGAAAGAACGCAAGTGGTGGCTGAAATGGATGTTAACTGGACTGCAGTTGAATAATATGAACTCCAGTGATTTCATTTTTAAAAAAATATGATGAACACTGCAAACTACTCTTCTATTACTGTTGGAATGACTAGTCAACTACCACTTGATTGATTACTTCTACAGCCTCAATTTGTTAGTAGTAGTGAATTGGTTTTACATGTAGTTCACACTTCATGATTTTGTATTATTTCAGGAGGCATTTCACAAATTCATCGGTCAGCCAGTCTCAATCTTCTGTTCTAGTCGAACGGTATGTGAACTTTTTATACTGCATTTTTCTATTTTTTTCCTTCTAGGTCAGTATTTTACCTGTGTTACATGTTTTTTTTACTAGTTGAATATTCATTATTTTGCGATTGAAATTAGTTTTTCATCTCCCTGACTTGTCACTAATGAATTTTACCATGTAAACATGGATATCCTGGCAATCTGGCGTAGTTGTACCATCAGTCTTTTATGTAATATATGGAAGACTGGAGAAATTTTGGATCAATATTGCATAGCGTAATAGATGTAGATAGTGGTTAAGATAGAATAGAATTACCAGGATCAATCCAGGTTATGGTCATTTTTTTTTTTTGAAACAGAGGATCACAATACATTCCAGGTTCAAGCAGATCTTGTAAAACAAGATCCACTTTTGCCCAAAAAAACTGAAAAGAAAGCAAAAAAACAGCCTCCAACATCATCAGGCAGCACTGCCTCAATTTACAGATTGTTTTGAGCTCCACTCAGGGATTCCAGGCCCTGCGGAGAAGACACCAGCAAAAGCTTTCCATTTGTTCCAAAAACCTTGCATCACAGCACTTTTCCCAGTGAAAAAGAGCATTTAGGTTCAACTCCCTTCCTGTCTTCATCATCCTGTCAGTCTTCTATTCCTCAAGTTCCAGCCATTCCTTGATCTGTAGACCTCATTTGCTGCTTGCTCTAGCAGTTTGAGGGCCACCAGAAGTCTTCCTTGCCTTTCCTGGGAATTCTGCAAAACAGACCAATCTTTAAGAGTGCTACAGATTTTGTAAATGATTGCAGCTGGATCAGCTGGCAATTTATTGTTAAAACATCCATCATTTCACATTTTCCAGATAGTCCATATCAGGGCTGCAACCCCTACATACATCAAATCTCTATCTTCCTTTTGGAAACTTTTAATCCAACCACCAAACAGGTGTTGCAAACTGTCTATTCTCTTCAAGTTGAAGATATATGTAATCAAACCCCATGCAAGCCTTGCTATCGAACATGGCAAAAAAAGATGTTCAGCACTTTCCCTTTTATGGCAGAATTGACAGTTTGCATTTTTCCCTTTCCAGCCCCTTTTCAGCAAATTATCCTTTGTAAGAATGCTGTTTCTCAACACCAGCCAGATAAAAACTCTGACCTTAAGAGGGATTTTCAATTTCCAAATCCCTTTATAAGGATAATTGGCTTCTTGCACTTTCAGGGCTTTGTAGAAAGAATTAACTGTGAACACCCCATTCTTAGTCAGTTTCCAAGACAACCTATCCATTTCATCACTTAACTGGATTTCTAGGCAAAAGTTCTTAATTTTTTCCCAGTCTGCTAACCTTTCTCCTCTCAGGACCCTTCTGAATTTCATGATTTCAGTTTTGCTATGAATCACTTTTTCTACTGTCACCCAGGGATTTTGAGTTATGCTATACAGGTTGGGGTATTAATCCAGGTTATGGTCATAGAAGTATGAACTCAGTAGTGGAGAGGTTATGCTTCCTATTAAATCAACAAATTCAGCTCTCAAGTTTTTGCAACGTGCTATATACTCTTGGTTTTCTGCAATGCTATGTCATACCCATATCTAGTGATTAGGGAATGACTTACATTCTGATTCAGGACGCAGGTGTTCATGCTTTATCAAATGTTTGTCATGTTGACGTGGAGCGGATAAGTAAAAGAAAACCTGGTGAAGTGGTATGGGTGCACAAACTCTTCTTCTGATTGGGTCTTCTCCCAATGCTTCGCCTGCATTTATTTTCACTCGAAAACTTATTGAGTCTTGAAATGCAACTTTGACCACTAATTTTCTATTGGAATATATTTGTAAAACCCATTACAATTATTTTTTTAGTCAAATCTACACTTATAATTTTATGTACTCTAGATATTCAAGAGTATATTGAACTCAAATGTTTTAAGAATTTGACCGGATGCTTATCCAGAACAAGTATATGTGACTGGATTACATGATAATTTCGGTTGACTGTAGTAAAATCAAGTTAGAGTCTTACTATATGCTCCCTAAATGATTGCATAAATGAATGGTTTTCCTTGTTGACTCATGGCTCTTTATTTGTGTAAACAGAAAGTAGAACATCTGTAGCCCTGATTACTTTCTTGTCCCCATGTGCAGTTACCACCTCATGAGCCTGGAGTTGTAAAACGTGCAGTGAACCATTTTCTACAGGCAAGTTTTTTACACAATCTAGCTATTCACCAACGGATTGCTAGTCCAATTTTTCTATAAAAGCTAATTAAATAGTCTGTTCTTTGTCTTGGTGATGGCACATGTTCATATGGTATTATGGTTGGTTTGGTTCTTGGTAATTGGTTTATGTTCTTTACATTTTTACCTGTTTATTAAAGTTGTTATTTTCTTATCTGTCACAGTTTATATTTATATTTATTTATTCTTCACCTTTTTCCTTTCAGAAGAATGAAGGTGACATACTGGTGACTGATGTTCGTTGTGTTGCACCAGACTTCCATGCTAGATACAAAGCCCTAGAGCGCACGTAGGTGGCAAAATGTACAATAAAACAAATGGATTTTCTCATGAGCTCTTGTATAATTGTTTCATTCTTATGTCCAATGTTCAAATTATTTTATCACAAGCAGCAATAACCAAAAGTTTTAACATACTATACTATAGTTTTCCGAAGTAAATGACAGCAAACTCAAGCTGACTGGTCCAATTGCGCTTTTGAAATATTGTATGCTTATATTTTGTACTTGTGGTTTGAAGGTACCACTATCGTTTGCTTTCTGGATCTGAGCCAGTATCGGTTTTTGAGAAAACCTCTGCTTGGCACATACCTGAGGATTTAAATGTACAGGCAATGAAGGTGAGCTTTCTTTCATCATTTCCTGATACAAAATTGTATTATCAGGTTTACTGATGAGTCATGTTCAGAAAGCGTGCAGCATACTTGTTGGCCATCATGATTTCAGTTCATTTCGGGCAGCTGGATGTCAGGTGGTGTACTTATTTCTTAACTGTTGTTCTCATTTAAACATAGAAATGCATATTATAGTAAGACACATTATATCAGTTAATCATAGAGTTGGAGTATTAGATTTGATGTATTCAGAAACTTTTCTATCATAAGTGCATTTCTTCCTCTCTTTTTTCTGCATTTGGATCAGGCAAAGTTGACTTCGCATAATGCAAGATATGAATCAAGTTAATTTAATAATTTGCTGAACAATATGAACTATACCTAGAACTTTATAATTGCAACATTAAGGGAAACAGTTTCTCTGATTTTCTTGATTTTTCTTATTTCCATCCACTGTGTTTTATGCAATTTGATCTTTTCTTAGCAATTATTGTTTACAGGCAAATTCTCCCATGAGAACTTTGGATGAGCTTACTGTTACAGAAGTATTTCCTTCCATGTTCTTTCCTTCAAGCTTGGAACGGTCCGAGATGGAGTCATTAGATGGGCCTATTTTTTATTCAAGGACATCAGCTGTGGAATCATCTGGAAAAGGATCTGATGCTTCTAATACTACAAGTGAGCAATCAAGATTTGAGAATGGAGGAGTATTTGGAGATAGGCTAAGACATCGCTGCTTTGTTGTTACCGCAAGAGCACGTTCATTTCTTTACCACCAGGTTAATCCACCTTCCATGAGTGCCCTTGATTGATTTGCAGGTTACTCTAAGGATGTTTAGTTCTTGATTTCCAGAGTATCAAGTAAGAACATATTTTGTGGTAATTAGCTGAGACTTTTTAGAAAGAACTTATGTTCTGAACCAGAGATCCATTGCCATATTCTTGGGAAATCACCAGGGATCTCGAAATTTTCTTCTCTTTTACTGCCACTGTTAATGGTCAGCCTTACTCGTCTGAAAAATATGTAGATATTAGTTGTACCATTGGCCATTATTTTCTGGTTGGTAGATATAAATTATGTCACATGTTGATAATTTTATTTGAGCAACGGGCACGGGCATGTAAGGATTTACTATCACTAGGCAACTTGCCTACTATTTTTGCCATCAATTGATTATTAGATGATTCTACCATCCTTTTTTGGTCATTTGGCATTGTTTTTTTCATGTCTTCTCTGCTGGTGCAGGTAAGGTTAATGGTCGGTCTTCTGAAATCTGTTGGTACTGGGGATCTAACAACTGCAGATGGTATGTTTTGTTTCTTTTTAATAAAACTTTCACTGGTTGTCTTTTGCCTTTTCAATCTTTATACATAGATTGTGAATTGATGTGAACATTTCTGGTCTTTGATCCAGTTGAGAGAATTCTGGATTCAAAAACTGTGACTGCGGCACCTCCTATGGCACCTTCTTGTGGTCTCTACCTTGCCAATGTGAAATATGACCTGAATGTTTGAAGACAAATATCTGAAATGGTCTGCATAACTGAGCCTCAAGTTTTGTCGTATTTTGTCTTTCAGAGGTATGTCTAATCTAGCTTATATGACTTGTAGTGTTGCATACCTGCTTAATCTCTACTCACTGTTTATTTGGTTGAGAATAATTTGCTTTACACAGCAAGTTGTGAGTTCTATTCAAACACTGCCCAGTTTTATCTTATCATTATGTGTAGTCACACAACATATTTTGGTATTGCATGATCTTTGTGTTGATGATATATTTTTTTTTTTTACCAAATTTGAGCTTCTCTCAGGAGGAGCTTCAGATCTATTCAGTTAGTCAGGTCTTCAATCTATCAAACAGTGGATATCCCGTCAGTACTTTTTTCTGTTGGTTAACCGCTAGTTTGAAGTCTAACCAGTCCTAATGGCCTTACAGGAAAACTAAAGTCATAACACTACCCACTAGTAGATCTGCTGTCTGCTGCAATGGAATTAATTTCTTTATATTTTGGAGTGTACACTAGTACCGAATAACTTTTTCAACTATACATGAGTTTTGGTATGTACATTAAATTTGGTCAAATCAGATACCCATAGGGAGCATAAAGAGTGCTCATGTTGGTTTGGAATTTTATATGTGATGGGCTGTGGTAGGATAGGTTTGGTGTGGGACCAACTTAGAACTAACCGTCGACCGCCAACCAAATAAATATGAATAGTTTCGTGATCTAGAGTTGATATTGGTACTTGCGAAATTCGATTAACCCCTCCTTTGTTCTGGAATCTAATTAACTTTCTTCATCTACTTGTAAAAGTTATTGTATTATTTGTGTTCCCAAGTAGTTCTCATCTTTAGAGATTAAGATATTTTTCCAGTTATACTAATGTTAAACAACATGTGAAAAGTAATATCTTTTCTTCCTTTCCAGGCCCATGTTTTTAAATTATTGAAATACTGAGTAGACGAGGGGTCCAGACACCTTGGAAAGGAAAATGCATTCTCCATTAGCCAGAATTTTGTGCAAATCTGAATATTTTTCTCATTATGTCTTTATAAGATACTTGTATGAAAATGGACATGAATATCTTGTTCTTGTTAGTTTGTATCATGTACTTCATATTATAAGGCAGTCTATAGTATGCTATGTATCCAAAATTTTGAGATCTTAGCACAAATTATAACTGTATATATAAACTAGATGACAGGAGGCTGGCAGCTTGCCTTAATTTAGATTATGCCGCATTGTTTCATCTTCATTTCACATAGCATACTATATACATTGCAGGGAATATATTTCCTCACCAATACATCATTTGATCTGCATAGCTTTAGTACAATCTGCATCATTCATTTGCTTTCTTGATCAGTTTGCTTTATCCCATCATCCTATGCCCCACGAAACCATTACACATTTTCACTCGTCATTCCTGTGCATCTTCCTTTGCAGCTTGATCTGATGTAATGTCGGGAAGAATGCTGTGATCTTTGGACCTTTATATGTGACGTGCTGATGAAAGTTTGCTCTGTAAAGAGGACACAAGGGTAATCTCCCTTGGATGTAAAATTTAAGCTGACATGAAGGCTGTGATCTTTGGATGTATCTGGCCATGCCTATGGGACGCAAACGGGTACAATGTAAATGAACAAGTTTTTTTCCTGTCTCAGCAAGAGATTTGTGATTTGTGCAGCTGGTAGGATAGCTGCTTTGGCAGCATGGCTATGTTTAGAGCCAACACTTGTGCTGGCTGCCCACTTCTTTCTAGTCCCAAATTCAAAGGCCGCAATGATAGATTGCTTCCATCATCTTCTTTTCCTTTCATCTCCTTTGTAGCCTTGTGCATCAAACGCTATCAACTAACCAAAAACGTACATTTGGTTGTTGGCCGAGTGCTATAGGTTGTAGCTCTTCTTTGCATGCCTTTTCTTTTGCCTACTTATGCATACTTTGTCCTTTGCAAATTGAAAGAGAGATCAACACGTTAGCAACTTCAATCTTTGCATCAAATGCGTCGTGCATACCATCCAACACCAAAGAAATCCTTTGGACCATAAAACTTGAATAATTACATATGGTCATCTACAACTTTCACCATTAAATTTTTGGAGTTTCTAAATTTTCCTTCTGAAAAATGGATATCAAATGAGTTGAGTTGCAGATGAGCAAAGGCATCATGGATGATTGTCATCTTGTCACAATGGCACCCAACCAAAGGAGCCAAAGCCTAGTCGGCAGTGCCTTGACGTTTGTGCACACCTGTCAGCAAGTTGCCGGTAAAACAACTACGACCAGGCATTTGCCTGAAGCAAAAGGGTGAGAGATTAGATTGATACGGATTAAAGGAGCACGAATCTTTATATGAGATCAAAGTGGACCGAGCGGTCTCCCATTGGCGCATCTCCGGGGTCCCATCTCGGCCTCATCCCTGAAAGCGCCTCCCGGCAAGTACGCTTTCCTTGCAAAGTCCAGCATAGTAGTGTAAGCTTTCATGCTAAAGAAAAATGAAATGCACGACTGTGCTGCATGTACCTTGTAATCAGTTTAAGCTTTGGTAGTGGAATTGTTGGTGCACAAAACTTAGTATAACAGTTTTTTTTAATTACATGAAAAACAGCACACGAATCAGGTGCACATGCTCACGAAAGCGCCTTAAAATGTCTAAAGCTAATAACAAGTAATATCTTTTTTTGCGGTGATAATAACAAGTAATATCTAACCTTGTTGCGTTCCCCTTCTTCTTGCGCCAAAATCTTATCATTTCTAAAGGAATTGCTTTAAAAGTTTTTATGTGTTTCCAAGCTTTTTCTTAGACCTCGAAACATGAAATGGACAAATTCCTTCCACTCCCTCCTTCCCCATACAGAGCCCTAAATTTATAGATTTGTATTTAGCGACGAAGAAAGTACACAAACCAACGTATATGTATATTAACTACACTCTGTTTTAGATTTGTAAGGCGTCCTACTAGATAGGTACGATGTCTTAGTACATCTTAGCCCAAAGCTTTATGAGTGGATTGATATGAGAGCGTTAAAATTTGACACGTCATATCGTTTGCAGGGACGGATCCACTTCGAATTTTCTGAAGGCACGCATAAAACTCAAGAAGGAAAAAGGTTAGTGTGTTTAAGTCCACCATGACTTTATTTTTTTAATCCCTAGCTAAGTGTCAATCTATGTATGTGTTTTAAGCACAGTAGTGATGGGAGTGTACTGTAGTTTGCAGATCACTAACAGGGATTGCTCAATAATAAATTGCAGTGGAGGACCTGTCAAGAAAGGGGGTTTGTTCAGAAGGTCTCCAGCGCAGACTGCACCGAATCATTTATTTCATTTTCCTATTATTGGTGTCCATCCTTGTAGCCTTCATGGTTACGTGTAACCTACCCAGGATCATGCCTAGAAAAGGGGTGATAATTTGAATTGTTTGAGTTATAGCCTTTTATTCTCCGAAATATGGCCGGATTGTATTTGTCAAATGGTAGTCTTTCATGATTTTCTGGATTTTATGAAGTTTCAAGAAATTAACCAAAAGTCCAAACTGGCACGGTGTGGCAACAGGGCTTGATTTTGGTGATGTAAAGTCAACAGTAGTCAAATTGTGCTTTTGACTGTGCTTGACTTGGTACGTATTGACCATAACGGGGTTGAAAGCTACCAAGTACTGTATATAGTATTATATTTTTCTGACTTGAGCCTTTTCAATTAAACTAACAATAGTGCACCAAAAATTCTGTTTAAATTTACTCAACAATTTTAAACCATTAAACCCAAAAGATTTTCCATATACTTATTTCACGGTTGGCTTGTTTGCTTATTGTATATTTAGATTTTTTTTTGGCGTGTGTGCCGGTGTGGTTTAAATTAAATAAACTGCTACTACTGGAGTAGCTTATAAGATTCTGATAAGGCTCTACTGGACTAGCAAGTCACGCTGATTAACTTATGGAATGGCTTCCATGTCAGTTATGCACTAATCCCAGAATTGATTCTTCTTCTTCTTCTTCTTCTTCTTTTTTTTTTTGGCACGGAGCTCGCGGGACGGCGACACGGGCACACGCGGCGGATGACGACGAGTGAGGAGGGGGGTTGCTTAAATGTCATTTCAGTTTAAACAGATTCAGTTAGCATATATTTTCCTAATGACCATTATACATATCCTAGTACCTATTGCTGTAACTTGGCTAGCTAAAATTAATTATCGTCATTTATCCATCTTATGTGCATATCACTATCTCTATATATAACACATCGCTGCAGCCACAAATTAATTAAAAGATAATTAAGGATGTCTAAACCAATTACGACATGGTATAGCAACATTAGTATTCTCTTTCCAGAGATAGTGCCATACTGAGTGGACCGCACAATGGTCGTGTCATAAACTTCTTTTTTCCTTCTAGGATGATTTGTGTGCTAAGAGTCCTCTTAGTAAACATAAACAATCCTGTCTTGTCGGCCAGATTTGGAATTCTGAGTTTCCCTTTAATTTGTAAATGAAAGAAAACCAGATTCCATGGCATAGGTCTCCAATGAGTTAGTGATGGAAGAATATCCCCGTGTATGCTGATTATATGAGCTGTTGATACTCCATGCATGATGCACGGAAGGAATCTAATCTGGCTTAAATTAATATGATGAATCTTGTTGTTTATTCATAAAATGTGGTATTAGTTTGGAATCTTTATTGATTAGAAATGAGTTAACTTTGAAAATGTGTTGTAGCTAGATTAATTAATTTTATTTTTCATGAATAATAGATTAAATTTTGTGGTGTGCCATAGAGACTGTTTATGAAACAAAACTATATAATGAATAGATTAGCATAAAAATAGTATACCAGAAATATCAACGGCATATATACAAATCGACCTACTCTAATATCTTGGCTCAAAAAAGAATATTATATATCGCATTTTCAGAGGTTGTAATTGGTTAACTCAGAGAGGAGTTGCAGTCATTAGTCGAGTCAACAAATGAGCCCCCTAGTTAGTGGGGGGCTCAAACCAATTTATATTTAGAGAGATAAATGAATGAACTTTTAATTATTTGGGTTCTCCAAAAGTTGCTACTACTATTTGATTCATTAAAGGAAATGATAAGTCACTGGACCCCTCAACTATTTGCATTTGACTAAAATACAACAATCAAACGTTAAAAGCAGGTATTTAACGTCCTCAACTATTGAAACTATATTTTACCACTGGTCTAAATTAGGGTGGTATTTCTCTACGTGGTCGTGTAGTCATTCAAAAACTTAAAAATTGTTGTATCACCCTGTCTATCTCCCTCACTCTTTTCCCCTCTCTCCTTCCCATCTCTCTCACGACGTCAGTGCGTAGGAGAATACCACTTTCATATTTAATTAAACAAGGTTAAACTGGACAATTTTCAGACTTGGGGTTAAATGACCGATTTTGATGTTAAGGGGGTGTTCTTTTTACAAACATGGTAACTGTGAGGGCGTCGATTTATCCCCTAAAATGCAGTTGCAATAGACTAATGTACAAGTCATATGTATAATACAAAATAGGTTCTCAAACGAATATAGAAGGAATTAGCAAAATAAAGATAATTTTGTCTTTTGTAGCGAGTCGGACAAACAGTGCAAGGGTATGATATTGATACCCTTTATTCTAGATAATCTCAGTATTTATTCTTAGACATTTATCCTAGTTCAATAAATATGAATAGCGTCTATTTATATATTTATATTTATTGAACTAGATGAGCCATATCTTTGAAAATTCTTATTTCACTGAACAACGAAAGTACTACATAGATGACGGATCGAGAGCAGTCCTAATTAATGCCAGATCATTGCAACAATATCAATCTTTATACGTATTACTTAACATTAATTGTATAGACATTATACTTATATATACCGATGAATTCACTGTTTCCACGATGTGCATGGAACTAACTAAAATAAGTCATGTGTTAATTAAGTGCTACTAAACTTCAAATATATTTTTTTCTTCACATATCTACCTAAGAAATTAAGGTATTGTAAAAAATAGGAAACATATCCTATGCACATAATCCTCTAGCTAGTGCATACTAACTAACGAGCAATTACTAAAAAGTTTCCCTAAAAAAATATGTGTGCATGTTCTAAATTTCTAATATTACTGTACCCGGTTTATTTGTGAAGTCACAACTTTATATTCATTATACATGAAGAGGAAAAGACAAATTTCTGACAACTTTATTTTTCACGCCTAAAAACAATTAATTTAAAGTTGAGACTTTATATATTGATGGAAATTGCTGTGCGTACGACGTTCCTCGTACGATCTTTGTACGAACTAACAGCAGCCGGTAAGTGTGGATGTAACGTTATGCATGTTCAGACGGTTAGTGGATGGCGCTCGTGTTTGATAGTAAACTTATCGTACAGAAAATATCGTACGCATAGAAGTTCTCTATATTGATGTATATTGATATAGTACCATTGAAAGTCCATGTACAGTTTCTTTTAAAATAATTTTTTGGGGGTGAAATTCGTTTTGTTGGGAGAAATTTGGATATTTGTCATCTCCATCATGTGGCTTCGCAAAAATGCCATCTTTAAAATTGGTTTCGCAGAATTGCCACTAAAGGTAGACGCCTTGATTAACCTACCATTTTCATTTTTCTTATTCATTTTAATTTGTTTTTACCATAGAAAATAATATTTTTGCCTAACAATCGTCTGTTCACTAGGGAGAAAGGGATCGATCTATTTAAGTACAATTAGGAATAGGGATATGAGTAGGGGCAAAAGTGTCATTTCCTGTCATGATTAAGGGGAAAACAAATTAAAATGAACAAGAAAAATGAAAATGGCATGTGAAAAAAAGCTTCTATGTTTAAAGTGGTAATTTTGTAAAATCAATCTTGAAGATGGCATTTCTACGAAGCCACGTGATGGAGACAGCAAATATCCAAATTTCTCTTTTGTTGGTGTTCAAATTGTGCATCAGACCAATGTTTGTGTGCCCAGGATATATTCCATCTAAGTATCATTTAAATGTTTAATTTGATAAAGAAAAGTTTGTTCCATATTGGTTCCGAAATGAATATGTAGAGTTCCCACAAGTTGTCTCATTTGATAATGGAAGCCATACATGTTCTTCAGTTGCTGAAAGAAGAATCTTTTCCAAAAGGGGTGCTAATTGAGAACGTATTGATCTTCTGGTTTTATTCTTTGCCATCAGGAAGTTAGTTCTAGAGCAAGGTGGCATGTGTTTTTCGTTGGATAACTTCTTTTGAACCAACTGCAAAGTCTGAAAAGTACATAATGGTGGATTCCCTTGTTTCAACTTTAGCAGCGATAAGTTTCACCTTATCTGTAAGAAATAGATTGAGAGTGGGATGTAAGAAAACAGTTTATTTGCAATTAATGTGTACAATGCATAAATGCCCCTTTTTACACCAACGACGCAACGATGAATTTGTTTTTTAAATGAGTAAAATGTACTAGCGGTACCACAACTTGTGTGGTGGGTGCAATTTAGTTACACAGCTTACAGCTTGTAATTTATTCAATTGAATTACACAACTTGTTTTAGGGTGCAAATCTCAAGTGAATTATTTGCTATTAACATAGATGTCGTGCTAACTTAAGAGGTCACTCATGATAGATGGGGTTATGAAAAAACGAAAGTCAACTCTATGTTTTTCATATGCAACACTATATGTGTGCTTTTAATATTCACATGCATACACTAATCTATATTCAAGAATTTAATATAATCCATCTCGTGTTGGATTATTATTGATAATATTGATTGTTTACTTATTTTTAGGTCACATGTGGCCAATTTTGTAAACAATATCAGAATGGTGCACATACCGTACACGTTTAATTTAATTTGCACCCCAAATAAATTACACCCACCTAATTTATGGTACTAACAGTGCATTTTACTCTTTTAAATCATAAACCAAAATCTAGTCATGCAGTACCATGCACGCATGCATATCTTCTCTAGACTAGGTACATCGAAAAGTTTTCACATTCTAATTTGACTTAGACTTATTAACAAACATGTAGCGTACCTAAGTCTCTTAGGATATAGTAGGCAACACGGAACAAAATCACAGTATCTATATACTCTCTACAAATTAAAGGGGAAACTGTAAAGATCTTAGATCATTTTCAGTTACAAATGGTGTTTCAATAGCTTGAAACTCAATAAAGCCTCCTTTTGGAGAGGATAGAAACTACTCCAGCACATGCTTTTGCATCAACCTTGGAGGACACACATTCAACAGCAACGTTCATATATCATAACTTCCATATCCATATATATCGCAAATACGACAAATATACGAGATAGCTAGCTAGGATGATCAACCAATTAATCAAGCAACCTGAATTCTCTCCTCCAGTAACTAGCTAGCTGACTATTCATCACTCACTCGTACACACATATATGTGCACCCTCAATAATTAAAGCTAGATCTACGCATACATTGATAAAAGTCGATTGAGACGGCATCCCAAATCTCCTCCTACCTTTGCTAATTATACACTTCTTTTCCTTTCTATTTCTGCTACAGTTTTGATGAGGAAAAAAAAAAAGAGGAGCTACCAGTTGTTGCCTTTCCTGAGCTATATATATTTGGGTGGCTTGTGCATCGGCTGGCACTCACCCTTGCACACTCACTCAAAGAGAAGGTTAGAAGGGAGAGAAGTGTAGTAGGAGAGAAAGAGAGGAATTGAAGAGACAATGGACAGAAGAGCAGTAGTGTATGATGCTGAATCAGCTGATGATCATGAGAGGCAAGGTATGTGTGATGATCACTACTTTACTTGCACCTAGTTGATTGCTGTAATATTCAGATTCAATGTTGAATCCTCAATTAATGAACGTCTTGGATTTACTGATCGATCCCTCTGTTCATCTCCATGTTTAATTTTTTTGGAAGCTTTTAAAGAGACATTGCATTTGATTGCGAAACATGCATGCTTTTCTGCTTTGCACAGAATAACAAAATTTAGAGGGAAGCTAAGGGACAAACTTTCTGTTAGCAGTGACATGCATAAATTAATGATGCGGGATTTTTGTGAACAGGATGTTAGGGATAGCTGCAGTTGAAAACATGGTCCATATATGCAAAGTACGGGACCATAAACCAAACTACATCATGCACTTTTTAAGCTACTAATTAAACCAGCCATAATCCCTGGTGTCAAAATCAGCTCGATCGATCATCTATTACAGGGGGCAAAATCAATGAAACACTTGAGCTAGATAAACAAAGCATATGTACATTTTTCATTAAGCATTTTGCTTTTATTTTCCATAATTGAACTAAGCATGCAATTGTATATATTGTTCTGCATTGGGTTCATCAGGGACGGTGTGGACGGCGACGTCGCACATCGTTGCGGCGGTGGTTGGCTCCGGCGTGCTGGCGTTGGCGTGGACGGTGGCACAGCTAGGGTGGGTGGTGGGCCCACTCGTCCTCCTGGGCTTCTCCTGTGTCACCTACTACACCTCCACCCTTCTTGCCAATTGCTACCGTTATCCTGACCCCGTCACCGGCACTGCCAATCGAGAATACATTGATGCCGTCCGATGCTACCTCGGTACTGATTAGTTTTTTTTCTTCCTCCAACGACAAATGTTTTGAACTAAATAATTTAAGAGACCTATTAACTTCTTTTATATTTTATATGTACAAGTGCAACCGTTATTTATGTTTAACTATGGAACATTATTTTTTCATATGTTTAGGGCCGAAGAACGTGATGCTGTGTGGGTGTGCACAGTACGTCAACCTGTGGGGGACGTTGGTCGGGTACACCATAACTGCGAGTGCAAGCATGATGTAAGCCCATCGATCGTTGAGTGTTACACTTTGATTAATTATGTACGCGTCACGGTAGTATATCATTAGTACGTATATACTCGATCCTTTATTAGTACGTTCAATTAGATTCATGAATCTTGTTAGCGAATGACAATTTATTCCTTCTTTTTACGTATATTTGTGGCGAACTGTATATATGTTCTGCAGACAAAGTGCTCGTTAGAATCAGCAGTGACATAATTAAAATCTTTATTTATTTTTCTTCCCTTTTTTGCATGGTGCGTTCGTGCTCATTTCCTCCTAAACTTTGTTGGGATCGAAAACGCACAGGCGACAAATCAGACCGTAGTAGTAAAAGCGCACACCGAAAAAGATGGCAGAATATGTGGCTTTAATTAGCTTACATGCCAAGTGATTAAATGAGCCTACTACTATAATTATATATCCACTACGAGCAAAACATCGATCGATCGCCCTGAAACAAGGAGAATCCCTTGCAAGCGTCAAAGATCGAATTTGGATGCATATTAACACGCTTAATGCGCGACACGTCCTTGTTGGCTAATTAGCAGATCCTGCACGTACGGTTGCAGCATGCACGTATCTGGCATGACACACATGTACACTTGTCACTTTGTCAGATGTCACTGGTCCAATTTCCTAGTTGGACACATACATATCTCTAGTTCTACACAATTAATCATGTCGTCAACTAATTAATTTTGATAAATAATCAGTGATTAGCGAACCACTTTTCACACGCAGTATCTTGATAGTCGAACTAATTTCGAGAGATTTATAGATGCGTTGATTCATTATTTAGATACTAATTAACTGGCAATTAATTATATCTTACTTTCTTCGGTTCCATGCATATCAAGCCAAACTTTTAAATTTTCAATTGCAAATAATTTTTAAAATATTTGAACCTTAAAAAGTATTTTTTTATAGAAATATAGTTTTTTATGATATTCATTTATAGTCTAATAAAAAAAACAATGATCAAAATTATATTTTGAAGACTGTGTCGTTGTCCAAAACATTAATAATTATGAAACTGGGAGAGTAATTAATAATTAATTAATGGTGACACATCCATGCATGCATGGATGGCATAGTGCTTTATCTTCTTCATCATCACAATTAATCATGTGATTAGTGAATTAATCTCGAGTTATATTCTGCGATCCGTATAATTAATATGGAGTACTGTACTACTGTTACATGCAGAGCTGTGAAGAGGGTGAACTGCTTCCACCGTGAAGGCTACGGCGCCGGCGACTGCGGCACATCGGGTAGCACATACATGGTAGTTTTCGGCGTCTTCCAGCTCCTCCTCTCCCAGCTCCCTTCCCTCCACAACATCGCCTGGCTCTCCGTCGTCGCCGTCGCCACCTCCTTCGGCTACTCCTTCATCAGCCTCGGCCTCTGCGCCGCCAAGTGGATCTCCCACGGCGGCGAGATCCGCGGCACGCTCGCCGGCGCCGCCGTCGATTTCCCCAAGGAAAAGGCGTTCAATGTCCTCCTCGCGCTCGGCAACATCGCCTTCTCGTACACCTTCGCCGATGTGCTCATTGAGATCCAGGACACGCTCCGGTCGCCGCCGGCTGAGAACAAGACGATGAAGAGGGCGAGCTTGTATGGGCTTTCGATGACTACTGTTTTTTACCTCTTTCTTGGGTGTACTGGATATGCAGCGTTTGGGAATGATGCGCCTGGGAATATACTCACTGGGTTTGCCTTCTATGAGCCTTTCTGGCTTGTTGATCTCGCCAATATTTGCGTCATCGTTCATCTCATCGGCGCATATCAGGTCAGTGAACTTGCAGTTGACTTTATTTGACTATTATGTTTTGGACTGTTCGTGTTATTTAAAATTTAATTTAAACATGTCGAATTGTAAGTTGTATTTAAAGCATCTTTACTAATAAAACAAATAAAAAATAAATATAATTTTAAATAAGTTTTACATAATTTTGTAATTAATTTTTTAAGTTTGATTGTCGGTATAATTCACAAAAATTAGTGTAAATATGTAAAAGAATATATAGATTGCACTTAGAAATGACTAATAAAATAAGAGTTTACAAAATAGTATTAAAAATGAAGAAGAATCAAACTTAAATCAAAAGTCAACCGAGTCAAATATTTATAACCAGAAGAGCTCGATCACGATACACAATGCAGGTGTTCGCG
This sequence comes from Leersia perrieri, assembly GCA_000325765.3. NCBI lineage: Eukaryota > Viridiplantae > Streptophyta > Magnoliopsida > Poales > Poaceae > Leersia > Leersia perrieri. The sequence continues at coordinate 3,880,459 of CM002479.1, forward strand.
CAGCCGATCTTCGCGAGGTTAGAGAGCTACGTGTCGTGCCAGTGGCCAGACGCCAAGTTCATCAACGCGACCTACTACGTGCGCCTCCCCGGGGCAAGAACATCGGTGCCCGTGGCGCCGATGAAGCTGGTCCTCCGCACGATCATCATCATGTTCACGACGCTGGTGGCGATGCTCCTGCCCTTCTTCAACGCCGTGCTGGGCCTGATCGGGGCGCTGGGATTCTGGCCGCTGTCCGTCTACTTCCCCGTGGCGATGCACGTGGCGCGGCTCGGCATCCGGCGCGGCGAGGCGCGGTGGTGGTGGCTGCAGGCCATGAGCTTCGTCTGCCTCCTCATCTCCATCGCCGCCAGCATCGGCTCCGTCCAGGACATCGTCCACAACCTCAAGGCTGCTGCCCCCTTCAAGACTGTTAATTAAGTGGGCCCATTAATTATTCAGTTAATGATGGTTTAGTAGTACGTTGTTAACTGATCGATCAGGGAGGGCCTGGCTAGCTACCTGCATGCATGGCCTCGTTTTGTTCTTCTTTTCTTTTGGTGAATGATATGATGCATGATTGATCTCATGTCCCAATTGAGGTTAATTTAGTTTCCTGCTGCTGATTTGGGGTACTATACCTATTAGCAACATGTAATTTTCATCTGGTTGAGGATGGATGAGCAATGCAAGAAAGGAAATAATTATTCGCCAAAGCATGCATGTCATTTTCTTTCTTTTCCACCCTGATCAATCAAGGGCGCCAGAGTATTCAGATTAAGGTGTCCCAAAAGGCATGCACGAACTTAGTTAATCGCTGTGTAAACTATCTCAACTTGTGCTTTGTGGCCTTCAAGTAGCTTCTCCCTATCATCTCCAAAGATACTGTAAATTTTGCCATTTGCACAAAACTATGTTTACTGCGTTATTGCCATCACCACTAATTGCTGTACTTTGATTTAGAAATCATCTCTAGAATGTGGTAATCATTGCTTGGTACAGTTGCTTTCCATTATATGTATATGTTGTCATTACACATGCCAACTACACTTTAAACTGATTGCTTCAGTACTACGCCACATGCATACATATATATTGGCACTGAACACTCTGATGATGCAGAAGAATATTGTCCTCAATTTGCCACATTTGTTGAGCCCTAGAGGGAACACAAACAGACATATTCAGATGCATATCATGATCATCATCAACTATAACCCATGCATGCTAATTCTCAGTATTGGATCCCAACTAAGTTGGCACAAGATAAAGTAGGTATGATCTCCTTCCTGGTGTGATACATGCTAAATTGCTGACGAGTGACTAGTGCATGCCTCTCACTGTCAGTGTCTCTTCTGTCTGTCTCTGTGCACATCAAAGTTCAGATGAAACAATGAGTACCAACTTATTGCGTTCTGTCTGTATGTGTTCATGTAAAATGGTTGCATGCATCACCACTTTTCTGAATACTTGTTCTGCTCTTATCGATGTGGGCCCTCCTTATGCATATCTGTTTTTCACATCTTCAATCTTACTTAATGGAGAATGACATGTGCGAATCTAAACCACAAATTGCCAAATACTACCATGTTGTGACAGGTGACTGACATATGGGCCCAGTCCCACTCACACACCTAAAACTAAGGGCATGTCCAATGATTGAGACAACACTGTATGTAATTTTTTTTCCATCTCATCTAGAGACAGCATATGAGACACTATGTTCAATGGGTTGTCAATTGTGCTGTATGTATATGCTTAAAAATAGGATTAAATAGGCCAATAAAAACCATTCATCTAAGAGACAGCTAGACTACAATGGTGAAAATCATGTACATAACATACAGCTGTTGTCTTTTATACCATAAGCAAATTAACATACAACCTCTTTCTCTCTCTTCTTTCTCTTTCTTTCACGTATGCAGAATACTTATTACTTACGGCACTAATTTACATTGCGGTTAATGCTTAGAATAAATAAATGTATACATGCACGTCAGGATTAGAAACTTGTAGCTAATGAGAGTTTATGGTGCCCATTATTTAAAAATTATAACAGTGAAAAGATGATGTATAATTTGGTTCAAAGTTTTGAAGAACCTTTAACTTAATTTGCAATAAATTTGAAATATGTTTTTTATTCATAATTTAAAATCGCACAAGCATAACTTGTAAAAAAAGTATAAATAACTAAAAAACTAGCTTCAGGCTTTTTTTTTTATCTTGTAACAACTCTTTCAGCTAGTTTTCTTATAACAACTCCGAAAAGAGAAAACAACTCTCAACTACAAATAAAGAGAAGACTTATCTAGTATTCAGGATCAAAAACTTAGCTAGTTTTCTTTTCGGAAAATATATCACCTTTCAGGCTTTCAGCTGTCTGATACTTCCATAAGAAACCTAATATTTGAATACTATCGAAGATCAACTACACATAAAGAGAAAAAGAGATCATTCCATCAATTAAATAGTGGGCATTGTTTGAGTTACATTTCATTTTCATATCTTGAAATTACAGGTCAACAGAGCCACGAATTATGCAAAAAAAAGACAGCGAAGTAAAGAAATCAAGTACAAGGACAGACGAATCTGCCTCTTACAGAGAGGAAAGGGCATTCCTGAAGAGGTTGCATGAGATTTGCTACACAAAATTGTCAATTTTTCCTTTTGCTTGAAGATGAGATGAGGACATTCTATTTTCTTTTTGTAAGAAAATTACATTTGCAATTGTTAGTGTATTTTCCCTGGACGGTAGCACCAGAAATACATCCTTATCTACAGGGGAAAGTATCGAAAACTGGTGAAAAAGTTTACCAAAACTTGCTTGTCACCCAAAGGCCAAATGAAAGAGGCCATGCCTTTTTGTTGCGTAAGGTCTCTCATCTGCTGAAAAGTGCTAATAATGTAGCACTATTTTTTTATCTTGTTCCCACCTTTTGCATGTTTATGGGCATCCCAAAAGATTCAGCAGCTCTTGACCTCTTCTTGTCCTTTTGTTTTTCAGAGGAACTTCCTCTCGGTTTTGAGTTTTTATTTTTTTGACAAATTGACTCCCTGTTCGGACAATGCAGCACCTGTTGTATAATAGTAAAGAAAAGCTAAGGTTAATACTGTTTTTTTTATTGTAATACTGTTTTTTTTTAACTTCAAAGAACTGATCTTAGTGTAATTGGTGGGAGGTATACGACTATACATAAATAAGTACATGTGTACACCTACAAGTATTGCACCATTAGTATTTTTCAGCTTAAATTGGGTGCATTTCTTCATAAGTTTCTCGCAGGTATTCATTTCCGCAACAAGTACAATTAAATCTATAAAAGGCAAGTTGTGAATACAATTACTAGTTGATGTCGTATATTCAGTACAACTAGTAAGTGAACTGTTTTCTTTAGTTAAAACATTAGCTCATATAGGAATTCTCACAGTTAGTACAATTTAGTTTTCTTTAAATGTGGGTGTTTTACTTGTTCTAGTTTCATATATAATCCAACAAATAGTTAATGTATCAGCTCTTGTAATGCAGAAGAAGGAAAAACGTTCACCCAAATTAAAACCAAATATGTGTTGAAGCAATATTGCAGAGGTCCTCTGACTGAGCTAGGCAGCGTGCTGACTTAAAGTATTCTAGGTGTTAAATTCCTGAAGTTTAGCATGGTGAACAGCCACAAAAGGAATAGCAGAATGGGCCATACAGGAGGTTTATAGAAGGTGGGTTGTTGGGCCTCTTTATGCAGATGCCTAACAGAGAATTCAGATATGATGCTCTTCGTTCAGGTTTTAGACTTGTAGACTGAAACTCTCGCTTGCTAGTAGTAGTTGGCTTGGCTGGCTGGCAAGTTTTCAGCGAGACAGACAACCTAGGCTTCCACGAAAGGAGACCATCATATTTCAGAACAAGTCACCCATCTCACTGAAACATTAAACCAAGGAGTTCCATGTTTATATGAAAAAAAAACCATTAAACCTTTACAGACACAACTAACAAGTTATAGAAAAAGAAATTCAGTGGGCATTCTTATTTGCAGGAATCTGGTAAACTTTCTTTCAAAAATAATTTTTCAAGTTGCCTGACAGATATCGCAATGCAAGGTCAATCTTGTTTTCCTTTTTTGGTGAAGACACTGTGGCCTCTCGGTGCACGCCTACTCTGTAAAACTTTTGTTCGTTTTTCCCCGTTCTAATTGAGCAGAACTCCTGCCTCTTTTCTCAAGAAAAATAGGAACTAGGTTAGATCCAGCAGATCATGTCAAATGTGTGTGATTGTTAGTAGCTGATTACTCTGGAACACTGTGACTTGTATATATCATCGTGTCTCAGAGTTTCAGAAGTGAAGCTTCAGAGCTGTTGCATTACATCAGTATCCAGGTAGAGTAGTGATGATGCTCTGTTCCCCTAAATGACAGTGTTTTTTTTTTGTTGAACTTTCCAACAGTTTACTCATCCTAGATAAGTTATTTCGAAGAACCAGAAGTAATTAAATTTTACAGTGATGATGCTCTATTCCCCTAAATGCTCTTGTCTAACTTAAACCAGCGATAACCCAATGCCGCAAAACTGAAGCAGTGAAGCACTATTCATAATCACATAGTACTTTAGGAATAAGAACATCCAATTCTGAAAGAAAAATCCGAATTCCTGAATTTTGATAAACATGATTAGCATAGAAATAAACATGATTTACAGAGTATGAGAGGCTTATTACTATTTCCTCTCCCGTTACTACTAGTTACACAAATGCTACTGCAAGATGCAGTGTTAGCAACTACTACTACTACTACTTAACCTAACTACAGCTTCTAACCACTGAAGGGACGGAAGTTCTTGAACTGGCCTACGAACCCGGCGACCGATCCAACGGTGGCAGCAACCGACACGACTAGCCCGGCGCCGGCGAGCAGCTTCAGTCCGATCCATCGTGCGCTGCCGCGGCGCACGTCACGCTGCTTGATGTACATCTCCGTGGGGAGGTAGACGGTGAGCGGCCAGAATGAGATGGAGCCGAGGAGGCCGACGACGACGCCGAAGAATGGCAGCGACATGGCGACGACGGTGGTGAGGCACACGAACGCCGTGCGCCACGCCAGCCGGAACGCGCTGACGGCGAAGGGCCCGACACGGAGCTCCCTGTTGATGATGGCGCTGTCCGGCCACCTGCGCGACGCCGAGCGCTCGACGAACGCGAAGACTGGCTGGACGAACACCTGGTAGGCGCCGACGAGGTGCACAGCGATGGCGGCGTTGGCGACGTCGACGAGCCAGTACGGCTCGTAGAACCCGAACCCGGTGAGGAGGTTGTCCGGCGCCGCGTTCCCGAACGCCGCGTAGCCCATCCACCCGCACGCCGCGTAGAACGCCGACGTCGCCGCCACGCTCGCCGCCGTCGCCTTCTTCATCACCGCCGCCTCCGACGGCGGCGGCGCCTTGATCGTGTCCTGGATCTCCGTCAACACATTCGAAAATGCGAACGCGAACGCAATGTTCCCCAACGCCTGCAGCGACCTCCACACCTTCTGTGCCACGGTGACGTTCGCCACGCCGGCGATCGTGCCGGCGAACCCGCCGTTCGCCACGGTCTGGGCAATTCCAAGCCCCAACCCAATACCAGAGTAAGTGAACGACATGACGGCGGCAACGATCGACAGCCACCAGATCTCGTTGAAGTCGGGGATCTGCGAGAAGACGATCTCGACGACACCGAAGACGATCATGAACATGTTGCTCGAGCTGTGGCACGGGACGTTGTGCCCGCTGACGTGGAAGCATCCGGCGCGTCGGATCGCGTTCATGCTGATGGACGCCGCGATGGTGTAGCCGATGGCGACGCCGATGAGATTGGCGTACTGGATCACGCCGCAGAGCTTCACCTTTGCGCCGCCGAGGATGGATCGGACGGCCTCGATGTAGGTGTAGTTGCGGCGGCCGGTCTCGGCGTCGCCGGTGCGGTAGCACTCGGCCTGGAGGGTGGAGGTGTAGTAGGTGACGGCTCCGAAAACCGCCATGACGGCCGGGCCGGCGATCCAGCCGAGCTGGGCCGTGGCCCAGGGGAGGGACAGCACGCCGGAGCCGATCACCGCCGTCACGATGTGCGCGGTGGCCGTGCACGTGGTGCCGGTACGGCGCGGGCGGCCGTCGTCGTCGAGCGCGGCGGAGTCCGACGCGTTCCCGGCCTCCAGGGACACCTCAAGTGGCTCAATCATCACCATGGTGATGTTGTTTTATTTCTGATCTCTAGCTCTCGCCGAGGCAATATTGGTGTGGTCGGTCGCACGTTGCGAAGGATCGATGCGTCTAGCGATAGTTGGGCGCCGTATAAATTGAGGAGCGCGAATCGAAATTTCAAATCCGAGGCGGGAACGGAGCTCGAGTCGGAGACGGTGAGCCAAAACAAGCCCAAAATAATCTGAGACCTGTTACGGACTCGATCGGGAACGACTCTATCAGTACTTGCGTTGTCCGATTCCAACTCGAAAAGACCAAAAACACAACGGGCAATGATTTTGCTTGCTCTGGTTGAAGGCAGTGATGATTACCTGGACGAGGCACTGGTTGAAGCTGCAGGCGTGCACTTTCCTTCTCGTCGCCATAGAGAGGGCGGGCACCGCGCTACACACGCTAGCCATTGGAGAAGAATAACACAAACCAACTTGTTACTACGATAATTAGATGCATGCACCACGCGCGGCACGTACGATCGAACGGCTTGCGTCGGTGCGCGCGCGCGGGCACTCACCGAAGAACACAAGCATAGTCAATATCTCTCTTTTTAATCTTGAATTAAAACATGTAAACTGGTATTTCTCCCTCATATAATCTCGATTTTTTTTAAATCACAGTCTTTCTCATCTAATAAGATTTGTTTGTATGTTAATTGTTATTTCTTGAATTTTTCATATGGCTTGTTTTCTATCACCTAAGTAGCTAGAAAATAGGAAAATATAATTTTGCATAACAATTGCTAATATAAGTTTATTTTTTTTCTATTATTATGGTGAAGATAAGATTTGTGTTCAAATTTGACATGTATACGAGTTCGAAAATATTACAAGGTATTCAAATCTCAAAGTTTGGCTTGATTTCTAAGGAAATATGTGAGAGATGTATCATTTTGTAAGTAATGTATGGTTATACTTTATTAAAATCGTTTAATTTTTTATGGCAAGCTTATGGACCAAAAATATGTTGTCGTGTCAATTCGTATAATTTTATGACCAAATATTATTGTATTATTATGTGTTGATTTGGAGATAGAAGTTTGACAATTTATTTTTCTCATCTATCTCAAGGACAGGGGGAATGAAACATATGAGCGTAAGTATATATTTTTTGTAATTTTTTCGTTTTTTTAGAATAATTTTTTCGTATCTTATTAGACATATAGAAAATAGTAAATCAGTTAAAAAAATTTAAACTTCGACAAGACAACGTATACATAGTCTGTTACATATAAAAATATATATTGGTGTATATAAGATGATTATTTTTTGTTTGTTACTTCACAATAGTGCAATAAAATAAAAAGGAAAAAGATAAAAGTTAAACAGAGAAGAAATAAAGCAAGATCTGTTTTGGACCAAATGGCCAACTATTTCTGGCCAGCCATCGCCGATCGACGGGTCAGATGACCCCCCCCCCC